>BLKM01000378.1:3310647-3453878 GCA_013340265.1 Coptotermes formosanus | reverse complement strand
TGTTGTTGGTTGCTGTCTTCCCCCTCCCCCCCCCCCCCCCCCGCCCGGGCCGCCCCCCCCCCCCCCCCCCCCCAGCTCGACCATGGCCATTATGAGTGACGCTAGAAAGAGGGGGCCAATTGGTCAATTCGAGGCCACAAAACCCAGGATAACAAACTCTTTATAACAGTAATACTTCATGGCATCTGTCTAAAACTGAGAACTGCAACCAGTTTTCAGAGATGAAAGATCTGAATTTACCTGATCTGGACATGGAGCCCATCAAAATTCACATACTCACTTTTTACTTTACGGCTTTTGGTCTCTAAAAAGAAATGTCAACACTTCACATCACTAAAACACATCTTTGCACAATGTTGCACCATGTCAAACTACTCCACTATTAGTGTAATTCACTATGCCTTCATATACCACAAGCGATAACCCAGTGATGGAGCGAAACATCCACTACAAACACAGCTCTAAACTGCACGCACATCTCTTACAGCCTGACAAGAGGCAAGTTACACCCAAAGACAGCGAGTAATATTCCACATGGAGTTCTCATCCATCATGACCTCACGCCAGTTGTGTAAACATGAAAGTGGCATGCCAGGAGTGGAGTACAGCCCATGAGGTTGCCATTAAATAGAATCATAACAATGCATTATTTTACACTGTACATCCTTGTACTATACAGGGTCTATAGAAGGTAAATAAATTGTGCACTATTCTATTGCATGTTAGTGGTTTAGTCATATACTTGCCACCCTCACTTCTGACACAGGTGTGTTTGTGATCACGATAAGTGTAATGTGATTTGCAGGCTCATGACATAATGTGCAATGTTGTTGAGAAGGTTCACATCACTTCCAATACTGTTATTATGAAAACATGTTCCTTCAGATAAGCGCCACTGCTAACTACAGCTATTAGGAGGCGCAGATGTGTATGGCAGGAGATGTGTGGAACACCACCAGGTACATAACTCTGGAGTAAGAAACTGCTAACTTAGGTCCTCATGACGTTATGAAGGCATGACACATGTCTGGACATTCTACAATATTAATTTGCACTTTGTTGGGTGACATCTGCCTGGCAACAGTTACTGAGAGTTGCAGAGAACTGTTTGAGAGGCTTTGTTGTTGGATTTTGCATAATTGCAGTTTTTAGCATGTGACTGAGTTGGTCTTCTGGCTGCTGACAGGTGGTCAGAGTTGTTCAGACTTGATTAGACACATACAGAGTTGCATAGAATTCAAAAGGTACGTGTCACTGGTCACAGTTCTTTGATGTGGAGTCATTTTCAGAAGTCGTATTTCAGTTAGAATTGGCATCAGTTGACATATCTGGATTCAAAGTTTGTGAAGATTTTGTGTACATTTTGACATGTGCTTACATTTACCTTGGCATCTGTGTTAGGATAGGACAGGAGTAAGTATCATTCAGCACATCCACTTCAAGTCCTATTATACTGCTGCAAGCATACCTGCATCTCTCTGACAATTCTCAATTCTCAGTTATTTTCAGGTAACATCTTCAGACTGCTGTGGTTAGGTTACATTATATCACATTTCCACTGGTTTTGATTCTGGAGAATTGCCGAAAGTGACCAGGCCCATGCTGTTATTTTAATCCAAGTTAACACTACTATATTGATATTCTAAGACACATCCTACAGGTCCTCAAAAAACTGTACACTAAAATTTCTTGTAATGCTGTTTCAAGGCAACTGAGAATATTACAGCATATACTGTCTTAAGCCGTTCGGGAGAGGGGCATATTAACCCTCTGGAGCCAGAATTAAGTGCCCATTGTAATCTGTAAAAGACTTAACCCTTTAACTACGAATGGCGACTGTCGTAGTCGCGCAGGGGGCATTTAACTCTGGAGCCAGAATTAAGTGCCCATTGTAATCTGTAAAAGACTTAACCCTTTAACTACGAATGGCGACTGTCGTAGTCGCGCAGGGGGCATTTAAACAATCTGTCTGAGACGAATGACGACCTCAGTTGTCGTCAATATTGTGTCAAATTTGGAAGCATTTTTTCACCCCTATCCCACCTACCTCTCAGAATTTCTGTGTGGTATGTTCCCTGAAGGTGAGAGCTGGTGTGGGCAGTTATAAATGTTCCCTGTCCACCCCTGTAAGGCCTCCAACAGTCGCGATATGTATGTCAACACATTGGTGAACTGCGCATTTCTCGGCTGAGTAATAGCGTTCTGGAGAAGGAGTGTTGTTTATCAGTCACACTGGAGTCACGTGTGGGTTGAATATCAACAGTGTGCTATGAAGCCAGTTACTAATTGACGGCTGAATGGTTTTCAGTGGCGTACTGTAACACGTATTTTCAGACTGAACTAATACAAAAATACTGGAGATGTCCATGAAAATCTATGTGTACAGGTACAGGACGGCTCACAGGCCTGTCTGTTGTAGTTCTGGGGCACTCTGTAGGAGTTGTGTGGCAGAAATGTGTAACACAGCCGTCTAATATAGTAAAAATGTCGTGTTCACCCTTGAAATACGTAGAATTTTTCACAGCATTTACGTCATAGGCTTAGATCTGTTTTGCTCTCATAATGTAAGTCGGTCGTTAGTTAGGGTATTAGATTTATGAGGGCACAGGAATACAAAACCGTCTTTGTAACAGACCAGGGTAGTGTTCAGCAAGCAGTAGCAATAACAAAAATGACGGACCGGGTGAGGAGGAGGAGGAGGAGGAGGAAATACGCACGTCCACTGTTTTTCACAGTGGAGCCACAAGGTAGTAACCCAGCCCAACAAATGACCTTCAGAAGATGAACTCGTACAATGTTTCACACATAGGGCTTACGTTGCCCCAGCTGTGTTTAGATACACAAACATTCCGACGTTCTGCCATGGTCGCGAAGGCTTGATAACCCAAGCCATTAGAGACTGACAGAGACCCAACCAAGGCGAGGTATATGACCGACCATGGAAAATAAAGACAGTCTTTTGAAACATTCAACCAAGCTTATGCTAAATTCTATAACCCCTCGGAACATCTAGCAGTGGACAAAGTAATTGTAAAATACAAAGGCAGGGTTATATTCAGACAGTACATTTCCATAAAAAGGGAACGTTTCGACATCGAAATTTATAAACTGTGTGCTGAATCAGGTTATACACGACATGAGAGTGTACTTACATAGACTCGTGCTGCGACTCTGACGACATGAGTGCAACACACGCGTGGCACCTTGTTTCGCGGATTTTCACACGGAAAACTAATTTGTGTAAATAGTGCGGGCGAATATGTATGTGTGTGATGATAGAAGAGTGATCAAAGGTGCCACGGATCTTGTGCAGCAACCAGAATTATGTGAGTAATAAAATATTTACCCCATATTTATATAATGCACGTAATTTGCAGGACTAAATTTATCGTAAAAATTCGTGAATATTTTTTCCCGAATTCACCAATTCATAAACACACTGTGAAATTTTTTTTCATTAAATTTTAATGAAAAGTCTATGAGATATGCTTTTTTATCTAAGAGCAAGCGTTAGAAATTAAATGCCCAGAGAAAAACCTCGGCTGGGGGACCCGCGCCAGGGGATTTAATCGCGGAGTGAAAGGGTTAATCTTTAAATTGCCGCTCATTACATTGCATGTTCCTGGCATACAACTTTAGTAGATACTCAGTTTTCTCAGCATTACAGTGCATGTCGAATGTAGTCAAATTCTGGCAGTGCAATGGTGAAAGTATAGTTCACAAGCAGCCACTTATTCATTGCCAACAGTTGGTGCCAGGTAGGTTACTAGTGCTTTTATTTCTGTTGTCAGCACTGCCCAGTATTAGACAAAACAAATGCAGATGAATCCCTCTGAAGTGTGTTTAGTAAACTGTGGTTCCTCTGTAAAGGCTCACAACTGTACACCAAAATCATTGTCATTTTCATGATGCTTTGCATTTGTTTACCACTTCCTGTATGCTGCAGCATGTCAAACAGCCACATCATGTCATAATCTTAGCTTCACCGAATCTACTAACCTGAATGGATAAGGATTTTGCAGCAGTCTAAGAATGAGTAACAAATTTTCAATTCACAATTTTGTCATGACTGTGTCCACTGAGATACGGATACGAAGACTGAATTTATCTAGTATCTGTATCTGGTGCACGTAACAACCTTCCTATGGGACCGTGTATCCAATATTCATAACAACTATGGTAACAGTGGAATACACTTACATGTAGCATCTAGAATAATAATAATAATAATAATAATAATAATAATAATAATAATAATAATAATAATAATAATAATAAATGGATTCTTTACCATCTTCCTTTACACTTTAGTCTTGGTAACAGGCATGGGACATTACTGCACATATGAAGCCCACAACACACTAACTACAGAAGGTGCAACTGAAGTAAATCCCCATTTAATGTCCTTGGGGGACAAGAATTTTAACTCTAAACTGAGAAAAACAGTAAATGTGGGGCACTTACATCTTAGGTTGCACCTTACAAACCAAATGCTAGAATAAAGTTTTAAATATAGCACTGTTAAATGGATATTCCACCATATGCAAGTAAATCTGATTCAGTACTCCTACATGTTGCATCTTTATTCAACACAGAAAGTTAAAACAGACAATTACTTATTCTCACAGACAAATCCTAAAAATATACAGTACTTACATACTCAAGTGCACTACACTCAGCTTCCATGCAAGGTTATGCTAAATTTGAATACTTCCTTCCAAATGCCAACATGTTTTCTTAGTAGGCACAGAAAGGCAGAACAAAATGTAGTACGTGGCAGATGGGACAGTATGCAGCCAAAATTCACCTGTTACACAAAAATGTTTAAATTTAAATTGAATATGCTTGCAAACCTGACTAATATATTAGTAGTTTAACAATACTGTCAGTAACTACAGATGTTATGGCACCAAATTAGTGGATAATGATGAAGAATCAGAAATATGTGGAAGGAAACAAGTATGGCCTAATTGCAGGTACAATGCCAGCATTTGTCTGGAGGGACAAAAGGGAAAAAGGATAATTACTTTCACAGCTAAGACTTGAACAAGGCATCTCCTGAATAAAAGGCAGAAGCAGTTTAGACTAATACTATTAACAAGGTCTGTACAGCTCAAAAACATGAAAGAAAAAGTGGTTTGTATATACTGTATTAAGCTTCTACAATGATATTAACCTTTGAATGACCTACACTCACACAGTGAATGCACACAAAAAAAACCCCTAAAAATTCTTTTTATATATTTTGGAAAAAAGGAAAATTTACTGCATTTTTAAGACATGTTGAACAATATCTTTTATTTTCCACAAAATGCCATTCATTTCGTAATTTTATCTTTTTCAGTTCAAATATGTTTCTCATAAACAATGCATTAAAGTTTAATACCAACCCAGTCTTTTAAAGATTAAGAGCACTTTATAATCAAGTTTAGAATATTAAAAAGATGCATGTCTTCACATACACAGAGCTAATGAGAACAGCAGGGAGACAAAACATTCAATACAATGGACCTCTTATCCTGGCAAGCATTCCAAAATCCACCTGATTCAGTCACATGATAAACAAGAACCCACTCTTGTACCCGAACCATCAGACAACAAAGGTTAACATAAAATACCTGATTAGCATTCAGAGACAACTGTCTTGACATTTAATAAGCAGAAATTCAAATTGAAAAATGGGGGGAAGGGGGGGAGAGAATGAGAGAGACAAAAGGTTGTCTTCATCAGCCACAAGATTTCTTAGATACTGCAATAAGGAAACTTCCAGAATGCTGGACCCAGTGTTTTCTGAAAGGGGAAATAACTATAAATTATTTTTATATGTTAACCAACTCTAAACCCTGTCTCTGAGATGCATTTAGCCATTCTGGTCAGCCAGCCATTCCATGCCTGTCATACGTTTTGAGTTCACACTTAGCATCTGACAGAATTTAATCTTGTCATCAGTAGATGACGTACTAATGTTATACTGATGCCAACAGATACATTTTATTTATTGATGTACACATAGAAGACATAACAATAACGTAACACTGCAACAGTAAGAACTTGTTCCTATTTAATCACAGCTGCAAAAGCAGGCTAGGTACTCTTGATTGAATTAAAGGGGTTAGCAGTATTAAGAAAAAATAATGAAGTTCAGGTCAACGCAAACATACCAGGCTCAACAAATAACATACAGTTACCGAAGAATCTGTTCTAAATGTGTAGATGAAGCGCAAACTTTTAGACATGTACCCAACTAAAGTAAAGTAAAAGACAATTCTCACGATACTAAGGTATAAACAAAGAATATTTTTGGCAACACATAAACATAAATGGAAAAGAATCACAAATACTTGTTTCTTGGATAAAAACAGGCGGGTAACAGCAGTCTGATGAATTTTAAGTCAGGAGAAGATGCATTACAATACTCTGTAATGTAGGACGTTTCCATCCACAGCATTTAAAGAAATTCACTTCTCACCTTACGAAGGAGATACTGAATCTGGTTTGCGACTGTGATCCTCATTATTTGCATTGCTGTCTTCCTTGCTGCCACCATGTTGGTCCCTTGGATGGTTCCATTCTTTGAGCCCCTCCGGAAGACTTGTGTCCTCCTCAAAAGAACCAGTACCCTCCACAAACTGCTCATATGTAGATTTTTCAGGAAATGGCCTTTGTCCGAGTAGTTCAATCATGTCATCCCGGCTCAAAATTTCTTTCTTCAGTAAACGTTCTGCAACCTTGAAGAGGTTCAGTGGTAGTAAATAAATTTTAAAGGAAAATAATATCTTAACTTCTGAGACAGTGGCACTACAGTTGTATTTTAGCTGACGCAGTCCCAAACGTACAGGTAATACACTCTTTCAATATTAACACCAGTATTAGTTAAAAAAACCAAGATTAAATCTGGCATCAGTACCAGAAATTAAGCTCATAGTCATGTACAACAAATCAAGGTACACCATTTAAAACTCACAATTAATTTGCAAAAGTCACATATCCTTATACATCACAGCAACACTGAAACTGTAATATACCTTCCTGACATCCTCCTTGTGTTCTGTAAGCAAGTTGGTGGTGTGTACATGTGCTCTCTGGATGAGCTCACGTACCTCCGAATCTATTATTTGAGCAGTCTTCTCTGAATATGGTTTCTCAAGAACAACTTCTCCAGGTTGTGGCATGTCAAAGCTAACGTTTCCAACTTTATCATTCATACCATAATGAACAACCTAAAATTTAAAATACAGTACTCACATTTAATATATAATTTTCATTTTGCTCTCTGAAGTATCTGCCTTTATTTTCTTCCCTTAGATTCAGGTAAATAAAGTACGCTACTGTAAGTTAACCAGCTATTATGGACAGAACATGAATTATATTAATATTTAAGGTCTTCACAGTGGCGAATACCAAGATATGGTAATCTCAGATGACAACACATGGTTTGGTAGTGGGTATGAATGTTTTGTTACTGTCTCCAACTTCAAGACAGAAGTGACCATGAAAATGGAAGCAGCAGATTGCTCTGAAAGGGTATCCATCCATCTATGAAACCATACTGCATCACATTCCAAAGACCGTAACTTTGACAGTTATTAAGAAAATAGCGTACATAATTTTACTCTGCACCTTCCTAGTAAGTTACACATTCCTGTCACATCCCAGCCATTGGTCAATGACAGCCTGTCTTTATATGAGCACTACCATTTCCTCCCAAGATGGGCCAAGATTGTCTCCATATAAGCACTATCAGTAAATGCAACTGAAATGATTCATGACAAGTGCATTAAATTCTTGTTTCATCTCATAATGCATAAGGCTGTAATGGTGTCAGCAGTTAAACGGTGGCCCTCAGTCTTGAGTCGATAAGGCTACAGTGGTGTTGAACAGCACTACAGCCTGCCTACGCGATGTCATGTACACTATACACAGAGTATTTAAATGCCCTGTTCACAGTTTCACGTGCACCAAACATTCCGCTGCAGATTTCACTTCTCTGCCTCCTCGAGCAGGAACAACGCACTCTCTGTGGACTGACTGGCGGAGCTCAGCCAAAGGCAGACTGTCACCAAGCTGTGGCTGGCAAGTGACAGAAGCATGTACGTGGAAACGTATACTGTACTAACACACGTACCTGAGCATAAGCACTTTGTGTGACTTTTTTTAAGTCGTCCTGTGCGCCTGTTGTTATCCTTCCAAAGAACAGCTCTTCAGAAACCCTACCACCCAGTGTCATGCACATCCGATCAAACAATTGCTCCTTGCTGTACAAGTATTGCTCTTTGGGCAAATACTGAGCATAACCCAACCCCTTGCCCCGAGGTATAATAGAAACCTAAAAGAGATAATGTTTGTGGTTATAAATGTATGTCACGAAGATTTTAAAAGCAGCATGTCAATTAGAAACAGCAATACCCACTGAAAATTTTCACTTCAAACTGGGCCCTTGTTACTAACCTGAGGATTACTTTTCACAAATGTAAGGTCTGGTAAATATTATAAGAGGCTCATACCTAAATCTACACAGCAAAGCACTTATCAAGATGCTCACAGTCCATCAGTTTATGACGAATTTCCTGCCTTGCACAGCATTCAGAACATCATTAGTGTTCACAAGAACATGCCAGTGGACCCTATCCTGAGCCACTTGAATCCAGACCACACTCTCACATTCCATTTCTTTAACTCTCTTTGAATGTTTTACCATGTATTACTGACATTGCACATGTTCCTCAACAATCATATGTTGATATACAATGAACACGTATTCTCCTTTGTTTCTGTGGGTGGGAATCAATCATATGCGACTGTGATCATACCAGTGCACACAGCAAGCCTTATTTTGTAACTTTTTAAAAAATATGTGTTATTATACATGAACAGTAGTTGGTGACAAAATGGCTAACATGGCCCAGCTAGGCAGAAGGCTGTACAAACTTATGGACAGAATGGGGAGGGAAGAAATCCATTTTAATATTGCTCTACTATTTATGCCTAGGTTTCCCAAGCAGCCCATCCCTTCAAATTTTATGACTAAAATTTTGCATGTATTTCATATGTCTTCCACGCACAAAGATACAAAAAAGAGTGAAGGCACAAAAATTTTTACAACTGGCCTGGGAAGGTTGGCAGAAACCAAGGGACTATGTTTCTACAACTTCTCTCCAATCCCTTACTTTCAGTAATCTTGAAAACTTAACATAGGGATAAGTGCAAAATTGGAGTAACACTTAGAGATGAATTACAGATGCATATTCCCTATCACAAAAAAATATTATGTGCTAAGATTCCAAGACTATCGCCAGTCAAAGAAGAAACTACCACCTGACACTGGTGCTACCAGAAAATATGATAGTAGGAATAGGTACAAGCAAAGAATCCAACACACTTAAACCAAACAGAAGTACAGTGCATAACACGTAACAAACTGCCAGCTGACAAATGACCTAATACACAATTAGAATGTTTTTGCATACTTTTAACATACAAACATAAACACAGTTCACCTAAAATATAATTGTTTAAACATTAACTGCCTAACTAACTCCATGGAGAAAAATTCTTCTTCAGAAGCTGATGGTTTCTCAGCTAGTCCAAAAATTCCCTGCACTTCATGGAACCTGAAAGTTCCTTTTGTTCACAGGAGTTCAACACTTGTCCTTAACTTGGGCCAGATGAAAGCACTTCATGTCCTCTCACTCATTCCTTTAAGACTTAGTTTAATTTTATCCTCCCAGTTATGCCTAGGTCTTCCAAGTGGCCTCTTTCTTCCAATTTTCCCAATTACAACACTGCATGCGTTTCAGTTCTCCCCTAATGTGCCACATGCCCCACCCATCTCACCCTCCTTATTTTTGTCATACTAATAAATAATTCAACCATTAAAATGTAAAATAACAACAACAACAACAACAACAACAACCAATCAATAAAACTACGAACTACAAATTCATAAACCTTGTGGGGCTGGTGAGTGAAGTGAGCAGGACGTGGATTATTAACGTTAATCAGAAATTACAGGATTTTCACAATTCACCTTCAGTAAAGGATCTGCATATTCTAGGAACCATCCTGCCACAGCATGACCAGCTTCGTGGTATGCCACAGTTTTCTTCTCTTCAGGCTGTAACACATTGGTTTTCTTTTCCATGCCCGCCACAACTCTCTCAATAGCCTGTTCAAAGTTTTTCATACTTATGGAGTTACTTAAATCTCGAGCAGCAATTAGAGCAGCTTCATTGCACACATTGGCTATATCAGCACCTGTTCAATGAAAAATATATGAACACTGTTGTATTGTAAAACTTCATCACTGTGACATGCATATTCAATATGTAAATTTACTGACAAGGAAAACATACCACAGTTAAACTCTCATCCAACTGAACAAAGGAATAATAACTATTACAAATGTGACAGTCAATGGTTTATTCATTTTCCACCTTTCCAACTGCAGATTACACACCATCACACAGCAGGACAACTGTACAGAGCACATAATGCAAGATATCCTTGATTCAGGCTTCTGCCACAATGTTGATGAGATCCGCGCTCTCCTGGGACATTATGCAGCGTCGTGTGGTAATTGTTCACCCACGTTTCAGGACAATGTATTGGTCCCATCTTCAAGGGTCAAGAGTCTGAGACCCTTGAAGATGGGACCAATACACTGTCCTGAAACGTCAGTAAACAATTACCACACGACACTGCACAATATTTCAGAACTGCATAGATCTCAACAAAAGATAGGTTGGCCACATGTTACATCACTTACACTGCGAACTGACTCTCTAAACTATTTGTATGATATCTCATACAGGGCAGGTCACTGCATCAGAAAAATGTTTTCTGTTAAGCAAGAAGTGTTCATTTGCGATACTTCTGCAAAGTATGTATCATGAAAAGATGTCACCAAACATTATGTGAAAAATATCCCGTATCAACTGTGCCATATAAAAGAACAATACAGACAACAGTGGAAAAATAATAAATCACAGGTACAGTGCTGGACGAAAATAAAATATAAAAACTGGCACTTTTCTTGGAGGATGCATAATTTACATTATGTATCAATGTAAACAGACAAAAAAATAGATGTTGGTATGAAAATTTGCATTTAGTTCATGAAGTTTCCCTTCTATCACCTTTGTGTGCAGTGGGTGCATGCAAAATCTTAGGAAACACATTTTTTAAGAAACAAATTCTGACAATTATGTTAAATTAATCCTGACAATATTACTTATGGAATTAAGAGAAAAAGAGAAAACAAAGGACAATTCACATTCTTTGCAAGAACTGAAAGACAAACTATCAAAAGAAATTGCCAATACTTCTAGAAAAGGCCTCTACCATGTGTGAAGAAACACTTTCAGATAGTGCAAGGCCTGCTTAGAAGCTGGAGGTCAGCAATTCAAGACTTTTCAATGAAGTAAAGTATGTTGAACTGAAGGGGAAATCCAGACAATAAACTCCCACTGGAGGCAAGCTTCATATGCAATAAAACTCCCACAAAATGCTGCCCTGCTGAAAATGGAAATTAAAGATGTGCTCTCTAGCTTACATGTCCTATGTGACTACAAGGTTCTTGCTCAATTTTGTAACCTGGAAACCCACTTCATAAAACAAGTGATTATCACAAGGCCTCATTAACCCCTTCACCAGTGATGTTCATTCCCTGTACAGAACACTGTGTCCACTACACAGACCAAAACGTGTCCCTGTGCCAGTTTGTCCACAAAAAATCTCACAAGGACTGGCCCAGTAATGAACATGTGCCTTCACAGTGACAGGCTGATGACCAAGTGCCTCAGCCAGAGCACAGCCGATGTCTATGTTTACACAATTTCAACCCACTTGATTTTTGAATTTTTGTTACTGTGATACATAGTTATTATTCCCTTGCAGTAGCAAAGCACTGACTGTTCATATATAATTCAGGCCTTAAAATTTAAACATTTGTGAAATTTTCTCTATACATTGCATAGAGCAGGGATTCAAAAATATATAAATGTATCTCTGCGTAACTCTGGTAATAAATTCAGAATTCGAGATTTGAGGTTTCACAGCAATTTTGCTAATGATTCATGTCTTCAGAGATGTTATTTGGCATAACATCCCATGACACTTGACTTTTCAATTCAAAATTACGTAATTGAAATTCTTTCTAGAACTTACGAATACTGACATTTTATTTAGGTATAAAATCTTACACACCTGTAAATCCTGGAGTAAGTGCTGCCATCTTCCTTGCTAAGTCCATTTTATCTAAATCAGTTTTCAGTTGTTGTAAGTGCACTTTGAAGATGGACGCTCTACCCTTGATATCTGGTGCTGGCACAAAGATCTGTCGATCAAACCTTCCTGGACGTAGCAAGGCTTTATCTAAAATGTCAACCCTGTTTGTAGCTGCTAGAACCACAACATTGGTGGTGCTGTTAAAACCTACAACATGCAAACAAACGAGCACCCGGTCATTATTTTATGAAATGGTCCAACTATCTGGTGCCTACTGCAGCAAATACAGGGGTTTCCATACATCACACAGCAGAAGCATTGTAAATTCAAAACCCTGTAATTTCCCATTTAAAAAGACTGTCATTGCATTTTGTACTCCTGTAGACACAACACACTGTGTGTGTGTGTGTGTGTGTGTGTGTGTGTGTGTGTGTGTGTGTGTGTGTGTGTGTGTGTGTGTGTGTGTGTGTGGGTGGGTGGGTGGGTGGGTGGGTGCGCGCGCACGCAGGGGGTGCGTGCGGGTGCTTGCATGCATATGTATATATGCATGTTTTTGTGCGTATGTGCGCGCGCATGCGTGCATGAGAGAGAGAGACAGACAGACAGAAAGAGTGAAAGACAAGAATGGAAGCAAGTACTGCAAGCACATCATGGTATCTAATTTCTGCAAACACTGAAATCCAGAAATTACAAACTGATAAATTATATATTAGGTGTTCCACCCCCATGCATCATCTCCACTAGAACTTACTCCCACAACATAAAAACTGTCAGATATATCCTACATGTTTTGTAGGATTCTGATACCATGTTTTCATTTTGTAATGCAAAAAAATGTTAGCCTTAACCCTTTCATGCTGAATGCTGAGCACAGCCAACAAACACTGTGCAGCTAAAACACCAAGGTTGGCTAAAGACATTTCCAACAGCGTGCAAAGTAATGGCAGCCATTAAATTCTTGTCTCTTTCAGAGTACCCAGGGCATTTAATTCTGGTATGAAACAGTCAGTGTTTGGCATCTTTGATCTATCTCACTACAAGATTTCAAAGCAGTGGCTGAACTGGTTCATTAGTTACACTACAAATAGAAAGTTAAGATTATGTGCAATCATCATGCTGTTCTTCTTTTACATACTTTGAAGATCACCTATAACCACACAAAATTTCAGACCTCTACATTAAGCGGTAGCAGTGTTGCTTCCACATCAGAAGTTTGCAAGAACATCCTACCATAGTATCAGCAGTGGCAAAAAATGTAAAAGCACAAGGCACGAAGGTGATGCAGCCCTCCACGACATAACAAACATATAAAATTTCATGAAAATCCATATACTTCTGGAGGTGGTGTGTGTACGTGCACACATGTGCATCAGGGTGTCATGCACATGTGTACAGAGAAAGCCAGAGCCCAACACTCAGACATAATAAGTATCATGAGGCTTATAAAACAGAAAAGTTCAGATGAAAACTGACTTCATTCAGAACTGCATGTATAACAGATATTTGGAAAGTTTATAAGCTTACCATCCATTTCAACCAGTAATTGATTCAGTGTGTTTTCTTGCTCTGAGTGACCACCAAAGCTGCGTCCACCACGCTTCCTACCTACTGCATCTATTTCATCAATAAACAAGATGCAAGGGGCATGTTTACGAGCCATCGAAAACATGTCTCGAACCTGAAAAATACATCAATACATTCAGAACCTAAAACACTGCAGCAGCTGTTAACCCTAAAAATAATGCCACAACGTAAGAATAAGGACTGACCAGTGCTTAATTCATAAATAAAAAATAGTGTCAAACTTTAACAATACCTTTATGGCCTACAGGTACCCTTTGGAACATATGATAGCATAACTGATATTGTGAGTATGTTATGGACTGAATGACAAAGAAATCTTGGTTGAATTCCCAGCAGAGACAAGCGATTTTCCTCTTCTCCAAAAAGTCTGGACCAGTTCCGCAAGCCTCATACCTCTCCCATTCAGTGTGTACAGGGGACTCTTTACTGCATGAGTAAAGTGACCAGGGTGTGACACTAACAACTTGCTTCAATCCAGTGCTGAACTATACCTCTGCTCCCCCCATATGCCATCATGGCATGAAGGAGGACAACAATACCTTTACAGGGATCTGACACTGTATAGTGATCATATTCTTGTATTGTTTAAACTGTGATGAGAGAGAGAGAGAGAGACACGCACGCACGCACGCACACGCGCGCGCACACACACACACACATATATATTACAATGCCCCTTGAATAATTGTGATCATTAGGTTTAGACTGTAGCCTATGTTACAGGGCACCATAACATAAACGTAGCTGAACATCTCACAAAACTGTGGCAAAAATCAAATATCTCAGAATGACAGTGAGAAATCAAAATTACAGTCACAATGAAATTCAATAATCTGTGTTACATTTAGCTCATAGGATTGTGTCATCAGTCTCCTATATAAAGGAATAAGAATTAAAATACATAAAAATATTATTTTAGCCATTGTTTTTATGGACATGAATGTTAAAGGCAGGGTGCTTAAGAGAATATGTGGAGACAGAAGTAGGAACAGGAAGCTGAAAAAACTACATACCGAGATGTGAAAATTTAAATCGCTGCCTTCTGGATTAAAATTTCACACAGTACTGTATTGTAGGTGGTCACCAACATTTTGGAGGAACTTACTACCTCCATATTCAGGAGAATATAGAGTCAAAACACTAGCAATCAAATATAAGGCTACAGAGATTCATAATGGACATAATCAACAGATGCAACATAATGAGAAGCTCACAGTTTGTATTTATCACACATACTGTTTGGGTAATGAAATTACGGACAATGAGATGAGTACGGCATTTAAGACACATCAGAAAACCTAAAGGGAAGAGACTGCCTGTCAGCATAAATGGGAGTTCATCATCAAAGTGAACCTGAAAAATCATGATGTGAGGGTGTACTCTGGATTCATTCTAAGTATAATGCACCATCATCATCAGAACCCTTTAGATTTGGATTAATCTGGCTCTGGAATTTCATAAAAGATAAGGAATTTCATGACTAGATGGCTACTACCCTCTCAGAAAAACTGTTAGTTAACAGTACAATAATTGGAAACTTCACGTACACTTGCAATTGCAAGTACAAAAAGAAAGCAACTGTGCAAGTAATTTAGCACTCAAAATCTAGCTGTTCCAAACTCACCATCAAGAGACAGTATTACAGTAAACCAAAAAGTAGTGAATCAACTCACCCTTGATGGCCCAACGCCCACAAACATCTCAAGGAATTCTGAACCAGAAACTGTAATAAATGGTACATTAGCTTCTCCAGCTGTTGCCTTGGCTAGCAACGTCTTTCCTGTCCCTGGTGGACCTGGAAATCATTGGGCTGCAGTAAGTAATCTTGAAACTCTGTTTGAGATGACATTGGCTATTTCTGGCACAAATGCACATTTCTGGATTTTATACATGTAAATTCACAGATCACATACACATAAGGCACCATGTTTTATGTGATAATCCATATCAACTAGTATTTCCTCAAAGCCATAAGATTTTCTTTTCTATATGTTAAGTTTAATGACACCGGCACCTGCCAAGACCATACAGCATCACAAGCGATTGAAGAATGAGTATCAAACTTTGGCAGAATGACACTGACATGGTAAAGCCAAAGTATAGGATGGAAAACCTGTCCCAGAGCAACTTTATCCAACACAAATCCATATGGACTTAGCTGGGATCAAACCCAGGTCTCCATGGTGAAAGGCCATGCCTTAAGATTTACTCTCTGATTAGCTACCATTACTTATCCAATAATTTGACATACTTACTGCTGTATAGGTATTTGAACAACAAAACAAGAAATAATGACTACAGGCTACCTCACCTACAAAGTGAAAACCTTGAATACAAAGAAAACCACAAAATACAAATAAAAGAATACAGCACACAAATTATAGTAGAATGTAATTTATAACAAATGCCATTAAGTAAGTGGAAGATAGTTTGGATGAATATGTAAGGAGAAATACATTCATAAAAAGTAATTCTCAACATTGTGTACTTCATTTAATGTACATAAACAACAACATTTAATTGAGAATTACAGTGTACCTGTTAGCATGGCACCCTTCGGGATCTTTGCACCTAGATCTATGTACTGTTGAGGATTTTTCAAGAAATTAACAAATTCCATAATTTCCAGTTTTGCTTCCTCACAGCCTGCAACATCCCTAAGGGGGGGAAAAAAAACACTTTAAAACATACTTGTACTATACACCTACATGGATTTTATTTTATGTCGGAAGCTTACAAGATAACAATTCCAAGGTGAAATACAGTGAAATGCTTGTGTTATGAAATGGGAATAAAGAAGCAAGGAGAGCAAAAATGCATGCACTGGAAAAGAATTCTGAAATGGTCAACGTTCAAGCACTTCAGTTATGTTAAAAACAACTGAAGGAAGTTAGAACACCTTTAACCAGAATTAATTTCCTTCTGAACAGAAGCTCACTATGAGTTTCACTGTACATGTTGGATTACAATCAGACATGCAGAGGATAAGTTTCAATGCCGGAGGATATGCGGAAAAGCATTTCCCTTAAAAGACCAATTTTTTCACTACAATCACAAATTATAATGTTAGCCACTTTTTTATAATGAACTGAAGTGTACTACTACTTTTTCTTTTATGTCACATGCATTTTGAATAAAAATCTCACACGTAAATGTATTTTTAACCACCTGCTAATCTGAAAATTGTCAATGCCAATTTCAGATTCTTTCTCACAACTCACAGTACCTAAATTGCCACTTCAAGTGTCAGGCCTTCTTTTACAATCTGCTGAACCTGAAAAGTGTCAAAGCAATACACCAGTCATCCTAGAAATTACATTCCCAAATAACATGGCCAGAAAAGAGAAGTTATTAATTAGCCCAATTAATCTGAAAATCTTCTATGCAGAAATACAAGCTCTTAGACATGTTCTGCTGTCAGGCGCTCCCTCCACAACAGACAGTATTCCCAGCACCGCTAAACAAATTCTCACTTGTCAGCTGGGTCACTGGTATCCATGAACAATGTTGTGGAGCCGTGCAGCTGTCTGTCAGAAATGATTTTTGTCTTCCACCATGTGAAAGGGCTCCTGTTGTGAGAAACATTACGCTTATACCCATCACATTTTTCATTTGACACCTTCTTTTCTGGAACACTTGTTTCTTCTTTATGCATTTCAAAATCTGACAATAATAAGCATGATGCCTGTAACTCTGGTTAAGTCTGCAGCCACTTGTGATGTTACAGTTAGCACTGCACAAGATGACCTATGTTCAGTCAGTAATGTCACTTTAAACAGGTTTGAAATAATAGCAGTTATGTTTCCCTTAATATTTAAATATTAAGGGAAATGAGAATTTACACCCTTTTGCAGGGAATCTGCAAACAGACTTCCATTCTTATCCTCTTGTGTTACTCCTGCAAGTTTCAAAAATGAATGCAACTCCACCAAGAGTTGTTCTAGCTAACAAGGTAGCTCACAATTTTATTGTAACCTCTTCACTAGGATCTACCACTGGAACTGGTCCAGATGTCAGCTTACATTCACTTAGGCAATCCACTATGGATAACCCTAAAAGCAGCAGGTATGCATGCAAGTCTTCTACTCTGAAAATGAAAGCTGTAGTTTCTTCTGGAACATTGGTAACGAGCTACCAGACTGTATGGTGTCATCTGAAAAGACAGTAATCTTCATAGTTACTGGCATGAGAACCTCAAACACCATATAACTGTCTGAAAATTCTTTAAGTTTTAAGAATGAAAAATGAATGTCCAAATCAAAATTGGAATTTTTTTCTCCATTTGATTTCAACAGCCAATGACTCACATAGGGCTAATTATAAGAGAACACGCTGTGACACAAGAAATATATGATACAAATAATGTTAATAACAGTGGCTATGCAAATAATCACTACACTACACTGACTGTACTAAAGCCAGGTTGCTTCTGTAGTGCCTCCCAAGGAATAAGGAAATTTATCTATATACCTACTTAAATCTGACTCCAATGTCATTAGAATTGATAAGCTTAGCAGTAGACTCCATGACTCCACCAAATAAACCACCTCCTTTACGGCCCCGAGCACCCATCACTTCAGCAGAACGTCTCATCATATATATAAGGAACCCTAAAAAGAAGGCACGAATCTCAAAAAAACAACTCATATCAGTCATGCATTTAACAAATTGCATGTTATCCTTATTTCACCTGACAAATATAAAATAACACTTGCACACTTTCATTGCACCTCCAGCAAGTAACAATAAATGACGTTCATCGAGAGGTGCTTATATGCCACTGTCAATATGTCCTGCACCTCTTACATAACATAAAATCACACCACTGCTGTTCCCTCATGACTCTCATATTCTGATTTAGTACAAAGCCTTGTATTTGTGTCCAAAATCAGTCAAGTAATGCATAGCTGCCAACGAATAAATGCTGCATAATGATGCTTAAGTAACGCGTATAATTATTAATATACTAGGGGTGGCTGATAAGTAATGCACACAGTGAAATATTTTGCCAATGGAGCAAAGCAGCGATGCGCGCCCAGTGTGTCCTTGTAGCCACAACCCCCCTCCACAGCGGTGCCAAGTTTGATTCCTTTCTCTACACCGGTTCTAAAACAGTGCGCGTTAACATGGAGTCGTGTTATGATGATGTGTCAACGAGACTGAAGCAATGTGTAGTGATTGAATTTTTAAGTGCTGAAAATGTGACACCAACTGAAATTCATCGCCGTTTACAGGCTGTGTATGGTGAAAACACTGTTAACAGAACTACAGTAAATCGTTGGGCCATTAAATTTTGTGAATGTGAACCCGGTCATGCCAATATTGTTGACCAACCTCGCAGTGGAAGGCCGGTTTCCGTGACAGATGACAAGCATCAAAAACAGGTTGATGAACTGATCAAGCATGACCGCCGTATCACCCAGAAGCAGATAGCAGGTAGGCTAGGAATGTCTAAAGAAAGAGTGGGCTATATCATTGGTTTACTTGGCTACACAAAAGTCTGTTCTCAATGGGTGCCACGCATGTTGACGCCAGAGAACAAACAGAAACGCGTTGAAAGTTGTGAAGAACTTTTGAAGCGCTATCACGAAGAGGGAGATCAATTTCTTTTGAATATTGTTACTGGGGATGAGTCATGGATTCATCATTTTGACCCTGAAGAAAAACGACAGAGCATGCAATACAGGCACACTTCATCTCCTCGCCCAAAAAAATTCAAAACAGTGACGTCTGCCAGCAAGATTCTTTTGACTGTTTTTTGGGACTCACAAAGAGTTTACCTGACAGAATTTTTGGAAGCTGGGAATACTGTCAATTCAGCTCGGTACATTGAAACAGTAAAAAACCTACGGCGGAGGGTGTGTCGAGTTAGGCAGTCAACATCACCGATTTTGTAGCTGCGTGACAATGCAAGACCGCACACTGCTCGCGCAACGCTTGATGCTATGGAGACGCTGAAGTTTGAGGTTCTCTGCCATCCGCCCTACAGCCCTGACTTGGCTCCAAGCAATTTCCATTTCTTTCCTCACCTCAAGAGGGATCTCAAGGGGACTCATTTCACCTCAGATGACGAAGTGAAGCGAGCTGTGACATCGTGGATCAGAAAAAGAACCCCTGAATTCTTCACTAATGGCATGCGTAAACTTGTTTTACGTTGGGAAAAATGTACTGTGTGACAAGGCGACTATGTCGAAAAATAAGTATGCCAATTTGTAGCTAAAATATTGTACTTTACTTCCTTTTTTCGTTTGTTTAAATACATGGTTTCTTTTTCTAGATATTCCACTGTGTGCATTACTTATCAGCCAACCTACGTATAATTCTATTATGCTATCTATAAAAATTAAAGTATTAACAAAAAGTTTTTAAAAGCATGTGAATTGTACATTATCACTATTGTACACATAAACAAAAACAGTTACCAATAATTAACAATGTTGGGAGGATTCCAGTGATGCTTGCTGCCTCCAGCTCAGTCTTGTAAATGACAGGAACAAAATTTGGCGGTTCCACATTCATATCGATCTGTGCATTTTCTAGATTTCGCTCAAATGAATCCACACTCCCGATATTAAACCAAAGCACACTCTGAAATGAATATTGAAAAAAAAATGTATTGCACAATTTAATTAACACAAATCACCTCCCCCGCAAGAAGGGTCACACTACAAAATATTGTCATGGAAACATATCAATGAACAAACAACATGTCAGTGCAGATTCTATATACAGTAACTGAAGCCAAAAGACTAATTTTTTCATCATCTCACCATGGAATACTCAGAACTATGTTTAGAGACAGAATACGAACACGCATAACTATGTTCAGAGATGGAAGAAGTACATACTACCCCAATCCACACAGATAATAATGAAAAACATCTCCAAACAGAACCCCAAGCTCCAGCACCCATACCACTGCCTGTCACTGGTGGCCATCCTGAGCCAGATCAATCTGACACATTTTCAAAATCTATTTCTGTAACATCTCTTTTCATATTCATCTTAAACATCTGACTCAATCCCCCACTTGGTACCCTTGCACAGTAAAATCTGCGATATCCGGCACCTCTGGGACCAAAGGTTTGCTGGATATCGCAATTTGCTGGATATAAGAATATTACACTTATCTTAGTGTACCTAGCAACCTCATGGACAAACCTAACCATTTAACTTGTCACTTGATATCCCATCCTGTTTTACATGCTGCACTTCCTAATCCTCTTCACCACTAATTACATACCACGGTCCATTGGCATTTGCACAGCATAACACAGTAAGTCACTCCTTATTTAATTTAAAACTCTTTGTCAATTTTCCAGTTAACAGAGATTTCTGGATAATCCAATACCAGATATTGCAGATTTTATTGTATAAGTTTCTGTACCATCACCATTACAAATGCATGTGTGCCTCCTACATGAAACATCCATCCTGCCTTTCAAAGCCTCCTTAAGTTACCTATCTTTGTAGTATACAACAACCTGTCTAAAACATGCCTCACTTTAACATACAATTTTCCTGATTGATAGAATGCAACTAGAAATTAATGAAAAATTACCCTTAATAAACAAAGAGCTGCTCACCACAAGGATGCAACGGTTAAATAAAATGTCATGGAAAACAATGTACTACAATATTTACTGTTTCCCATTCAAGCAACTTTTTTCCATGCTGCTAAGAAAGAACTACTCATCTTGCATATGTGAATTAATTAAGCCAACTGATAGCAAAATATGTGTAGAACAATTTAAAGGATTATAAAAAAAGCAACTGAAAACAGAATGAGTACACAAGAGACTAAAATAAGGACAAAATCATTTTGCCAGTAACAATATGATACAACACTCACCGAGCCATCAACTGTGTTCCCTGACATGAGACGCACTCTCACCCATTTCTTGTTCACTACTTCCAGTTTCTCCACAATGCCTTTGGCCAGGTAACTGGAAGAGTTGAGAAACAAAGGAAGTACTTTCCAGCACAAGGACCATCAGAAAAGAACACAGTGTGAACTACCTAATATCCACAAAGCCTGCAATATCTTTTGAAAGCCCATGCAGTATGTATTCCCCTTGCTCTTATGCACCTAATTCATAATAACATACGAACAGAATGTAACCTATTTAAGATGGTTTCCTGCCTATAGGCCCACAGACTTCCATTTTTCAGTCATATTTAAAGCTTCCTGGTGGTGGTGGTGGTGGTGGTGGTGGTGGTGGTGGTGGTGGTGGTGGTGGTGGTGGCGGCGGCGGTGATGGCAGCGGCGGTGGAGGGGGGGGGGCTGAAGTCTATATCACACAAAATTATATATCATAGAACCCAAAGCTTATTTCACAAATACACAGTCTAAACTCCTAGGATATTTTCATCAGAAGTTTGAAGTTCTGGTCCTTCACAAACCTTCTGAAAGAGGATTCCACAGCATACACTGTGAAAGAACACTAATTAAACAGTGTGTGAATTAAGTTTTAAAGTCACCAAAATCAAACTGTCATGCAGCATACACAAAAAATCAAATATTTGCCAACTGAGTCACAACATTGCACAAAAATCTGGGGCATTCCAAGAACGCTGGTTCCCCTAGTTTAGTCATACTGTGAAAGATCATCCAAAATGGAAACTCAGTGAAGAGCCTCTGCTTACTGGGCAGGTACTTATCAAACTACGATACACAAGCAAAAATAGAATAACACATATCAACTGGACTGCACCAGAACCTAAGAACTTCTCTGTAAGTACAGCAGTCAATAATGGACAAGCTGCCACACAAGAAAAACATCTTTCCCACTCAGAAACTCCTAAGCCAGAACATAATTTCATAACCACTGCCATACAGTAATACATTTCAAAAACCTAAGTTTTATGATAGGTTCCTGCTAGGCACAGAAGTGTCACAAAAAACACAAATTGTATCAATCTTAAGAAAATACACTTTTATAGCACAGGCATATTACCTACTACAGAAATGGAATTGTGAGAAGAAATAAAATAAAATACATTCTAAAACCTTATAGATTACTCTACAGTCTATGTTATACAACTACAGTTTACAGTTACAAAATCTTCTCATGCAATCAGCTATGCCAATACAGAAGTTCTGCTTCAAACAGGAATGGTTGGTCACATAACAAAATGTTATCAATTGCTGTCACCATGAAATCTCCAAGTCTCATACCCTTTATAAACCATAAAGTTGAATGGTGTTACATAAATACACATGGATGCTTACTTATTTACAAATTCCTTCCAGGCAATTTCCTTATATCCCATCTCATAATACGCAAGAGTACCAAGAAGTGTCACAGTACCAACCAAACCAATAATTATCCACATCTCTCGTTCTCGTTCTCCACCATCTCCAAAAGCTTTACCTCCAGAGCCACCAGACCTAAATTCAACATACATAAACATTTATGAATCTCAATGCAGTGTACTGTAACAAAATACAGTGTAGGACAGGTAGAACAAAATAATTACTTTTTACAAATTTTCATACTGGTGACCACATAGATAATTCTCCAAATCAAACGACTACCAGAATAGTGGATGTTGTAACTCCGCTTAGGTACATGGCTAATAAAAGTTTATTTGAATTACCAATAGCCTTTCCACAACCTTTAACCTTTCACCAGGTGCACAAATTTTGACCCTTAAGACACATCACAATCAGTTACCCTAACAAATATGCACTTCACAACACCAGAAACACATTACAAAGGGTAAAACTGATAAAGCAAATACAATACTGCCAATCACATGTTAACTAGGATACCAAAGATAATCACTGAATATGATGTAAATTCTGTGGTTCTGTGCATGAAAACCATAACCCTTAAATTTGATAAAACTGAGATAATGCTATCTGCATGTTGGCTGACCAAGTATCTATCACCTCTCAAAAGAGGAACATATTAGGCAGTGCCTACAGTGAAGTACAAGTGGCAGTACCCTGCAGTAATTCTCTCCAGAGTAGTGCTTTCCATGCACAAAACCTCAATTTTCTCGGATCAGGTTAAGTGTAGGTTAGGAGTTTCATGCATGGAGCCACAGAATGAATAATCAAAATGTGAATGACTGGTGAATGGTTACAAGGTGGACAAAAGCTGCTAGTAAGTCCAACGAATTTATATTGTTTGAAGGCAAACAGTATACACTGAAAAAAGATGACAGGTGTATGGTTTATTCCTAACTGATGGCTTTGCATACATTTCGTTTTATGTTCTTCTCTTTCAAAAACACTTTTTAATCTCCACAAAATTTAAACAACAAAATATTTGCCCAAAAAATTTTCTGAACTTTGGTCTACTTATGAAGACAGATATCAAATTCAAATTTGGTTTTCAAATGAAGTGATGAACCTGTTCTTACAGGAACAAACAGATTCTTCCACCTACATTTAGAACTGACATTACACCCACACAAAACAACCAACGTCACACAAAAAAACTGCATGTATAAACACGCACGGATAATGGGACTTGATATCAAATGAATCTTACAACTGATTTTGTTCACTCAACAAATAATTACAAACCAGATATATACGGTAAAATGGAAAGAAATCTAAGAGAAAATAAATGCAAAAAGTAAATGACCTGACAAAAATGGACATTTAAGGGTCAGAACTGAATGACACAAGCATGCATCCCAACATACACAGCAAAATTCCATTAACCCAACTCACACAGGATAGGACAGACAGGTGCCAAAATACCAAATACTCTGGGTTATCAGGCAATATGCATACTGAACTAGGGTCTTACAGATAACTTTTACATATACTTGGCCTGTACAACAAATCAGAGGCATATTCCATTTGGATATCTCTTTCATCTGCTGGTTCAGAATCATTAGGGTGCTCTTCTGTGTTTTCAGGAGTCTTCAAAGCTGAAGAAGTTGACGGACAAGAAAAAGTGGTCAGGAGATACCACAACTGTGGATGCACAGACACTATTGGAGGCCTTTCCCAACATGTCTCTGAGATCTGTCTGTTTCACTGATGAAGCTTTTTATTGGCAAAAAGCAAAAATTCCGGTCTTGGGGACTACTCTCCTCAAGTGCTGGATTATCAGGATTTCCAAATTATCAGACATCAGATTGAAGGAATTTTGCTGTATATACATATGTCCTCAAAATACACAAAAAATGAGAAATCCTACAGCTTACCTCGACTGGCTACCAAACATACCAAATGACCACTTATCGTATGGTTTGGAAGCACCTGATGGTTTAGAGGGCTGTGGCCCTGCTGCTCCTTTAGAAGGTGGAGGTAACTGAGATTCCTTTGGGGCATCTTTTGTTTCTTTAACAGAAGGCTTTGCAGATTTTGTACCTTGTGTGCCACCTCCAGGTTTAAAAAACTTTTCAAACCCTTTTGGAGGTCGCTGACAAAACACTCTCCATTGTTGCAAAACTGTTTCCAAATTCACCACTCCAGGTGCTTGTAGTAACGTGAGATTCCTTTTAAGCTGCAAAAAGCCATTAATAAGGTTTAACTTATTACACATTATAACATGGTAGAGTAATCAGGAAGCAGCAGAAACTTTGCACACGCGAACACATATGACACACATGTCACATGATATTTTCCCACACAGCAGAAACTAAGCATCTGTTTTAAACAGATATTCACAGGAACTGTTGTTCAGCAGTGACAAATACCAACTGTAAGCAAATGACAAAGCACAGCTGTTTGATCACACTGTTTTTGCATATACTTCTAATAATAAAAATAAGAAACATACTGTTATGTTGATATAAAAACATTCATTAATCAAAAACTACTTTAAAATTCTGGGTGTTGACTAAAAGTTTCCATATACCCATACATGGTGTAACTTCCTTTCATCCCCAGTAACAACACAAGCCACATCACCATACCTTCAAGGTTGAACGTCATCAATGACTGGACTTCACCACAGCATGTTTTCTTATGACTTTTATATTTTCCTGGTAAGTACTTACATACTTAGTAGGTGACATTTTACTTTGATGACAGATGAAGCCAACATTTGTTCAGTAAGTTACAACCAACCAACCAATACCATAAATCATTTCCACATTTTTACGTCAATCCTCAATAACACAATGACACAAAAGAATGGCGCACACCTGAGCCAAATCCCTAAGACCTTCTACCTTAGCAGCGAAGGTGGCTGCCATGTTTCCGTTCAGACCATTAGGAAACTAGTTGAATGAACCACAACTGCATCCTATCCAATCTGTACCAATTAACAATTCAAATAATGTTAAGATGTTAGACCATTTGCTTCATCACTATGTTAGTGACTGGGTGGTTGCATCTTGTAAGTATGCTTTACTGCCTGTGTTTTGGAGATTCTTACTGTTCCCACCTTCTATGTACACCAACACGGTGCTATCATCCACAATGCGTTCAGTATTACTATCACTACATATTTAATAAACAGATACATTTACACATGCTGGTACAATTTCATCATAAAATGAAATACTGACAATTTATAGGGGAATAATTACAATTACTGCTACAGTGTGGTTTTCTGTAGTTGACACATGAACAACTTAATTTCTCTACACTGTCTTTAAGCTATCAGCTGCATCAGCCTTGGTAATGGGCAGGGAGCAGGTCTCCAAAACACTGGTCTGTTACCCATCAGTGATGCAGCTGATACGAAGTTGTCCACATACATGCCCTGAAGGCATAAAGGGGGAGAAGAGGTACTGCTCCACTCATTTGTAACCTTGGCATTAGATAGAGGTGTGTAATCAACCTAATGCACCTGCTGGTTTGCGCCCAGATAAAGACCCATGGGTGCCCACTGAACAGGAGCCTGGATGGGCCCCAGAGCCAGTCTGGACATTCTGGAAAAGAGCTAAATCCAGCCCCCGCCGTGATTTGAACCCTGGATCGTCCAACCCATAGCTCAGTCACTTCACTGCCTAACCCATCCCAGCTCCTCAATTCGGCTGACAGCCCGGGATAAATTCTCTGAATATGTTGGCCGCAAACCCTTCATGTCTTAAATATTTTTTTCGACAATTCCAACTGCGCGTCACACATGCATGCCTGTAAACTCTCTTCATAGTTGTGGAACTCGGATGTGCAAATATTTTTAAAGGCACAAAGGGGTGTTAACACTCATTTTTGTATAACTATTATATAAAACTATAATACCGGTTAAAGAACATTTTTCCGCAACAGTATAATATCTATGCCTATATCGGTAACAACAGTTAACTATAAAACACCACACAGTGTGTACTAACATGATACAGATGGATCACTAATGTAATGCGGGCAACGTATGAATATGAACATGTATTATTTCACAACTTTGTACTTTACTTTTATAGACTACACAAAATTAAAGGTACCGTTTACTTCTTTCATAACCTCTACAACACGCTATTACGTATATACGCGAACTGTACGATACTTACCAGATTTCTATCAATATTTCCTCGTTTGACCCCATTCCATAATAAGCGTTCCAGCTTCCGTGCTGTTGACAATAGCCTGTGAGCCATTACCGTTCTTATGTAAAATATTTGTTAACGCACAAATTTCATCATTCTCCACACGGCCCTCCCCCTTCGCCGTACCGGCGACGGACACTACGTGCCTCGTATGCAGGGTAGCCAACACAATGGAAAACAGATCAATGGAAGAATTTCGAAAATGAGCCAATCTGTATGAGATTTCTGAAAGCACAGGCACTGAAGTACGAATTTTAAACACGCTGTTAATATAACCTCTTTTCTGTGGTTGTAACATTCAAATACATTTTTCGGTAGAGGTGGGTGTGAGTGTTAGTTCCTGTAACAGACGCTCTTTAGGGCACAGATCATCTAAGATGCTGTAGAGACACTAGGTCGTTGTCTTAGTGACGGATCAGAGGACCATCTAACGTTATTGTCATAATACCCAGCGGGGATAATAGCTACCGGGACACTTGAACAAGTGCTTCAAAGCGAACCATCGAAGTAATGGTGGGCATACAGGAGCTTTTTCAGTTGTTCATAGTCTGCTTTAGCGCTGTGAGTAAAATAGCCTACTTTGTCGTTGTCATTAGCAGTGCCTGTGGACAAGTTATTGTGAAATATACGATCATATGTATCACGTTTATGTACTCTGTCCTTCGAACAGTATTCGATGTCCTGAAAGTACTGTATGAAGATTACTGCATTTTTGTATTGGATGTGTTTAACAAAGGAACATATGTTGCTAGGGTTTTAGCATCGGTAGTGGAATGGCTTATAAAAACGGTGTACAGCTGGTGGGAAATTACGAAGACCACCTGTTTTGAAATATACGAATTTGCGCTATTGACAGTAGATGCAGCATGCACAATGGTGACGAAAGTGACACATGTTATTGCAAGCATGCCAGAAGTTTTGAAGAATTTCATGACATTGGTTGGATCGGGCATATGGTTAGCTTTGCAGCTTATTCCACTTGGGTTTGTGTATATCATTAGCATGTGTGTTTTTCTTATTGGGCGAAGTTGTGAAGAAATAATATCTATAGCAGAATCTACACTTAGAGGGAGTTTGGGCCTTGTATATGGACTCATTCAGTTTTTGTGTGATATACCTTTTGAGGCACAAGCTGGTTTAATACTGGGGTCATGCATATTATGGGCTAGTATGAAGTATCGTACCCATATCATGCACTATTTTACAAGTCTCAGTGTTCAAATGAAATATGTGTTGCTGTCTACATGGACTAGTTTGGAAATGCTGTTGCTCTCAATATTTACCAATCAGAATGAAGAACTAGAACATGCTGAATCTTCAGAAAGTGAAGGATCAAGTGAAGAAAGTGAAAGTCAAAATGATCAAACACATGAAGCTTCACTCTCTTCTACACTAAATTTGCGTTTCCATGTTGTACCAAGAGTTGAACTAGGAAAAACAAATGATACAAGGCAGCACTTACTCCACCAGCTGGAGCACGAACAAGAAAGCAAACTGTGTGTTGTGTGCCAAGACAGAAACAAGTGTGTTATTGTATTACCATGTCGACACCTTTGTCTGTGCACAGAGTGCTCCATTATAATAAAGAGAGATCATGGAACATGTCCTATGTGCCGACAGGATGTGAGAAGAACAATGAAAATCTATATCTAAACAGAGTTTAATATTGTGTATTTTGTTCACAGTTTAACCAAATATTTATATTGTTCTACGTATAAAATCCATATAAGTCATACATCTTTGTCTTATGGTATGTTACTAAGTTGTGAATGTCTTGCATCTCCATGAAGGCTATAATTGTTAATCCACTTTCCAGGAGAATCTGTGATATGTTTGATTTACTTATGCAGAGTTCTTAGGTGAGTGTTCATAATGGTGTTATTTCATATTTCAAGAATAAAATAAACTTTCATGCAAAAAAAGTGTCATTAACTAATAACATTCCCATTTGGAATTGTTCAGTGTACCAAATGGAGAGATGCAGTGTGAAACTGATATTACACAGTTTTTCATGTAACCTTATTAGTTTTGCCTTATCTGTACCATGTGGTTTTACATGATCATGACAAATAGTGGGATTTCACAGATGCGTTATTACAGTGAAGGACAGGCAATGGGGATCAAGTCTAGTGCCAACAGTTTTTAAAAACTAGGGCAACAATATAAGGGTGGGTATCGCAGCAAAAAATTTTACAAGAAAATGTACCCGCACAGTATAATTCAATATAGTACTGCATTATCCGAGTTCTGTGATTGGAATACATTTTCACCCTTTTACAGTGTTTCATATGCTGGGCAGTTGACAAGTAGGTCATATCAACTACAGAAGTCATGTAATGAATGAGAAGTGAGAACTGTAAATGGTAAATTGGAATTGACAAGAAAAGTCTGTACCAGTTTCAGGTATGTTTCCCATATTCACATTTGAAGAATACAAAGCACAATAGCTAATCCCTGGCCAGAATTGAAACTAAATACACAGCCCAAAAAGCTTTATTTTCAAGCAGTTAAACCACTCAGTTCAAAAGTGTCTCTGAACTCAAACAAGAGTGCAGAATATGCATATTTTATGTCAACCTCTGTATAATCTATCATGCAGAAATTACCTGATCAGGGTTGTTGGATTTCTGTGTCCTTGCAGATCTTATAACAGTGAATGAACATGAGATCTGCACTTTTTTGGGGTGTTACACAGAGTCGAGTGGTAATCCTTTACCGACGTTTCGGGACAACTTATTGGCCCCATCTTCAAGGGTCTGGACTCCTTGACACTTGAAGATCGGACCAATATGTTGTTCTGAAACATCGGTACAGGATTACCGCTTGACTCTGCGTAACACCCCAGAAGAGAGCAGATCTCATAAACATCTTGGTGGAAGCCTGAAATCACAGATCGTGAATGAACATATTACTGAATAATGAATTAGGAAGGCTGTGGATTGCTCGTGGCCTAATTTGAAGAACTACCTTGGGATTTGTATGGAATAACTGGACCCGCATAAAAAAGAACACCGAAGATGTTTGCACATCTAAATTATATATAACAAGACAGTGTACATAAAATGTTACATCGTAATGGATTTACGCAACCATTATTGCCATGGAAATGCAAGAATATGTGCTGTAAATTGTTGAGCTACATCACTGACAATATAAAAATATAGTCGCCATGAAAACACAACAGTGCATTCCCTTTGTATTTTTTGAGCCATATGCCACTGTCAGTATAAAACTGTCAAGTGTTGCCATGGAAATGGAAAATGGGTTCCCGTTACATTATTGTTGAGCTACAAAGCACTTCGTACTGCTGTCAACAATATAAACATACTTAGGTTTCTGTGTAAAGTGCCCCATATTTTTCTCCAATTTCAACCAAATTTGAATTTAACATATTTTAGTAAAAGTTTCTAATATCAAATTTTATGAAAATCTGTCTAGTAGGAGCTGAGCTGATACATGCAGACAGGTGGACAGTTGTGATGAAGCAATTAGGCGTTTTTTGCAACTAATGCAAACACGCATAAAAATTCAGTTCCTACCTCACAAATAACAGTGTATCATAAAGATTAACTGATTCTACTGTCTGTTTCTTCACTGTGGGGGGTTTTCGAGTAGGTGAGGATGTCCCCTGGATAGGTTACTGGCCTTTCGCAGGGTAAGCCTAGTGGTGGGGCTGCCACCTTGATGTCTCTAGACAGGCATGCTTTTCTGTTGGGGTGTGCTCCCCTAGCTGATGGGGTCCAGTTTTAAGGCGCTGGGCATTCGCCTGCACCCTCTCCCGTCTGCTGCAGTTGCATTGCCCATCAGATTACAAAAGTGATTTAGAAAATAAGATACAAACATATAACAAAATAAACGGTGTTATACGAAGGCATTTTGGAAAACAAATGACTAAAGAAACAAAATTAAGAATCCATAATATCACAGCTAAAGCAGCCTTAAAGTTTGGTAGCGAAGCCTGGGTGCTGAAGAAACGAGATGAACAAAGATTGGAAGCAGCACAAATGAAATTCTTAAGACACTTGCTAGGAATTACAAAGACAGGGAGAGAAATCAATCCGTGAGGGAGAAACTTGGAGTGCAGAACATTGTTCTGGAAATAAAACAGTACCAATGAGAGTGGCTACCATATGTAGAGAGAATGAACACAGACAAGTTACCCAAACAGGCACTGAAATATAGGCCAAAAGGGAAGAGAAGCATAGGACGCCCAAGGGAAAGATGGAAGGACCAGCTTCATCTCGAGGGATAAAGAACAGGCACTACGCCTAATACTTCACAACTCATGATGATGGTGATGATTCAGACTGTTAGGGTAATAATCACAGTGTGAGAATCATAGGATAAACATGAATACTGTATTGTAAAATGCAGTGTTTTGTTAAGGTTACAGCAGGTGGTATATATAGCTTACATTGGGCTCTAAATGGTTAAAATCAGTACCAAATATAGAGCAGGGTGCAAAGATGTTCAGAATAAAGATCATTGCCAGGCCTTGTGGACACTAACAATTTTTCATGTCATAACACAGCTCAACCCCCAGAATCAAGCTAATACATTAGACACAGGCTCTGAAAATCTGAGGATAATAATTGAACTGCTATGAGAAGGAAATTATATACTAAGTTCATGAAGCAGAGTCCTTGAGAAGCAGAAAGTTCCTCAGCTAGTCAAGAAATTCCCTACATTTTACGGAACCAGAAGGTTTATTATCACGTTCACAACAGCCCACCACTTGTCCCCGTTCAGAGCCAGATCAATCCAGTCCGTGCACCGCATCCTATTTTTTGAAGATCCATTATCCTTCCACCTGTCTCTGTCTTACATGTGATCTCTTTGCGTCAGCTTTCCCCACCCAAACCCTGTATGTTCCTCTCCTCTCCCACCTACATGCCCCACCCATCTTATTCTTGATTTGATCACCTGAATAATGGGAAGGGAACACATACACTTAAAAAATCCATAAGAACAGTAGAATACCCCTTCATTTTCCCAGCCTTCCTAAAGATATAGAGACAACATGCTGCCCACCTTCAACAAGACTACCCACAACATTGGCCAAACCTCCAAGTGCCACAGTTACAGATTAGACCCAGAAGGTATATATTCTTCCATTATATCAGGCTTCTGCAGTTATACTGATGAGATCTGCGCTCTTCTGGGATATTACACAATGTCGAGTGGTAATCCTTTACCAACATTTTGGGACAACCTATCAGTCCCATCTTCAAGGATCAAGAAGTCCAAGACGAAAAGAAAGCTGGTAAAACGGTATGCAGTTTATACAGGGAAAGTGTGGGCAGTGACTGGTACTCAGTAAGCTTGATGACAGCCAGTAGGGTTGAAACAGCATGAGAGGAGCACAGTTTAGTACCTCAGTGGTGCACCTAGGTAAACCATCCTGGGACAGTGAAGTCACTACCAAGTGCAAGAAGGTGAGACTGATGGAATAAAGTAAAAACAAGGAAGGCAAATATAACAAAAAATAAAATATATATTCTTTTTTTTTCTGTGGTTCCACTATCCAAGAAAGATAAGTGCCTCCCCAGTTGCTCTCCTTCATCCATCCCTATCCTGTGCTAATTGTCTCCAATTAACAATTCCCATCTTTCTTATGTCATTCTCTACATCATCTTTCCATCTAGCCTTGGGTCTCCCCTTAGTTTGTTTCTGGTCTAAGTTGGCTTGGTATATTTTTGTGGCGTTTCTTGCATCATCCACCTGCTGCAGACACCCAATTCACACAAGGTGTTGGAGTTTAATAAAGGTATCAACATTGACATCCTTGTGTAATTTTTCAAGTTCAACATTTGTTCTTATTTGTCACTGATTATCTTCTATCACTGGTCCAAAAATTTTCCTTAATGTCTTCCTTTCAAAGGTCATTAGTGTTTTTTCAGTTGACTTGTTTGTGACCCTCGCATATTCTTGCCTGTCTTATATGGCCATGAAACCTGGTATCTCCCCCTGAAATGTTCAAGAGTAAAGTGCTGAATAGAATACATCCACCTGTCAGACAGGATGTTGGCAGAAGGTTGCAGAAATCACATGGTAAGCAACTTCAGGAGTTGTACTCTTCACCAAGCATTACTGGAGGATCAAACCAGAGTGGATGAGTCTGGTGAGATATGTGTGATACATGAGGTACGTGAGAAGTGCAAACAAAATATCTGTTGGAAAATCTGAAGGAAGGAATTCATTTGGGATACCTATGCATACATGAAGATAATGTTAAAATGGATCTTAATGAAAAGGGGGTGTATACTGGACTCAACTGATTAAGATAGAATACATAGCTTCAATACAAGGCAATGGATTTCTTCACCAGCTGAGCATCTATGAGCCTCTTGTGGAGGATCTTGCTGCATGGGGTCAATACATCATAATCCCACCTGAATCTCAGAAGTTTTAAGGAATATGAAGGCAAATTGGCAAAACAGAGTGCCTACTTTCACCAAAATCACAGTCACATCCTCAATACGTGACACTTCTTAAAACTGGGATGTAATAAAATCCATCCATGGAGTCATGATCATGCAATACATGGAACTGTTGATTTAAATTCAGTTACCAGTATATAACTTATCAATGTAATATTTAATTAATATCATCCATTCACTGTTTAGTTAAAAATTTTTCAAATAAATAAAGCCAACCAACACACAGTTACACTAGCTTCCAAAATTGTATAATTTATAAGTCACTTGCAAGCTACATCTCACAGACATTTGTGGACCACAAGAATTATCTGTGGCTGTGTTAACAGTGAGCAACAAATCGCATGGATCCAAATCCCACTTTCAGCGACAGTTCCTAATAATTAAAACTGATGACAAAATAATTGCTATTTGCTGTTACAAAATGACACAAGGATGACTTTTTTCATACTATTGTAGTGCAAGTTACAAGGTGTCTGGCATAATATTTAGTCTATATTATCAAATCTAATACATAGTTACACCTTCAAGACATGTGCTGACATACAGTTGCAAAGCAGATAGAGTTTCACTTTTGTAATGTTATCAGCAAGTGTGTCCTGTATAGCTGACATTTACTGGTATTTAAGAATGTTATTTGCTTCATTCTCTGCTTTTCAAGCTTCATCACTTCACCTTCAGAATGAAGAAGCAGGTTCAATATACAAAGAAATTGATACAACTAGAACAGAGCTGATGAACTTCTTTTGGTTGGAGAGCTGGTAAAAGCAAAACAGCAAAGTTTCCCCTGTCCACACCATGAAAGCACACAGGATGAGTAGAGGTATAGCTCCCCTTTCTTAATGTCAGAATTAGATGGAGGTGTGTGGTCAACTTCAAGCCCCAGCCATTTTACCTGCAGGAAACAACCCTGGTACCCATTGAACAGGACGCTGGGTGGGCCCCCTACCTCATCTGGAGGGTTCTGGAGAAGAGGAAATTTCTTGCTTCTCCAGGATTTGAACCCCAGACTGTCCAGCCTGTAGGTAGTTGCTATACCAACACTATCCTGGCTTCTGGTTGGAAGGCTATCAAAAGAAATTTTTAAATTCACTTTTGGAGGAATAAAGGAAATTTATAAAACATTATGTTTGTTGCACTGAAAAGGCGGAAGATATGGCATGAGTTACCCTGCTAAAGCCAGCACAGTAGCCAAGAAACTGCAAACATTTCTCACTACTAGTAACAGCAAACTATGAGTGTTTCTCAGCAGTACTAGAAATCACGCTGCTTATTCTTGACCTTAAATTTTAAAAGAAAACAACAAAGAAAAGAAACAGAAAACTGTTCAAAATGATATCCCTGCACTTGCAGGCAGGCTTCACATATAAGTACTTCAAAATACTTGACAAAGCACCTGCCCACTTAAATTCCGCCATACTCCATAACTAAAAATAATACTTTTGTGTTAACAATCCCATCATAAATGGATGGCAACAACCAATAGCAACAACGAATCTTTTGCCATTACCTGGATTAGTAAGCCTGAACAAGTTGCCTTATTTGGTTGCAATTTCAGATGTTTTGCTGCTGTGTTAACAGATCCCTTTGAAGCCACATTGTGTGCTTAATGCATTAATACTTCCCTGGGCTTCTTTCTAAAAAGACCCAATTTCATCTAATTTTTCTTCTGTCAATACATGACACTTTTTACACTTGAAAAGGGCTACACTCTCAGTTCTACTTTCCTCTCCTAGAGGAGCCCTGAGAATTTGCTCACAATTCCCACACTGTTTCTACTGACCCAGCCCACAGAACACAAGCCAGTAGACTATAATCTGAACACACGTCACAATGAAAAGCTCAAATCTTATAAATAAACCTGCCTTGATGTTTCAACCAGATGTCTTCCAATTACAGTGCCAACAACCTGTCACCAATTTAGACTTGTTAAACACCTGACAAAATGCTGATAATCTGTACTATAGTGGGCAATGTGCCACTATTCATAATCTAATAATGTTTAAATTAATATTCTCCTTGCTGTTTGTTTTTATCAGTTCATGTCTGTGAGTTACAAAGAAACAAACTGCTAACGTTCCCTACTTGATAAACATAGTCTTGCTTTACACAGCACCTCTAAATTTTTCAGTTGCCATTAAATGACACCTTGGTGCTTCCTTGCATACATTACATATGAATTATCTTTATTGGAGCTGTGCATTATAATCCATCAAATTAAATTATACACATGCTTCCCAAACACAAGACATTATTTTAATGTTCCCACGATGTGCAGCAGCTGGAATATGCAGTGTTGATCATGAATATTTTTCTGCAAAAATTACTAAGAATGTTCATGCAGTTACACCATATTGGAAGTTTATTTTCTTTGTTTCAAAATGTTCCCTTTATTACACAGTTTTTTAGAATTTGCAGGACAGAGTTCTGTCTATACGTTTATATAAATGACCTGGCATGAAGGTGGAGTCATTTAAAAAGCTGTGTTGAATCAACCACATATTTTCTGTGTATGGAATCTTTTCTCTCTCCTGTTAAATTTGTAAATTAACACAAACCTAATTCTGAGATTTGAATTCCACTGATATACTCTTCGGAAAGTATACATTTCAATGTAACAAACCTACCAACATAGCCAAAACAACCTCATTCGAACATCCTTATTTATAATTCCAGCAGCTATGATCTGAACTTAAAACTGATACAAAGTACTCATCAATTTATGTTTGGTCACAGGGAAAGCATCCATGCTCAGGTTTGGTCTGAAAAAATTAAAATTGTGTGACAATATTTTGTACTTTTGAAATTTTAAGTGACAATCATGTAGAGTTCTGTTGAATGAAATAATCAAAGCTCATTAATATTCATTCAAATTCTTAAGTCATACAAAGTTGCAACCACAGCTGTACGGCTGACATAACATTGCAAAAAGTATTCAACACATAAAGAATCCCCAAGAAGTAAACCTCGATCAGTCATGAGGCAAAATTGTACTGGACTCCACATCAAATACTTGCCTGCTCAGAAACAGCTGCAATGTTTCCCGAGTTCCTTGGGGAAAATAATCTTGTCTAATAGCTTGTTCCAGAGAAGCCATACAACCATCCAAATTCCATGTCAATTTCAACTTCTTGTCTTCACTCTGAAAATGTTGATAAATATGTTCACATCTTCACCCTGTACGCCTCTGATACCTTAACACTATATTTAATGAAATAACTTCCACATAAGTATGCACATTTATGATGAGGGTTAGTTTTCACATGAATGGCTGTAAATGACAAAGCATTTCAGGAAAACCATCCAAAAGTGACTATGGCACAATCATTAAAAGAAAACAAAAAAGTCTTACAATGACTGGTAGCAGAAAACCAAAGCATCTGGATAAAACCTGCATTCACATTACTACACCAACCATAAATCTCATACGGACCACCCTGAACGTGAATCCTTGCTTGTGCAGTAAGGCACCTGCTTCCGCCATCTGGACTCTGACACAGTCACTATTTCTACTACATTGCATGAAAAGGATTAAATTGCATTGGCTAAAAAAACTCCTCCAGCCTCTCAAACACTGATGCCATCGGCAATGATCAGGTCAGCTGTCACAGCTATCTTCTTGAGCATCTGCACTTAATTCTGAAATATAATTCAAGAACCAACCACAATTTACAGTTTCTCTTTTACTATAAGGTTAAAACTCAAACTCAGGCTACTGTTTTTAGCTCTAGAATTTGATAAAAAATTATGGTGTATTGATTACTTAAAGCCTTCTAAGATTAACACTTTCTCCCCCATATTTTTCAAGCACTGACATCCTAAAACCCATATTTTCTTAACAAGTTATTATAATGATCTGCCTGCAGAAAAGGTTGATTACTGCTTCAACTTACAATCCTCGAACAGGTATGAAAATTCGGACGGTCAAAGATTGTTATGAGTGTATTCAGGGTTGATCCTGAAAGAATGCATATAAGAAGATATGAGAAGTTCAAAATATGATCATGTGAATGCCTACTTTGAAATGCTGATGTACCAAAACAAAATTACAAATACATGACAATCTTTAGATCTAGATAAAGATAAAGAACCAAAGTATGGACACTCAAACAAAAAATATACAATACAACGGACATGTAATTTTTGAAAAAATATTACAAGGGGAACAAAGAGAGACAGAAGAGGGGCGAGACAATGAGAAACTGGGAGTTTATGGACAATTAAAGGAATGTGGCCTTGATTAGGCTATGACCACTTATGGGGGGGAAAGAAGACTAAAACAAAAATAATAAACAAAAAACAAGGCACAAAAGTTATGCAAGGGAAATACAAATGTAAACTGTTTCACCACAAAATTGGATTACACAAATCACATATCAAAATACAGTAATTCTCATCTTAGGTTTTCCATGTGTTCATTATAATTTCATTTTACCTTAATCAGCCCCAAATGGACTAGTAAACTGTTGTTGACTACAGAAGACTGTTGCTGTTCCTCTGCCCACCTGAACAGTTCCCTGTACAGTGCATCACTGCATAGAAGCGCTGCCTGCTTTGTCACTTCCGAGCTACTTGCACTCAAAGATGACACCTTCATTACAGTTGGTACCAGCTTCTCCAAATATGAGTCACCACTACAGTTCTAAAAGCAGCATACCATTTAGCCATTGTTAATAGAAATAATAAAACCTAATTCTGTTCTCCCTGACATACAGTATTAATTTCCTTCTGTAGATCCTAATAAATATTAAAATCACTTCTCATTCATGAGATACATACCAAGTACAGTATGGTAGGTATGTCTGTACCAAGAACTTAGAAATTTCACACAAAGTTATTCTGAATGAAGTCACATGTGCCACACAGCTGATTTAAAAGGCCATAACAAAGGCAGCAGCAGGTCACACACCTACATAATGGGTAAATGTTCAGATCTATAGAGGTACATTATCACAAAGATGAAATTCAACACACCTTGATTTCTTTCATGATAAGCTCAACTCGATTATTCCCCAGAGCTAAGAAGCGCTCCTGTGTTGGATGTTCAAGAAACTCACACACACTCACCTAAAAAACAACAAAGCAAAGTATGTTGTTTCATGCAGAACAGTCATATCATGTGAAACATGTATGTACACAAGACATAATACATTACAGTCAAGAAGTAGCCAGTCACGTAAACGAAACTGTTATTGTTAACTAATTAATATCATTATAAGGAAAACAAATTTCCACAACTTGAATAATTCTAGTTCATGTAATTTCTGCGTGCATTTGAAGTTAAATTAAATGTTTAAAGTTTCAATTAAAAAGTTTGCAATAATTTAAATAAAATTAAAAATGTGTAGTAGCCAACAAGAAGTACGTATATGTAGAATATTTCAGTGATAAATACCAAGGGCCATCTTAAATATAAGTGGTTCTGTTTATATTCTGACTGGGAAACAACATAGCACAGTAACAGAAGTTGAACTATAACCAACAATATACAAGATGTTCTTCTCAATTTTCATCCAAACCATCCACATACACAGAAAAACCTCCATGTGGTAAAATTTCAGAACAAATGTTTTTATTTTTCTCAGTTGTCTACACATATAAAAGCTACAGCAAATATATCAGTTACTAAGGCTTGATCAGTAAAGTGACCAAGAAATGAACTGCCAAGGTTTGACTTCCATCTTGGGCACTGGGATTTTTATTTTCTCCATATCCAGAACAGCTCTATCCAAACTGAACCACGAAAATAGCAGCATGATCACTAAGTCTTTCTCTTCTCAAGAAGTGACATTTCCACGGTTACTTACATGCCTTCTTGGCACTGTCATAATTACAGGACAAACTTTTAGCTCATGCAAGTGCACCGTATTATCTCCCTGGATTTTATTCATAATATAGGAGCCTCTGTTACGGAACAGTACAGTAGTCTGCTTGTTTGTAATTAAATGGAACTAATATAACTGTCACAAACACTGGAATCCATTTTCAATGTGAAACACATATTTGGTTCCAAGAACGTACAAAATACCATTAATAAAAGTATAAAATAACCTCAAAAAGCATAAGCATGAAAGTTTATTTTTACTAAAATAGAGATACTCTTTGGATGCATAAAATACATTACATTATTGACGCAGAGCCTCATTCTATAAAATATGACACCCTTCAACCTTACTTAATACAAGACAGAGCATAACAGAGCTCAGAGTGAACTGCACCACAACAGGAGAGTGGGTGAAACAGATTTGCCAGCCACACAGTCTCATCCTGATCTGTTCGAACCAGTCACGAAAGGTTGAAAAAATGATATAAAAAGGGCGATCACAAAAGGGTAAAACCCCAGCATCGGGGTTCACAAATGTCAACATTCTATGACACATTACGTAAATATTTCACGCTATTAGAATCATAATAATACACAGTCACGTAGCCAAATCAATTATAAAGTCTTGAATTCAACTTGCAGCAACTATTATATACATACAATTTGCCCTTCCAGTTTTGTAATTTTTACATACCAAAAAATCTGGTTCAAATGGCACCACTTCTCATATGCAATCAGGAAGTGCCCAGTTCAAATCTCGTTTAGGATACCAACTATCCTGACAGGTTGTTCATAGTTTTCCTCAGTCATTTCCATGCAAACGCTGCAATTGTAACTCAAGTCACAACTGCTTCCTTCGACATACATTTCAATTCATTATATGTAATCACCCTGCTAGTGAACATTATATGCACTAACCTGAGACATTGACAGGGTCTCAAAATACACAATAAATAAATAAATAAATAAATAAATAAATAAATACTTTTAAACAGATGTGTTATCCGTCCACGTAACATACCAAACTCATCTCTGCAACTGCTTTGTTTTTCGTCTCCCGGCTATCATTCAGCTTCACATTTTGGATCTCTTGTATTGTTCTTTCCAAATCACTGATGTCTTCTTTCTCAACTTTCCCATCTTCTGATTCGCCTTCCTCACTCGCATCATCCTCTTCACCTTCATCTTCTTCTTCCTCCTCTTCCTCCTCCTCCTCCTCCCCCTCCTCCTCCTCATCATCATCATCATCATCTTCCTCTTCATCCTCACTAACAATAAGGAAATAATGTTAGTATCCACTACCATGAAAGTATGATACACAAATTATGTCACACACAAATGCCAGCAAGCAGCATGAAATGATAAACTGATATGAACAACTCGAATTAAAATAACTTATTTTTTAAAAAGCTGGAACATCACACCTTCTTTTCCAGCCAGTGACAGAATGTCTGTGCAAGACAAAGGGTTAACACTGTCATTCAGCATAACAATGTCTATATGGCAGTAAAGTAGCACACGTATTCAATTAGTACCTCTTCCATCTTCTCTTCTTATACAAGAATTAAAGACATATTTAAATGAAAAACTGAGATCAAACACATAATGACTGCCTCACCTCAGACTGCCAAGTGCATTCAACCTTCCACTGTCCTTCAGCTCTGACTGCAATTCCTGTCTGCCAGTTTCCCCAAACAGATTTCCACCTACATCCAAGAGGGTTAACTTTTCCTTGTTCCTCATAGCTCTAGCCAATTCCAGTCCTCCTCTTGCACCAATTTCATTGAAGCCTAAATGCAACTTCTGTTAAGAATACAAAATTCATTAAATACATAGGTGTAAGTGATCAAGTACAATTTCAAGCTACTTAATATCCTTACTAGCTACCATCAGCAGTCAACAGATATGGAACTGATCGAAAAATGGCCAGCTATGAAATATGAATATCCTTCATCATCATCAATAACGGTCACCACTGCACAGAGTTCCAAGCCAATTCAATTAATTTAACATGCTCAGCATAAAATATGCAATAGACTAAATTAAGATATGGCTTGAAAAAAACAATCTTGTCAAAAATACTCATGAACTAAGCCTGTAATTTTCCAACAGTTCAAAAAACAATTCCAGAAACACCAAAAATTGAATCCTGCTGGCAGAAATAGTGAAAAGTGTCTTATTTAAGGGCTCTGTCAATTGCTTTAATTACACAGCATTAATGGCAGATAAATGAATGATGTGTGTGTTGGTAGGATAGCAACAAGAGAAAACTGAAGTATTCAAGAAAAATTTGTCCTGGTGCCAGTTTGTCCATGAAAAATCCCACAAGGACTGCCCTAGGATGAAGCCCAGGCTGCTCTGCCCAAACAACTGTACCATATAAAGCATGGATTCTTTAAAACTTAACATGAAATTGTAACAAACAAATGGCAGCCTTAAGCCATTCTGTGATCTTTCTTTGACCAAAGAATGAATTTTACTTACCAATATACACCAAAAAAAATAAGATAACATTGCAACACTAAGGACTAGCTACCACTTAAATGTAGCTACAAGGAAAGGCAAGGTGCTGTTTAGTCCACAAAAGTTCATGTAATGTCTTCATGCAGCTGCTTTGGATAAACAGAAAAAAAAAAGTCTGCGAATATAGTTACTGATCACACTATGTTTAAAGGCTACTAGACCATAATGAAACATGAACTATGGGGAAGAAAAAAAATTGTAAAATTAAGTATGTTTTAGTGCAGTTAACTTCTCAGACTGCATCACATTACCTGCAGTTCCTTGTGACCTTCAGCTAATGCATCAGCAATTGACATTGCTCCCTTAGTTTTCAGCAAACAGTCACCCAGATTTATCTCTTCCAGTTTCTGCAAGCTTCGTAATGCAACAGCAAAAGCTACTGCTCCCTTTTTAGTAACTGTGTTGTCATTTAGGTTCAACACCCGAAGGTTTGGATTCTGTATGAAGGCTTCACTCAGTGCTGTGATTCCTACATGATATATACCATTCTGTGGCATAGCCACTTCTTCCAATGTCCCTAGAGTCTAAACACAAAAAGACATAATTTCTAGCAGCTCCTACATCAATTGGCTTTAAATAAATATATAATTCAAGTTAATAAACCCACTTATGATAAACATTTTACATCTTGCAAAACTAAGAGTACAGTGCAAAAGAAACCCAACAGAAACAATGACAGCTGATGACATGACTTTATATCTAGCATCCTCACCGAGGAATTTCACAGTAGCAGCAGTTACTAGAAAACTAAGGATGATAGTATCACTTTGTGCCTTTACTCTACCATATCTTTCTATCTTCCTCACATAGTCACCTTGAATAGAAACAGACACTCATGCATACATTTAAATAATAAAAGACAACTCAACATGGATTCAGGGTCTTTGAAAACAAGGTGCTGAGGAATATATTGCACTACACAAACAGGAAGCGACAAGAGCATGGACAAAATTGCATACAAACCTTCATAATTTGTACTCCTCACCAAACATTACTTGGGTGATGAAATCAATGTGCGGAAGGTGGGTCAGTGAGTCATAGCAGACACAGGAAATGCACCCAGAATTTCAAAGAAATGACAAAAACACTTGGCAGACCTAGGTACAGATGGTACATTAATGGGGTGTGAGAATATGGTCTGCATTCAGCTGTCTCAGAATAGTGTCGAGTGGTGTGTTCTTTTGAATATGGTACTGAACCTTAGGGCTCAATTTAAGATGGAGAATTTCCTGACTAACTGGAAGACTACTGGCTTCTCCAGAAACCCTCTGTCCTATGAAATTATTTAATAAAAGATAACTGAAAAGAGGAGTAATGACATATCATCTGAGAATAGTTATACTTGATCTCAGTCCATAGAATGGAAGCACCCTACAGCTTAAAATTTCTGGGGGGGGGAGGGGGGCGGGGGTGCGTCGGTGGGAATAACCAACTCTAACTAACTCCGTGGAGCAGAGGCCTTCTTGAGAAGCTAGCAGGACCTCAGCTAGCCAAGAAATTCCCCACATTTTATAGAAAGCAAAGGTTCATTACAGCATTTACAACAGCCCACCACCTGTCCCTATCCTGAGCCAGCTTCATCCAGTCCATGCCCCTCCAACCCACTTCTTGAAGATTCATTTTAATATTATCCTCCCATCTATGCCTGGGTCTGCCAAATGGTCTCCTTCCCTTAAGTCGCCCTACCAATTCTGTATGCACCTCTCCTTTCCCCATACATGCTACATGCCCTGCCCATCTAATCTTCTCCATTTGATAACCCCTATAATATTTGGTGATGAGTACAGATCATTAAGTGTAGTCTTCTCCAATCCCTGTCATCTTGTCTCTCTTAGGTCCAAATATCCTCCTCAGCACCCTATTCTTGAACACCCTCAGAGTAGGGGGAATACAAAAAAAATTCTGTATGGCCCACTGATGAGATTCTAAATATAAACAATGCTTCTGTAAAAGTAATAAACTCTGCTACAACACACATTACTTTGTTTTGAAATATCCAATTTCTAAAACCAGCCACACACACACTATCAAATTAATTAAATAATTACCTTAAACACTTCTGAAAGCGCCTTTGCACCTTCATTTTCTAGTCTATTTCTGCCAGCAATAAATACTTTCAATGCTAGAGTTTTCCCACTTTCTCTGCTCTTGTTATAGCAATCAAGCAGGGCTCGTGATAAGAGCTAGAACAATAAATATATACATACATACAACAAACAATCCAACAGAATTCAAATTATCCTTCTCGTAAGCTACACAAACTGTGTGTGAGTTAAATGTTAGAAATATTTACCTCCAACTCCCATGAGGAAGGATTATTACACAGGATGTAAATGTTGTGTAATGGAGCTGAATAACATTCAAAACCCCTTACACTGAACTGTGACACTTTTATGAAGTGTTCATATCTCACACGGACTGCACAACAGGGCCGTGGAGTCTGAGTCAGAGTCAAAGTCATGCAGCCGGGAGTCAAAAGGAATTTTAGGTACAGTTGAAGTCGGAGTTACTAAAAATGCACTGACTCCGACTCCTACCTCAGTCTAAAATCTTAACTAGATACTCCAAGTCCAAAGCCCTGATAGCTACAATAACCGTTAGACTTAAACTTAAATACAGGTTATAAGTCTAAAATGTAGCCTGATGATTTATGTGGGAGTGATAAAATATCTTACAGGTTTACCATTGTTAATACATATTGAGCTTTTATGAAGGAGTCAAAGTTGGAGTCGAAGTTTTAAAAATTGAGGGGTTGGAGTCAGAAATTTTGTGTACCAACTCCCCAGCCCTGCTGCGCAATGCATAATTCATAAAAAATGTGTATTTCCTACCTTAACCAAATCAAGTTACATCACTAGATTGATGAAACTGTAACGTTAACATACCTTTCCTCCTCCCACTCCAAGACCATTGTTGTTTAGTTTAAGAATTTGAAGGGCATGACACGCCGGGCTACGTAACAACACAGCAAGTCCTTCTACACCAATTGGCCCAAAAGCATTGTCACTCAGATCCAGCTCTAAGAGTTGTGCTCCTGATAAAACTAAGCCACTGCCAAGAAATTGCTGTTGATTTAACAGACCAGTACATTATAATAAATACCATACATCAGATATAGCAGTACTTTATCATCACTGGACTGAGCTGCAGAGCGGAAGCCATCATCAGTCACTATGCAGCTATATGTAGTCCACTCTACAGCCAGCAGTCTGCCAATAAAAAATACTCTTAAGCAGAAGTCTGATGTGTTAAAAACATGAAAGAGTACACTTCACACTTACAAAATATTTATTACAATAAAAATGTACTTTCTGACTTCAGCTGCCTGAAAGTGTATCAAAATCTGTCTAACAAACATGGTTTCTAACTTTGTTACAAGTAAATAGCATACTTTAGTTGGCTTAAGGAATATTCATCACACTGGCATTTGTACTGGTATTTCATGCAGCCCACTACAGTTGTAATGAGTGCTTCCAATAAGTAATTCAATGGTATGTGACTATAGTAGCAGCAATGAATCTGAAACCCATGGTAGGGATCTGAGAGATGCCCTCATTTTCACACCTCATCGGTTCTCTCCAGTAAGGACATACTGATATTAATATGGTAAGCTGAATTGTCACATCATGCTCACATTGGATGGCCTTACTGTCCACTGCAAATTAATATCCATTCTGTATAGACTGAAATTTTCTGGCATGTTATGCCATACTCACTGGCAAATAGTTAACTAACAGGAATGATTTACCAGTCAACATGGCACAACATCCCAGAACACTTGAATCTTCAACAGAGATGTGCAAACATCAAATCTTACATGTGCACTACATCTTTCAACAACAGCTTAACAACTGACCATACTATACTTATTTAGTCTGGCAAATGTTTCAAATTCCACTCCAGTCTCATCAACTCCATCTTTCCACTCTAACGTCAATGTATTTGAACTCTCACACATTATAAGATCCTTACTTTATATGACAATGTTTATCACATCAGCACACGTAATATATCGATGTAGCCCACTCAGTAAACAACCCACACATGTTAAAGAATTGCAGTGGGAAGCGACAAATATTTGTCAGATAAAATGACCCCGTACACATGTAGAGGTAACTAATCATGCATGAACAGAATACCACATTACTCACCAAAGCCTTTGGAATTTCAGTTTTCATTCGACCAGTAAACAAATCCTTCCATAATGCTCTTTTAAACTCACTATGTGATTCAAGAGCCTTAGCAATACCCTTGGCAGCATCTACACCTAATGTGTTGCCTTCTAAATTCAGATAGTGCAAATTCTGACAGGAATTGATAGCTTGTATTACATCCCTTGCTATAAAAAATCACAATACCATAGACATATACATCTTATCAAAAAGAGATGAAAAGTGAATTAAAAAATCTTAGTAAACACATAAACCTGGCTGATTAAAAGAAAAACAAACAGGAGTTATGTGGAAAAATGCCATAAACAATTCTTACTTGTGACAGCAACAAGAAGCAGAAGGCAAAACAGAGGACCTTTGCGTTAGCATAACGGTAAACCTAAAGGTTTTGATATCTAATTTTAGTTCCATAAAGGAAATTAATCAAAATGTATTTCAGTAAATTGTCAATAGATTTAAAATGCACTAAACAATGGCTTCACAACCTCAAGTGTTTTGAAAACACACAGCAAGTGTCAAGGTCTACATAGTATGGGCTTTCAAAGTTCACGTTCTATTCATTCTTTGCACAAAATGATTGCCTAATGGGAAGACTGTGTCTGTCTGTCTGTCCAGCCACGTTTCATCTCTGGATTTCTTGCCTGTTGTATTGGGGGTCTAATCAAAACATTATGAAAATTTAGTTTTCAATCTTATTGCTCATAATGTGGACCCTACATTACTATAAGACACACACACACACACACACACACACACACACACACACACACACACACACACACACACACTAGTAATTTTTTTACGTGATGAAGGCCATGCCACAAGTCAGGCGGTCAGCCACTAGCCTCTCACCTTGGAGACCCAGGTTCGATCCTAGGCTCGTCCATGTGGAGGTTTGCGGTGGACGAAGTGACACTGGGACAGATTGTTTTCTATGTTAGTTACAAACGTACATGTTTTCCGTGTTCTTTGATTTTCCCATCAGTATAACTCCACCAATGCTCCATACTCATTTACTCGTCTGTCACGAACGCTATATAAACATAGCACTTAAGAGGGTCATTAAACATGCTTAAAAGCTTGATGTGGTAACTTTTATTAACTGTCATGCAACATACCCAACACGGTAACCATAATTTCACACATACTTTATAGTAGGGGATTTATCCTACACCACGTACAACCACATTACTCCTTATTACATTGACTTTCAGGGCATCGTGTTATCCCCTTCATTCACACAATAATTTTTCATCAAAGTCACTGAGTTTCCTAACCTATCATTAGACAATAATTACCATCATCTTCCGTATCAAGTTTCAAACATTTCCCTTCAAAACTGACACCGCTCTTATCCATGGTCGTATTAGAAATTCGCTGCGTGACTTCATCTACAACAGCCTCCGACATTTTACACACAATATTCAAAAAAAGCTTTTGGCGGGTTTCAATAGTTAAACGCTATTTTCGTTCCCGAGTTCAACTCCACGGATAAAATCGATACAAGCCTACCAGCCTCAATGGCACAGATCATCTAGTATACTCCATGGCTGGGTTGTCAAGGTCATGGATTAGAGATACGCCTAGACACGGATGATCAATGATTTATATAAATGGAAGCAGGTATTAGTTTACGGTTCGGTTTCATTTGCATTCTCTGCCTTTCACAAAGAAAATTATATCCGTGTCTATAACGGGCTCATCAATTCTGAACCATGTAGTCGACTCTTATTAAAAACATGCGCTACAGTTTACAGTGTTAGTCCTCATTGGTGCGTGTACAAAGTATGTGTCCAACAACGGCAGTCATCTCGATGACAAGCGCTTAGAATGGTTAGGCTATATTTTCTGTGATGGCAAATACGAGAGAATTAAATCGTCAAGAGACGGTAACGAAATGCCAAGATGTCCAATCAGAAACCTGATGATTCTCATTCGTGTGGTTGCTTTCCTGGTAATTGTATGTTTACGCGGGCAAATACAATATTTGAATTCGCAAATATCCTAGCAGTTGAGCTTTTTCGGTCATGGACAGCGAGCTGTTACTTGATGAATCCGATAAGGAGCGGCAACGCTGGAATACAAAAGTGCAAAAATAACAAGACCTTGCGGAGTAACCTGCTACGACTTTTGTGTTATCTTCTGCTCAACTAATAACATGACACAGCATGTACGGGATAATCTCAAGGTCAAAACTCGAGGTTTGTGGGTGCGAATGTGCGATCCGGGAGCTGGAATCGTCGCTATCATTTGCATTTTTCTTAAACTGTTGCAAGCAGGTGAGTAGATTCAGATGCGCACAATATAAGCATGGCGCAGGATATAGAATGTGTATTAAGAGTTAGGTATTTAATTAGCATCTGTTCACGAACAAAAAGATATGCATTCATACTAGGTTCCTTTGAAGTTGCGACTGTTATCTTTTAAGGCGCATTAGAAGAGGTTGAAAAAGCGCATACTGCACAAAATTATAATGTTTCGTGAAGCTTTTTTCATCATTCCATGAAGAAATTGAATTCACCCAAACTTCGTAGTAGATTTTTCGTAACTAGTCACTACGGTAGTTAGTTTACCTCATAGTGTACAAATACCTATGGATTCCCAGTATCACCTATCCTGTGAAAACAGCGGAGTGTAGCCTAGTCAGTGACTGCCATGGTGACTAGATTAGGAGCCAGACGATCGGGGTTTCAATTCGCAGCAGCAACAAGAGATTTTTTTCCTTTTCAAAACGTTGAGACGTGCTCCGGGCCCGACTCAGCCCCCTACTCAATAGGTCAGGGGATTCTTTTTCCGGGGTTAGTGGAGTTGTACCTCTATTCCTGCATGGCTTGCACCGGAACAACTTTGCCATTACAACCTGTAACTGAATTATGAAAGTAAATAAACACACACATTTTCATTGTTGAAATCATTAAACAACTGAGATTTGAGTTTTTCATTTGGGTTGTGGTGGACAGTTTTGTGTAGTTACCAACATTTCAGAGAAATCTGCTGTCTCTGTAGGATGTAGGTGAGGCTGGACGGTGTAGGTTCCTCTAAAGCATTGGGCACTGCTATGTCATAGTCCACAACGCCACAACCAAAAATGTGTTCCTTACTCCAAAATGTTCCTATAGAATGGAGGGTACATGGAAAGTGGAATTTTGTTCCTGCAGCAATGGAACTGCAGCAGTTAATATTACATTGCTGAAACCATACTGTAACTAAATCGACCAGTTGCATGAGGAAGAGTGGAAAGTGTGGCACAGGGCATGTGACTGTCAGAATAATTACATAGTAGGATACCATGTCTCTAAAATAGCTGTGTTGTATTTTCGTGGCTGAAATACAGTTAAAATATCGTGTATATAGTGTTAACATATCGGGATATGTATTTTGTCACGAGCTATATTTGCTGTTAAATAACCTGAAACTCCAAAATAGCATTTAATTTTAACTTGAAAATTTCCAATTTTCCACTCCATTAACATTTGAAGAAATGCCACTCTTTCATGATGTATGGATGTGGTATTTTCAACTTTTAATATTCGTCTTGTATTACAATCATTTTAACACAATTTTAAGATCATACTATGCATTGTTATTCAACGATATATTTTACTGCTTACAACTGTATATGTGTTTGAATATTGTTGCTCCCAGAGGATGGTTGTTGACAGTAGCCCAAACATGTAGGAGTGCTTTTGGAAATCAAATGTTGGTGCAGTTAGTTGGTAATAAACTTGTTTATGTGTGTCAGTTGCGCGGAAGATGTGAAATATTAAATTTAATTATCTTCTTTATGAGTGTCTTTTCAGCGGTGTTCCGTTTTTGCAGTGTAACCCAAAACCTGTTGGTAGTGAAGACGAAATTCAAAGCTAAGGAAAGATAAAGTGTACAGGTAAATACAGTAATATGTGGCATGAAATAGGTACATTATTATTTGAATGAATTCTGTTCCTTGGACTGTTACTTTCGGAAAAATGCAGTAAGATTTTGTGACAGTGCTTCCTTAAAGCAAACTGAGGCATTGTAGGTTGGCTCAGCTTGTTGGGAGGAGCTTCAACTCTTCTGCCTGAGAGCATACTTACGTGAAATCTTAGTGCAGTAAGTGATATACCCAGGAACCATGTCAGGAAAAGATGTAGGCTAAATATCACCCTCAGTATTGGGGCATACTGGGTCCTTCAACTCCAGTTTTTGGGAAACTGGGTGTGAAGTTGCATAACCAACTTTAATGTCAGAAATTAAGTTTGAAATATCACACTTGCATGTGAGATAAACAGTGGGAAGAAAGTGGAGATAGTGCAAAACAATATGGAGAATCAGAACAGTGCATTGTCACATTTTCTCTGAGAAGTGGTTGTAGTACTCAAGATGATGATATGTAATCATGGGAACTGTCTGGGCATTTTAATTCCTTTCAAATGATGAGCCATTAATTTAAGGTTGTTTAAGCCACTGTTTTGTAATTTGGGCTCTGAAGTTGTTCATTTAGTACACAATTTATTTACATGTGTTTTATAATTTTTTTGGGTCACATTATAGAAGGCTTATCCAGAAGGACTTTTTTTATAGACTTCGGGATACATATTCATTTACTGTGCTTATGGTATTACGAGAAATAAAAGTGTAATCTGTAATACCAAGATAGAAAGATGAGGCAAGTCATTATTGAAAAAGCACAGAATCTTTTATAGTTTACATTTACAAGGGATGCTTTTCACAGTTTATTCATTCTAAAAAGACTGAATGATGGGCAATAGTATATTCTTTAACAAACTGTCATTTTTACACATGTTATTTCATTTCTGTAGTGTGACAAAGCAGAATGGGACTGCTTGGGAAATTGCTACTTGTCAGTGTGACACTTGCTGCTGTTGGAATTGGATACATTTCCTACACTTTGAACCAAGTGCCACAACTTCCTGAACTTAAGAGCACATGGTGGGGTGCTGGGCAACGTCGAAAGTTGGATGAATCAATCAGGAGCTTCAAAGTGAATATTTCAGATGATGTATGTAATGCTGTTCTTTTCTGAATCATTAATGATGCGAACTGTTCCTACAAAGCAAAGACTTGGTCAAGAAGCGTGGGAGCAGCTGGGGTTTGCTTGTAACGGGCTGTGTATTCTTGCAGTATGCAGTGACGCTTTTAATAGATATTAATCGATACTTAATTGATACTGTAGTAGAGATGCAGCCATATAATTCCTAACATGAAATTCAAAGTGGTCATTTTGATACTTGAAGGTTCTCATTTGTTAATGAAGAAATTTAAATGTTGCCACACCCTTTGTTACTTTAGACTTTCAGCACCTGTCTTGAAAAAGCACTGCACATAGCAGAAGGATGAAATGGGAAAACATGTGTTTTCATATAGAACACATTATTAAGAAAGGAGTTTTGCCACTACTGCAGTGTGGATATCAGCCATTTACTGAATGAATGTGTATTTTATTTTCTTTCAAAAATAAGATTTTTTAATACATTCACTACTTATTTTCTAAAAGAAGAATCAGGATACACATTTTAACCAATTCCATGCAAACTTGAATTTCTTCATAGCATACTGCATAGCACGAATCTTGTCTGTGAGTGTGGTAGAGTCATCACATAGGAAGATCAGCTTTCGATATGGCACTAGGAGTATACTCTAGAACAGTGGTTCTCAGACTTTTTCACTGGCATACCTATAAATGAAATTTAACCATTTCAATATACCACCAATATTTTTGTGTCTGGAAATAAAAAGCTGAAATTTAAAAGACTGGCTGACAGTGGGGATGACGTGCATAATTTAACCATTTCAATATACCACCAATATTTTTGTGTCTGGAAATAAAAAGCTGAAATTTAAAAGACTGGCTGACAGTGGGGATGACGTGCATAATGTTGCCAGCAATGCTTTGTATTAGCAAATATATGTATGTCACTTTTATTTTTTTTTTTAAGTTTTCATTCTTCTGTATATTTCAATTTTTTTTACTAAGGCTGCCTAACAGTACTCAATGGTGGCATACCAGTAGTGGTACATATACTACAGTGTGACAGACCTTGCCCTGGAATAAATCTGTGTCTCAAAAGTGAAACTACAGGGATGAGTAACTGTGTGTTTTGTCACATCCATCAGTGGAATAAAAATCCCCACATGAAAATTGTGCAACTATACATTCATGGTTGACTGTGATTTTAAAAACTCTCGATCACAAACGCTGTACATCCTCCAAACACTCATCTTTATTGCACCTGCTTGACCTTTTGTTATGTTTGTGTGACAGATTCTGCATGATTTACAAATACGCTTGGATCTACCTTCACATCTCACATCACCACTGGAAAATGTCAACTTTGAGTACGGTTTCAATACCAATTACCTGAAAAAGGTGGTGGAATTCTGGAAGACAAAGTATAACTGGCGGGAACGAGAGGTCTTTTTAAATAGTTTTCCGCATTTCAAAACATATGTGGATGGATTGGACCTTCATTTCATCCACGTAAAGCCACAGAATGTGGACAAGGATATCGATGTGCTTCCACTTCTTCTTCTTCACGGTTGGCCAGGTTCAGTGCGAGAATTTTATGACCTCATTCCACTTCTAACAACACCACGTAAGGATGTGAACTTTGTATTTGAGGTCATAGCCCCATCATTACCGGGATATGGCTTCTCTGAAGGCGCTTCAAAGCCAGGGCTGGGTGCAGCACAAGTAGCTGTTGTAATGAAAAATCTGATGGAGAGAATTGGATTCAAAAAATTTTATGCCCATGGTGGAGACTGGGGTGCAGTTATTGTATCACATATGGGCGTCCTTTTTCCCAAAAGGTGTGTAAATCAGGAACACATATGTATTGTTGGATGTAGAATAGTTTTGCAGCAAGAGAAGTGAAATCATTAAGTATGATATATGGGAAATCTTCTGCTGATAGAGTGTCTGTGGTCATAGATTACTTTACCAAATTGTAGCATAAAATACAACTTGGGCTCACGAAATTTAAAAGGGAGTACATTTTAACACTCTTTGGGCTTGAAAAAATCAGATTCACATTCTTTGCAAAGAGTATAGTACATGAAGACTTGGTGTTTAAGTAAATGCATTTAACCCACTCACTAAGGCCACCTGCATTTCACTGCTAATAGAAGATGATTATTCATGTGCATGTTTATTCATTGAGCCAAGAAGACCGTGTCTGCTGACACTGGGTTTTTTCTCCTCAGTTTGCCAGCCGTATTTACCAATATTAAAATATCCCTCCAAGTCTTGTAGTCTGGAGATTGTCATTATTATTTTTTTTTAACATAACCATGAGGGTACTTCTCATACTTTGTAAACTGCTATTCTCTTTATTAATATTATTAGTAAAATTCAAAGTTCATCCAAGCCATTTAATAGCTCTTCTGTACCATCTAAATTTCAGTAAATCTATCATACATCTTTCGTGGCCTAATAATGTTGGCCTCAACTTATTAGCTTAACAATTGCAAATCATATACTTAGTGCCCATAGCTTGTGGAGATTTAATTGGCGACAACACAGAAGTTGTGTCAGCTAGCATGCATACACAAGCCAGATATATTTACCAAAGCTCAGCAACACAATAAATTTACCTCCCTGTAGAATCCTTAAAAAGTATTATGTGGTGTCTCAAAAACATTTACTATTAGAGGGTTGAACCATTTATCATTACCATATTACAAAAGAGCACAGTAAATGTCATTATATGTTATAATTCTATGTAATTGCTACATATTATTGATTAGAGTGGGAAAACAGGACGTGTGTGGGTGACCATTAACCCAGTAAATAGTCATATATGCCTGTGTGCAGCAGGGACTGTAGTCCTGACTGCCACCAAGAAAGCCTGTTACAAAGCAGAACCATTGACAAATGGAAGGAAAATTTGAGAATACTCCTACAGGAATACAATAGTTAAAATGTATGAAATTCAGTAAGAACACATTACTTGAAATTCAATTTTCTCATGGTGATGTGGATTGTCATCTGGGATGTGAAATTTGAGTCTTATGGCAGTGACTCTGTATATTGCGCTTCTGGGACATGATACCATGTAATTGGATCCAGTTACTAGATTGCATGACATAACATCCCAGAAGATGAATTTTGAAACAGTTTTTGATTCGTGATTTGAGGATTTCGCAGTGATGCTGATGAGATCTGTGTTCTTCTGGGTTATTATGCAGCGTCGAATGGTAATCGTGTACCAAATTCCATTCTTCTTGGACTTCTTGACCCTTGAAGATGGGACCAATATGTTGTCCCAAAACGTTGGTAATGGATTACCATTCAACGCTGTGTAATATCCCAGAAGCATGCAGATCTCAACAGTTTTTGATGAATGAAGTTGAAATGCAATACCATGTCTTCATGTGTGTAGAGGGGACAGATGGCATGCATGGAAGAAAGGAGTGATGCGTACAGAATGTTAATCTTTGGACCTAAGCAAAAGGACTTCTTGAGAGATGTTGGCATCTATAAGAGGCTTTAAGAAAATTTCTGTTAAAGAAATGGAATGAGGGTGCAGACTGGATGTATCTGACATGGTACAGGGACCGGTAGTGAGATCTTGTGAATACGGTACTTTAATTTACCTTTGGGTTCCATAAAAGGTGGGAATTTCTCCAATAGCTTGGTAACCATGAGCTTTTTGTGATAGACTCTGTTACACAAGGGTTAGTTTTTATGACATCCATGTTTTTACTTTCAGTGTTCTTGGGGTGCATTCCAATATGTGTTTCGTAAACTCACTATCTTCAAATCTGAAGCGAGTTATTGGAAGTCTCTGGCCAACTCTATTTGTTGAGGAAGCTCATGTTGATAAGGTGTACCCTCTTGGAAAACACTTCGCATTTGTTTTGGAAGAAATGGGTTATATGCATCTTCAGGCTACAAAGCCAGATACAGCGGGTGAGTATGGATAATGTAAAATAGTTGTACGTAAACATTTAATTTTTGGAACAGTGTTATGACTGTGTGTCATATTCAAACTTGGTGTTTTTGGTCACTATCTTGTTTGTGTGGAGTATCACAGGAATAAATTTAAGTTGACTTCCAGTTGCCAAAGTTTGTGTCGGGTTTGATGACCACTGACCTGTTGTGAAACAAAGATCAGGAATAAAAGGAATCTGCAGAATTTGAACTCAAGGATGTGAAGTGTGTTGAGCACACAGTATGCATAAATAAAATTAGTTCAGCTATTTTGTATGAAAGTTATCAAAAGAAGGTGTATGACAAACACAGTATAGATGGCAGGGCCACATTAAATCAGATCATATAAAAACAGTTTGGAAACATGTAAATAGGATTGACTGATTGCTGATGGAATGGAATGTAATTCCTTTAATATCCAAATGAATATTGACTTCAGAGAGGTGATAATTATGTATGTCTATGTAAGTGCAACATTTCCTGCCTATATTTTGAAATGAATACCCAAATAATACTTGTACTTTTGTCATGCAGGTGTTGCCCTTCGTGATTCTCCAGTTGGCTTGGCTGCATATATATTGGAAAAGTTCTCAACATGGACAGATAGTAACTGGCGATCTTTACCAGATGGAGGTCTGACTAGAAAGTACAGACTAACAGATCTGCTTGATAATGTAATGATTTATTGGGTGACTGGTTCCATTACAACTTCAATGAGACTATACAGTGAGAGCTTCAATAAGGCACAGTTTGCATTGAAACTGGACAGGTTAGTCTCTCAAATATATAATATAAAAATATTATAATGGCTTCCACATCACTAAACATTTATTGGCATGAAAAAGATTTGGAATGAAAGTTTGCAGAGGAAAATGGAACACTCATTTTACACCCAATACGTCTCTCAAAGTCGTACACTTTTTGAGATAATGAAACAGAAGTGAGAGAACGTGTCAAAATGCTTGTGCTGTGTGTACATTTCCTAAATTGGTTAGAATCTTTTTTAGGAAGAAGCTAGGTTTTTTATGTTAATACACAAGAAAACTGTTTCATTGTACCAACTATCCATGTAAGATAAGCCTTCAGAACAGTGCACATTGTCATGCATTCAGGTATGGCAAGTAATAATTGAGTGTATTTACATTCTTGTTTTTTCCTTTTCCAGCATTCCTTCCCTAACACCAACAGGATGTGCTATGTTTCCTAATGAACTAGCCTATCAACCAAAGTCTTTTGTGCAAGAAAAGTATCACAAACTTGTACGATTCACTGACATGCCACGAGGAGGACATTTTGCTGCATTTGAAGAGCCTGAACTTCTATCTGATGATGTGTGGGAAACTGTAAAAATCATACGTAGCAACAGAGATGCTTAAAATGCCTCTTTCCCCAGCAGTAGTTTATGTTTCAGGTAGTGTGGAGCCCTGCTGTATATATTTTTAGAGACCCGCTACTAATTTTTGTTATATGCACAGGATATTTGCATGTGGAGGGGATATGACAAAAAAGATTGATATCAGATATACTTACTGTGTTATGGAAAATTGCAGGGGCTTGGAGCAGTTGCATCAGTGAGCTCTGGTTGGTCTGACTTTGTGTATAACTGTAAAGACACTGATAATGACCGGATTTGCTACTTCACTCTTACTGGGGAAAGTTTTGATGTATAAATGAGATATGTTCTATATTTTTTTAATAACGTCATGGTTGTACACAGCACCAAGTTCACATACTGTGGACAACTGGTCTAAGGAAAGGTACTACAGTGGACTTCCACATAGTGGAACTGAATTGTAGATTAAAATAAGTAAATAAATAAGTGAAAAGTAACTAAAAGAGCGAACAGTCATCACTGGCATTTGCTAAGCTTAACTATGTTTTTTAGCTGTCACTTGCAGATACAACACATAGAATCTTTCAATGTCTGTAATAACCATGTAATTAAAAGTTATTAAATCTGTCATTAAAGTCATTATTTTTTGGGAACAGTAAATAAATGTGTTAGTCATGACAACAATTGTATTTATTGTTACAGGTGTTTTACTGTGACATATTTCAGCTAATATTTTTAGCCACCTTCAGGCAGTTCATTCATAAGTACAAAAGATAAAGGAGATGTAGTGCTGCATCTATTTGAATTAAAACTGTAGGACCCCAGAGGTTTTCACATAACATTGTAACACATATAAAAGTGGATAAAATTTAGTAAAAAGATAATTAACTATCATCATTGTGTGTCCCTTTAATCTTGTGTTATATTGTGGTTGGCCTTGTATACAGTAGTGTGTACTGAAATGCAGTACATAGTCTTTCAGTCACACTCTGACGTGGAACTTTCTTTATTAATAAAGTGAATGCTACTGAAATGTGTAATATGAGGTTGGAGGGGTTTCAAAAGTAAAACAGCCACCCATACTTAATCTTTTAAAACCTAGCGGTAACTTTAGGTACCACCAGGTGTAACATTGAAAAATTCTACGTGGTGCTTGCTTTTCATTCACATGCTTCGCGTGGATCTCAGAACAAACAGCAACTTTGGCCTTACACAAAATTAACAGACTGGTTTTTATAACCGAGGAAGAGACTGTTTACAGCACGGTACACATGGAATCCTTATATAAAGCAGATAAGCTTCGTCTTTAAAGGGTTAATTTATTTAACATGTGTAAAGTTTGGAGGTTTTACACATTGTTTTTCATGGCTATGAAACTTAGTTTTCTTATTATGGTCAGAAAAAGAGGAAATGAAAGAATTTGAGATCAAAGTACTAGAAAAGGTAAACCCCCACTATGCATGAACATGATGCTACATATAAAAGAATAAAGGGTGAGTGACAATAATATATTCTTATACTCAGCACTTGATGGAAGTAAGTGATCAGTTCAACACTCCAGGGTAATAGCTGCCTGTGATAAAGCTCTTGGTGCATACTGGAGTGGAGGCTGTATGTATCTTATAGTCTGTGTGAATGCTGTAAGTGACACAAAAATGCACCCATGCTGCTGGTCAAACCCTGGTTATCCAGCTTGTTTGCAGTCACTTTATTGACTGACCTGTCCACATTCACAGTCACAAAACAGTATGGAACAAAGATGATAGATTGTCCACATCAAAGGATGAAGAGATTTGAAGAATTCAGGACAAGTGAAGATATATATTGTGTCTGGGTTTACGACAGTGTTGTAATCTGATAGGTGGTTACTATTGTTTTGAAGGGACATACTGTCCATCTTCAGGGTGAAAGAGGGAGGCACTTTGTTCTTCCAAACTGATGACCACCTACCAGGTGACAAGGTACCATGACCAAGAAGACCAGAATGAAAGCATATAAAATGGGTCTAAAGGCACATAACACCATGGGAAATGGGGCTATTAAAAATGAGACAAAGAGGGCAGAGGACCTTCAACCTACCTGTCAGATAAAGGCTATATTGGAAAGAAAATACAAACACAAGATTCCGCAAAAAAAGGGTACAATGGCAATTTTAGAAATACGTAGTACGTACAGCGAAGGAAGATAATTTTCATGGAAAGTAAAACAGTTTTCTTCCTATTTGAAGAGTGGTCTGTTCTTACAGACAGAATCCAGAACTTAATTGTTTGACCTCCTACAACTCTTCTCCTCGTTCCTTACAAACACATGTTCATGTGCACACACATTAGGGCTTCCATATATCCATGACAAGAAATGAGGATATATCCTACATATCAAGCATAAGAAGAGGACATATCAGTAAGGAAAAGTAATTTGCACTATGAAATATGCAGATGACCTTGTGCTACTAAGATGGCGACGGTACTATAGGGCATGACTGACTGACTAATTGAAATTGGAAGATGCTGTGGAATGGAAGTGAGTGTGGAAAAAACTAAGGCAATGACAATCTCAAGGCGACTGTGACCAATACAGATTGTGGTAGATAAAAGAAGTGGAGAATGTGGAATATTTCAAATATTTGGGTAGCATGATAATAAATGATGCAAGATGTACACATGAAATTAATCCAGGATTGTCATGGCAAAAGCAGCATTCAACAACAAGGTTTTTGTCACCAGCAAATTGGACTTGAATTTGTGGAAGAAACTAGTAAAGTGCTACATTTGGAGAACAGTTTTATATGGTGCTGAAACTTGGACACTTCAGGAAGTAGATTAGAAGTATCTAGGAATTATTGAAATGGTGGTGCCAGAGGAGGATGGACAAGATCAGTTGGACCAATCATGTCAGAAAGGAAGATGTATTACGAACAGTCAAGGATGACAGGGATATCCTACAAACAACAGAATGAAGGAAGGCTACCTGGATTGGTCACATCTTACATAAGAACTGCCTTTATTATTGAAGGAAAGTTACAGGGAAGGATAGAAGTGATGGGAAGATAGGGAAGAAGATGTAAGAAGCTACTGGATGGCTCTAAGGGAAAAAGAGGATACTGTAAATTGAAAGAGGAAGCACTAGATCACATTACATGGAGAACTTGCTTTGGAAGAGATTATGGAGCTGTTGTAAGGCAGACAGCAAAATGAATGAATGAATATCAGCAAAAAACGACGTTAAAAAAGAGGACGTACATAGCCACAATTTCATCAAGTAAAGTCACTCTCTACATTTTTCTTCTTTTCTTTGAAGTGCCTGGTTTGAAATTCTAAGTGAGCCGTTCGTTACGCATGTTTTTGGCCGAGTTCAAGTAATTCAGGATTCCTGAACCAAAGTTTCCTGCGACAATCTGTAAGTTAGTTGCTGAACTCATAAGTTTTTATTTTTCGACCCAGACAACGTTAATGTAACATAATTATGTACTTCCTCAAACGGTAGATTTTTTAACTTTAATATCATTAAAATAAGGAACAGCTTTAAAAAACAATTTACAGTAAAAAATTCGGACATTTCTACGAGTTTAAAAAACGCTCCCGGACGGGAATTTTTGGGTCGTAAAAGAGGACGTGCGCGGAAAAGAGGACACGTGCGGTAGCCTATCTAGAGAGCAGCGCAGCCCGTCTGCACTGATCAACAAATACAGCTGGGAAGGTCGGTCAGATGGCTGAGTGGATGCGAGGCCGACCATTCGACACAGATGGAGTCTTCCTCTCTGCTCGTCCCGCCTGCACGCCTGACAGTAGAGTAAAGGCAACGAACCACGCATTAAGACCGCGGCAGTTGGTGAAGGCGACACGTATTAAGTTGTACGAAAGCAAATGAAAACTCCAGGAGACGGACAAACAACTTGGGGGTATGTCATATTTCCATATTTCATTACTGAAGTTAAGCAACTGTATTATAATTCGAATCTTATGTAGGAATTCGAGGGTTGTGTTTGTGCTTGTGATGATAATACACACCTCATTCTTTATATTTGATTGTATTTCACTACATCTGACCTTGTAAACATAACTAGGCGATGCTCCTATACTTGCTGCGTTCACGTCGCAGTCTACTGTTTAAATGAATGGAGTGTAATGTTATTGGAACATAATTTACTGCGCATTCTCATCAAATGAACTGTCAGTCTCGCTTCTCGCGGTGGGATAAACGAAACTATTCCTAAGATATCTGATTCATGTTTTAGATTCTGGCACCAAAATTTACATCGTATAAGCTCTATACACGTAACTGCGGCTACCAACTACTGCAGGTACGAGATACGGACTTCACGGCTTCAAACTGTCATTCTTACGTAACTATATCCAGAATAAAGGAATATACGCCATTAAAATCTCCAGCAGACTGTAATGGGCTGAAATATAAATTCAGCGGGCGTGAAGAGTAACATGAGCAGGACGCGGGGGATGATCAGTTACAATCTACAGGATTTTCATTGTATGACGCCGCGTAAACCCGGTGTAAGTGTTGAACTAGTCTAGGCCCGCCCGCATACACAAGTGTGTTCACATTGTCGTAATTTGAAAACCCTGTGTTAATCCAGTTCATTGTCCCCAGAATATTAAAAGTGAGAGAATTCGGATTGTGACGACGAAACTTGAGTGGCTGTTAGTTTACGTAGCATTAACAAGATATCTTGCAACCGTTTAAGGACAAAACTTAACCTGATTATTATTTATACCTTCAGCTTGTACCGCGCAGTAAACACACTGCGTCTCGGTTATAAAAATGAGTCAGTTAATGTGGCATAGGTAAATAGTTACTGCTTGTTCTGAAAACCTTACTAAACACAAAATTGCACTCTGTAGGAAGAACATTTTTACGGTAAGCCTAGTGGTACATACGGTAACAGGTTTCATAGGGTTAAGGGAATGGGCAGAGAAGTTCGAAGTACCAAGAAAGTTTGAAAACTTGTTTTGGCAGTCTTAAAACTGGGAATGTAGACAAGACGTCACATGTTATTCCGAAATAGACCATATCATCTACTACAGCCCACTAGGCATTTCAAAGACACGTGCTCCCCCCCCCCCCCCCAACAAATATATAAACAAATAAAGCTCTGAAATTTCAGTCTTGAATCTTTCGGGTTTTTGAAAATTGCAGGGCATTTTTCTTTCCAAGGCGAAGGCCGAGTTCTTCTGGATAAAAATGTTGTAGGGGAAATCCTTTGTTATTTCTGTAATATTAAGTAAAACAGAGGTTCTCACAGCAGCAGATTCCTAGTAGAAGCGAAGATATAATTCATGCTACATCAAATATTTACGCTGTACAAAGAACTTGACATCAAATCTAAAATAGCTGAGGCACGGCGTCTTATTAAATTTCATAAAAGTGCAACATAAGTTATTACGCTTAGAAGAATCAGTAAACACTCTTCTTGTGCAGGTAATATGGTTGAAGCAAACGCAACTTCATACATTCTGAAATGCGTTTCTTGATACCTGTGCACGAAAGGTCAGGTTGGATCCAATGTCTGTAATTTTTAGTTCAGAGATTTTGTTTCCATTGTAATAGGTCACTCACTGATGGGCAGCACGATTTTGTCGTTACATATTTTGTTTCTTATCGATTGGCTTGCTTTTTCGCTATTTCTATGAAAACTTGAAACAGTGCGTGCTTTCCATTACGTGAACATCAGTCCCTTCCTTTTATGAATGCCCACAGGCCGTACTTCACGCCACCTTTTGCAACCAAGTTTTCCGCTTTGTCATCCTTAGCAACTCATTCCTCTTTAACACCTGCAGCCACTGCTCTTCCTTCCAACTGAGAATCATTTGATACGCAGGATCTTCAAACACTTTAACTGTAGCGGTTTCAGATTCAACACTCTAAGAAACATACCTGAAAGTGAACTAACCACCTTAGTATTATTACTTTTGGTTTGCCCACCTTGACAGCCTAGGGCCCATCCAGCCTCCTATTCAACTGGGTACCGGGGTTTTTTCCCGGAGGTTAATCGGCCGGGGTATGAATTAACAACTCACCTCGATCTACTGCCGAGTTTAAGAATGAGTGGAGCTATACTTCTACTCCTCGTCCTATATGCATTCATGTCGTGGACAGGGAAAACCTTGAGATCAGCGCTGTTTTGGGACTTTATTTCTCACTGACGTTTCGGGACAACTTATGCGTCGCATCTTTAAGGTTGTTCCGAAACGTCGGTAAGAAATTACCATTTTACGTTGCGTAAAATCCCGAAATAGCGTATATTTCATTCACACCACTGCGGAAGCCTGAAATTACGCAGTTGAAGTTTTACCTTTATTTATCTTCTTAACAGCAAATCTAACTAATGTATTCATCCTTTCTTTGTACTTCCGCCTTACGAGTAAATAGGTTTAGTTGTGCACACATTCACAGTTTCTCACCGAACTTAAATGTGTTTATGTAGAAGGAAAATACAGGTTCTGTTACTGCGATTCAAAGTCGCTTACCAAAATTATGTAAGGAACGTACAATGTTTTGATACCCGAAACACATTAGCCGCTATGTACGACGTTAGCTGAATTTCCTCCCCAAAGTACTTGTACTTTTTTCTGCAAATGCAACTGAATGATGTTTAATACGTGTATTTAGAAGCGATATAACATGGTGGAAATTTTGACATAGAAAGTACAGGTATGACTTTCAGAGGCAATAAGAAATGCCAGTATGATACAGTGGCATAAGCCGACCAATTCCGAGCACCGAGTGCGAAGTATGTCTACAATATGTCCGTGTGATATGCAATGCAACTACAAATGCAGGGTTTTACAGTGCTCTCTTGCCTTGAATGAGGTAAATTCTAGAGGAATAGATTTGTTATCACAGGCATTATTCTTTCTCTCATAATTAAGTTCTCGTGTTTTTTTATAAGATGCAATTTCATGAAAAGTCTCTTCAGAATTTATGGCGCTACCAGTTGTTGGCGACCGATTAGTGTGCCCAGGGGGTAGCAGCAGCTTTGCAAATCCCGCGTTCAAAATTCATTTTCTAGCGTCTGTCGGTTTTCCTTTTCACATAAATACGCACTCTTCCGCCTAACACTTTATTATTTCTTTCAACGCTACGTGTTTCCATCGAAAAATGTCATCATCAGGCGTTCTGTACCAAACATGGAGCGCTGAAAGAAATGATAAAGTGTTGTGTTAGACGGAATAGTGGGTATTTACGTGATTAATTTGACACAACGGAATGTGTGCCATTAAATTGCTTAAATTTTACTCCTCATCTTGTACGCGCTCCTTGAATCTATCCCTCGTTCCCCCCCCCCCCCCCCCATTTCCCTGTCACTTGCTTTCTGTACACAACAGTATGGCCCAAACAGAGATTACCAAAACACTTGTCCAAGGGCAAATGTCGGTTTTATGTTTATCAGTGAAAACAGAAAATGAGTACCGCCAACAGAAGAAGCACGACGACGACGACGACGACGACGACGACGATGATGATGATGATGATAATAATACAGTGATCCTCGTCCAACTCGGGGTTAGGTGGAGTGACCACGACGTGCTTGGAGAAATCGCTTTGCGCGAACTTCTTATGGGACAAACAGGGTTAAGCGACCGCGGACGCTTATATCCCCTTTTCCCCTTCCAGTCACTTAAAATGTATACTTTTTGGACTCCACAGTGCTTAGACAGCTGACTCCGCCAGCCTTCATGGCACTTGACTGAGTACCCGTCCGTGTTTCTGTGCGCGTATGCGAATTTTTCAGCCTTCGGCAATTTTCCCCCAATATATTGATGTAGTTTCAGCCACGTATAGTCAAAACGGCGTTGGGCAAAATCGTATTTGGCGAGCAGTTACTGTAATAATGATACATTTGCTAGAATGCTTGAGGAGCACCTAAAGCCTGCAACTGGCACACGCCCGTAATCTCGTAACCAGAGGAGATGCATGGTCATTTTGACACCTTCACTTTTGTTCCCATTGTTCAGGAGGCAGTGTGGGAGGTAGAATGGTTCTATAGATACACCCTCCTATGGATCGTACACCGCAGCAGACCGGAGCAATCTGGCTGTTTCTAATTCTGATAACAGATTTAAATGCCGGCGATCCAGCTGCAGAAGTCACGGCCAGACACGATAAAGTTTGTTTTGTTTTGTCGTTCTTTGCCAGTCATGAGAGGAGCTGGACATGAAAAATATCCGGTTTGGACATCGGTGCTGGACAAACCGTTCCTGTATAATGTGAAGGACAAAAACAGTAGCAGGAGGGACGTTGTGCAGAAGTCGTGGAGAATATCTGAGGGAGGATTCACGTCTTCTGGTATGTCATTGGATGTATGGTTCCCGACGTTTCGGAGGAATGTGGCGCCTTCACTCTCAGCGGTAAGTAGTCCAACCACTTACCCAACGACACAGCATAACGTCCCAGAAGACTTGAATTTTCATCAACACTGCTGTGAGAACCTCAAACATCACACAGCAAACCGTTACTGACGTTTCGGAAGAGCGTTCGGCCTCAATCTACGTGGTCTAGCAGTACATGAAGAGTGTTAGTCCCTGAAGATGACAACAGCACGCTCCTCCGAAACGTAGGTATTTACCAGACAACACAACGCAAAATCGCAGACGATTCGGATCGTAATCTTTATATTTAATTGTAATATAAATTACAAAATAACTTGTGAGTTAATCCACGTCGTGACACATCCGGGTTACGAAGGTGATAAAACACTGAACTGTGGCTCGTGTTTGTCGGATGAATCCAAAGGCAACTATTTCTTTGTTGCGGCCGTCGACAAATGACTGTTGCAATCTGTGCGTCGAGCACACGTCTATACCGGCAGAAAAGCGGCATCAGAGTGGTCTGTATTGGGTCATTTTGTCTGCGGTTGACTGCAGTTTCTTTTGTTTACGTGATAGTCGGGGCTCCTGTGGTCTGTTCCGGTGTGCGCACACCCATGGAGTGGAATAAAATCCCGTCTTGCCTGTCGGAAATTGAATTGCGGCTGTTCAGTCCAACATACTGTTGAGTTATGATTCAGCCCGTCGTAAATTACCGTCTATATTTGTCTCAAGGGACTGTAGTGTCCTGGGGCCTTGTGGTGTTGCTCTTGTCGCCAGGGATACCGAAATGCTACACAGATCAACCCAGCAAACAGTAATTCTTCGTCATACTTCCAACGCGCTGCTGGTTAAGGCGTCCTATAAGAGTAAAAACTCAAAAGACTAATCTCCAAATAAGGAGATGAAAGATTTATTTATTGATGCCAGTAAGCAGCTGTGTTGTGGCAAAGTGCAAGAAGGCCTGCAGAAGGCTGTAGACTAAGTTAAAGATAGTGGAACTGACGGAGAGTGCAACGGCCTGTTACAGGCAAAATCAAACTATGTCCCAGCCATCCAAAATGGGGCGGGGGGGGGGGGAGACGGAATATAATGGTTCAAAATGAACTAGTGTGACGCATTGTGGCACAGGACGTTTTACTTGCTATCCCTTGAGGAGTCTTGACAACTTCACGCTTACGCTGTTGTTCTAAGTTCAAGGGCCAGTGAGAACGTACATGCTTACGTGTCCTGTGGCCTGTTTACAGTTCACAGTTCAACTGTTTGGCTCCGGATCATCAGCGAGTACGTTTATTTACAACAATGCCGACGACCTTACTTGTGCGTATATTTTCACGCACAGTAACTTCTGAAATCTCAGTAGATAAAGCCAGGATCTTACTTAAAATTTATACGGGGGTACAGGGTTTTTATTCCGCAGGACGATACTAAATATTTCCAAAGCGGAATAATGCATGGACATAAGTACCAGAACTTGCGTTTCTTAATTGATGCGTATGAGACATTTATTACTTACTACTATTTATTTATTTATTTATTTAGACATTCTTTTGTAGTAAGAACCGTTTTAAATATTTTGCTTCTAATTTATGTCACAGCTCGGCAAATTCCGGGTACCACGTCTCCATGATGTCTGACGACGAAAGACTGTCCACTCCTAAATTTGCTAGCTGTATCTGAGTCTGAAAAAACACTGTCATACACCGCATATGTATCAAATGGAATGACTTCCATCTTTGTTAGGCATATCTTGAATAGTTAGACGGATTGATAAAATACCGTGTTGGTACGCCTTCAGATTTTCTTTGGTAGTTTAATTTTGTAGTAAGCATACTCCATTTCAGAAGTAAGCAGCTGTTTTTAGGCAAGTCATGATTGTAAGTGATGGATGAAAACTGCTGCTTTATTTGTCGCGACTGATTCATAATTCATGCTCTCCGAGTGGGTCTACAAGTGGTCCGCGGTCATGTGACCCGTTGTCTTTCATAACCAGCAGAACTGACATTAGATACAATTGCGAGATATTCAGAAAGAGTAGTCGATAATCAACCCTGACCACATTCCGTATTTTATTAATAGCTTATTACAAATCTTAACCGACGGCATAACACAACCTTCTCTGGCATTTCCCCATAAATTCTAATACTGGTACTTGGCACATGATTCTAGTTTAATTCACAGCACGGATACACAGCATGGCTAAAGGAGTGTTTGGATTCGAAGCGTTGATGAGACAAGATCGATGACGTACCGTGCATCGGAAGGAAGCGTTCGTGACCGATAGCTCGGTGTCAACAGGCGTCTCATTTCACCAGTCACAAACCATCCAATCCCCATGTATTTCTGCATAAGAGACACTGTACTTACTCATGCCGTTCTGATGTATTTCGCTGTAATCTTTCCCCTACATTTCGATGGTAAAGTAAATCCGCGTCGCGTTAACAAAGGCTTACGTATCTACGCCACTTGCAGATTTAATCACAGAAGAGCAGCGGAGCGACGGAATAAATTAAAAAGCATTTCCCCTTGTCAGGGACCTGCAGCCTGCTGCTGGGTTCGTTGAGCCTTTCCCATACCAAAGCGTTATTCTAAAATTTCTGTGAGCCGACTTTTGGATCTGTTTTCAAAAGTTTAGTGTTACTAAAACGTTTCAGTGTCTTCTGAAGTACATAAAACACGTCAGGTATTATGTTGAAACCTGTCTATGTGAGCATGAACACTTCTTATGGTACGACTCAGAAGTACTCAACAACAGCGAAGCCAGATGATCTCAATGTTGGTTTATTTAACGGCGCTATTTCAGCAGCGTAGATTATGTATCACCTACTGACATGATTTGCGAGAGATTAAATGCGGGGGGAGGGGGTGGGGGTTGGCGGTGGGGAGGAAGGTGTGCTGCGTAATTTAAGGTGTTATCCTGGCGTCTATGAAAAGACAGAGTAAAAATACGAAAAACGTAAAACAGTGTACCTGGCCTTCTTGAAATCCTAAATGTGCTGTTAAATGCTGTATTCACTGGAAGGTGGAGCCAACAGACATACACATCTACTTAAATCAGTGTCGATTTAACCCTTTAAAGACGAAGCGTATCTGTTTTATATAAGGACTCAGTGCGTACCGCGCAGTAAACACTCTCCACTTCGGTTATAAAAACCAATCTGTTAATGTTTTATAAGGCAGAAGTTGCTGTTTGTTCTGAGATCCGTACAAAACACATAAACGCAATGTGGGCACCACGTAGAATTTTTTAATGTTAAACCTGGTGGTACGTAAAGTTACCGCTAGGCTTTAAAAGGTTAAATACCTGTTTCTGAAAGGTTTAGAGTACTTGGCAGAAGAACGGTAAGACTGAAATTTAACAGTACTCCTTTTGTGTTTACCATCAAATTGTCAGTAAGAGAAAGATAAAAAATACGTTACTGCACTCATAAACGTCGTACCATTTATATGCCCATCGTAAAACCATGTCCATGTCAGATGTAGGGACTCAGAGTTGAACTCTTATAAACAGAAGTGTTATCGAGGCTTTCGTTCGTCCAAGAAGCCGACTGATGTGAGGCGTTTGAAGACTAAAAGAACTGTCGTCACCAGCCCAGTGTGAACATTCGTCTCTGACAAAAAGCGGATACAGGCCTGTACCACTCCGTCTTCTTCTTGCCGCCTGAATGTTTTGTAAGTTAACATGTTAAGTAGACGAGGTGTTTACTTTTCTGTTTCCAGCCAAAAACGAAGCAGTCGAATGACAATGTGTTCGCTCCGTTGGATGTATTAACCGAAGCTTTATTTGTCACTCTGGGCAGTGTAGGATAATGTAGCTTCCTTCCCAAGCCCTATTTCCTGATCGCGTTACCATTACCAATACCTACAAACCATACGGGATTTATTGCTTCCTTCCGAAACACATTATCAAAGAAGTTATAAACAGAATGACGAAATATTCTGGAAAATTTGTGTAAACATTCGAAAAATTTTCAGATATAAAAGATAGATGTCACCCTAGAACAGGCCATTTTGACCCAGAGGGCGAGTAGAAGTATGGCTCTACTTTTTCTTTAACCTCGACGCTGGATGGGGGTGGATGGTCAACACCATGTCCCAGCCGCTTTACCCCTGGGAAGAAGACCCGGTCCCCATTGTACAGTAGGCTGGGTGGGCCCCAGGGCCGGTCTGGACGGGTGCGGAAAATCTCACCCTCACCGGGATTCGATCCCCGGAGCGTCCAGCCCATAATGCGTAGTTACACCGATTATGCTGTCTCGGCCCACAATTTGCAGATATCCAAGTCTGATTTACTACTAAGCGAAAAATAAGAAACCTTTGCCAACGAATGAAATACTACTTCAAACTTTATCTTTTAAGCGACATTTCAATAAAATGTGGAAAAATCATACTAGAAGTATTTTTATTTAAGGAAGTTGTTTATTTAGCTTTACTATTATTTTACATACATATTTGCTTACCCGCATCCTATTGTGATGATTTTGATGGTGTCGAAAATTAACACTAATAAACTTGACGAAATACATTTTGGAAACCCGTATCTCATTATTTATAAACCGAAAAATGTCTCAAACTAAGAGTCTATTACTTTATGTTAAAGATGTTTCGCCGTCATTTGTTCTTTTCCCATAATATCACTGTGTAAATCAGGAATATGCGTAGTGGTGGCCCACATTTGACTGCACTTCATCACTGGCGTGCGTGTCACAGCTTACGTATCAGACATACATGGTATTCTCCAGCTTGTTCAAGGAGAAAAAGTGATTACGTGGGTACTTGGTATCCTGAAAAGTCATTACTGGACTTCGCTCAACAACCATAACAGGAATTCAAGGAGTGTAAAGCTGATCACTCACTTCCGCCTGTTCTAAGGATTCGGAATTCCGTAAGTCGATTCGGGCACGTATCCAGTTCAGATACACATTTGTTAGGTTGTTAACGATGATGTCAGTAACGTAGAGTGAGAAGTTTCGAAATACTGTATATGGCCAGCCTACTGACATATTTTCGTTGTTTTGCTGAAAACGAATTTACCCTTGAGAATACCTTAAGTAGCCTGTAACATCTTTTTCCCTCCCCTCTTTTCCGATCCAACTTTCTATCTTTCTGGCGTATTTCAGTTCATGTTGCACTAATCCTCCTGTGCAGTGAGTTTAATATCATACCGCGCATGTAAATGTGGCCTGCATTTCCTACATACTATAAGAAATTAACTGAAGAGCTAATCTGCTTCATTTATCGCTCGGAGTCACTCATGTTCTGAGGTAGGCTAAATACGGCTAAAACTTTCGTATCTTCATCGCTCGAAAACACTACTTATAGCGAAAGACACGAATTTGTAACACTCCATTTTTGCATTTCCTTTATCTTCTGCGAGGCGAAACAACCTGCTGCGAAAATATTTCATAATACTAACTACTAATGAGCTGGATGACCAGGGTTAGAGCCCTGGCAGGTACAAGTTTTCTTTGTCCTGTCATAGGCATTCCTTCTCTGCAGCCTACCTAACCTCATTTTCAACTGGGTACCAGGGGCAATACCGCTAGCACTTAGCTAACTACTCTCATTTTTTTTAGGTTAAACAAAGTTTAAATAAATTTCAGTACACGAATGGTATTGTGGAATATCGTCATCATGTATCAGAATAGAAAGACTTGACATTTATGGATAAAAGAGTCAGAATGGCCGCTGGACCGCCATAATATTCACGCCGGTAAGCATAATATTTCTACAATTGCTGCAAGCATCCTTAAACGGTACGACAACGGTGATGTCGGACGGAAAATAAGAGTTTCGTGCTCTGCTTCTTTTTTATGTACTGGTACATGCTGGAGTTGAGAAAAATTGCACTGTCACGATTATATGGTCTCTTACCACATGGTTATCGTGCGTGCGTGTGTGTATGTTTCTGGCACTTGTCCACCTTTGTGTCCATCTTTCTATCGATACCCATAGACTATGCCTGTCTGTGGAATGCAGATATATAATGTCAACAGAAGTGTTTCTGAATTTAGCCTTGGAGTGTCTACCGGGCACGATTGTTAGAGTCATCAGTTTTAATAGAGCGGTATTTATAATGTACAGCCAGTCTACAACAGCGTTTCGCAGCCGGTGATCCATGAATGTTTTGTGCGTGTGTGTATTATTTTCTTGACACCATGTCTTCTTTAGGCGCGTTCGCAAAATTGCGAAAAGCGACTATTAGCTTCGTCGTGTCTGTCTGTCCGTCTGTCTGTCCGTCCACGTGGAACAACCTGGCTCGCACTGGATGAATTTTTATTAAATTTGATATTTGAGTATGTTTCGAAAGTCTGTCGAGAAAATGCAAGTTTCGTTAAAATCTGACAAGAATAACGGGTACTTTGCATGAAACCTATGTACATTTATGATAATAACTCGCCGAATTCTACTTAGAACGAGAAATGTTTCAGAAAAAATTGTAGAGAAAATCAAACCACACTTTTTATGCTGAATAACTTTCTTCGAAAATTGTGCCGCTTATAAGATAATGTGGAAAAATATGGTACAGCCAGGCAGACTGCAGATGGAAATGTAATATGGCGCAAGAACTTTGTAGTGTTGTATTTAGTATTTATCTTTTTATTTCTTTTATTAATTTAAAAGCAATAGGCGAGGGACGAAGTCCAAAAGTTAATAATTTTAAATGTGGTATACAATCGTCGGAGTCTTGTGGAAATGCAAAGCTTCATTGCTTTCTTTCTATTGACATCAAATCTTAGTTACTGCTTTTATGTACACTACCTGTTCCTTATTAGGGAGGTCCCGTTTTCGATTGTAGTCACGGAGGTCGGTTAACCTGAACTGGATTTTTTGTGGTTTCCCTCGGTGCTTGCAGAAAAGTGTCCGGATAATGCCGTTTCCTTCTGCACCTTCCCAATTCATCAGTCACGTTTGCCTTTCCATTTCAAGCTACATAACACTGTGCGATTCAGAAGTCATCTTTCATCGTTAATGAGGGTAAACCATATGGCATGTGAATAGAATTTGACAACATTAAAAAGTTGAAATTCGTGACGTAATTGCATAGAATGGATGCATAATATGTCGTATGTCCTAATCTCTGTCCGTCTTCCCCCCCCCCCCCCCCGCCGAGGTGCATACAAGTCATCTACATACACTCGGTGCGTAGAATGTAGAAATTTTAGCGTTACCTCTGCGCTTTAAAGTGTTAATTACGGCAGGGCATACTCGGTTAACTGTCTGGCTGACCGCCCACAGGGCAGTGACACTCCATAGAGAAGAGAGGAAAGAGAAGGGACCGGAAATCATGACAAATTACGCACAATGTATACAAATTACTGTATTCTGCAATACTGAAACCTAAGAGAACGACCTTCAGCACAAATGTTTAGCAACAGCGCATAACATAGGTGCTCTGGAGAATAGATCTGTTGGCGTCATTGTGAATATCTCCTAAACCTGAATTAAGACGAATGGATTTACTGGTTCCTTATAACTTCTCTGTCTGTGAAACAGTGTTCACTATGAAATTCAACAATGCATTTCAGAAATACAGAAATAAATGTCTGCCCTGAATCGAGGCTACTGATGTGTTGGCCAACAACTGCTTCTTGGAGACGTTTTGGCCAGCAGGTGTTTCTTATAGGCTTTCTAATTGTATGAAGATCCTGAGCAACGCTGTTCATATTTTAAAGTAACACAAAAACACAGCGTATTAAGCGCTATATTATGCCTGAATTTTATATTCTAATTGTTGACGGTAGTGCCTTCGGGTACCTGGCGCTTAATGTTCATCATCTGTGTAACTTCCATTGAAAAAATCAGTAATAAAAGTCGTACTGCATATAGACCTAATGCGATTTCAATTCGTATTTTGTGTGAGAATTCACGTTTTTCCTTCAACTAACTATTCCACTAAAGATGATGTGCAGGGTTAACTCTATCTTTTCCTAAACTTTCCTATAGGAAGCTGCTTTTTTAGGAATAGTAAAGTCAATTTAAACACAATAACTGCCGCTAGCATGCAGCTATAACACTTCCAATTATGTTGTTTAACGACCTGTCAGTTACTGAGATTACAGAGCGTCGGCGATGTTTAAATAAATTATTAAGGAGCATTGGTGGAATGATGCTGACGCGAGAATCGACATACTTGGAGAAAACCCTCTCCCATGGCCACTGTACACGGGTGCATAATTCCTGGACACCAGGTCGCCGTGGCGACTAAATGTCTTAAGGCAGCGCCCAATATTTGTGTGCCCTGTGTGCGGAAATTGCTCCGTATCACCTTTCCGGTGTCTAAGATTTTGAGATGGCTCCTATATTTTGGGAAAAATTTGTGCATGTCTTGTACTGTCCACCACAAATTCCACATAGAATGGCCTGGGTTGAACCCTGGTATACCCGGTGAGAGGCCGGCGACTAACGGCTTGAGACATGGTGCAGACCTTAACAAAATTCATAGATCATTCTTTGTCTGGCCATACGCAGTTAGTGAGAGATCTGATATGGAAATGAGGTCAGTGGTACAAGTACAGCTGTCTCAACCTAAAGGAGACACGCACATCGGGCTATTTGAAGATATATTCTTCGGTGTATAGGCCTACAATTGGACAGGAATATCGCCTGTTACATGTAGCTGCAGTCTTCTGTGTGATTCATAATTGTCGTTTACACTTAAAAATAAAATTTACATATATTATTTTCACCTATTGCGTTCATGGACTGCAATACTCTGCATTTCATGACCTTACTGCTTTGTTAGCACTAATAACGTGTGTTAAGCGTGTTTGAATAGCGTCACCATCAATTCCCAGAGTACATAACAAGACATCGGCAAGCATTTCGCTTTATACCAGGCATGTGGGATGATTCCCGCTTTAAGCTAGTTTTCTTACATAGTCTGCTATATTACGAGAAAATCTCAGTAAATATTTCGCATCTTTGCCTCCAAACGCTATGTGACGGTGTTTATTTTTTTAATTTTAAGGGAAGTTTTCAGATCAATCGCACAGTTTTGAATAATTATCGAAATTAAGGACTTCGAAGGAACTCATAAAGCTTAATGACCTCTCGCTTACGTTTATTTTCCTACAGAACTACCCCTATTGAATTACGAATTCTATTACCACTTTAAAAAATAAAATTAGCCTGCATTATAAATAAAAATCCGCTTCGTACCGCGCAGTAAACACTGTCTCAATGGTAAAAGCCACACACTTAATGCTGTGTACGTAAATAATCGACTTTTTTTCTGCGAGCCATATAAAACATACAAATTCCCTGTCTGGCAGAACGAAGAATTTTTTAATGTTAAACTTTATGATACAAATAGTAACCGTTAGGTTTTAAAAGTTAATGCACACATTCTGTCTACGTTAAACCTGTCGTACACGGCCCAGAGTTTCAAACCGACGCCGTAGTTAGGTTCTTGACTGACAAACAGTATGTCATACAATCCTCCTCTCCACCCAATTTCACGAATCTAGCTCCAAATGGTTCGTTACCGCCAACAAATTGAAAGCCAAAGAAATATTTCGCACTGCCGCCATGACATTCTTGTATGTTCTTTTAAAAAAACTTAGCATATTTGCAGTTTAGTATTTTGTTCCTAATTTTTAGGCAACGCGGAAATGAGATGTAAGTTCTTTTTGGTTTAATGGAACATCTTCACAGCGATGTATCAGCCTTCGCTTTAAGTAAATTCCTTCAAAACCGTTTGTTTAGACACTGCAGGCCTACAAAATTATGACGCGACGAACATTCTTGTAAATTGGTCCCGGTCAGCCTAGTTCAGCACTTCCGTGGGGCTTATGAAACGTAATATAATGAAACGCCGTACATTATTCAGACATTCGTGATATAAATACACGTTATAACTATAACTTACATTTACCCTCAGCAAACTTGACATTATTTCAAAAGGGGGTCCTATACTCGGGAAGTAAAATTTGGAACCACTTACCCATGAATATTAAAATGTCATCAAATGATGTGAAACGTTTTAAATCCACACTGAAGAATTATCTTTTAGAAAATTGCTTTTATAGTGTTGAAGAGTTTTTTCGGCAAACACGTAAATGATTATGGTTCTTATATCATCTTACATTTTATATTTTTTTATATATTATATTTTATTTTCTATTATATTTCATTTCAATATTTATTATTATATACTACTAGCAAATATGACATTATACTATTATATTTTTTTGTATTTCATTACAATCAATATATTAACAAATTTATAATTAAGGATATGACAAGTGCTTTACATTCTATTATGTATATATATATTTATATATATTGCCTCTATTAATGTTTATATTTGTGTATATTGTGTGACTGTTTCCATATCTGTGGCTTTATGGAAGGCGAAAATAAACTAACTAATTTATGTGTACCGAATCTTGCTACGAATACAATTAGAGTCAAAAGTAATAAGACTTACTGGTGGTAGGCACAGTATGGCGCAGTTATATCTTACATCATGTGTTACGGGAATTCTTTGATGCGTCTGTCATGATGTTAACCATTTTTAAGCAACGCGTAATTGAAGCATGGCCGTTCTACACATTTTTCACACACATGAACTGATGTTCGGAACAGCAAAATTTGTCAGTCTAAGCACAAGACTTTCTAATCCAGTGGATCAGCTTTATAGATACTGTCATTTAATATGGACGGAGTTCATGTTGACAGAAGTCAACAACTTCACCCTTAGATCGTTTGATATCGCAATGGACATTGACCGTTTGTAAAGTAGTTGACCGCCCTATTTAAATAATCTGGGACTACAGAAGGCGGTGAGCTGGAACAGTAGAAGCATGCAGTAAGGAGGGACTGAAGAAGGTTGCAGCAGAACAGCACGGACCACAGAAGGGTGCAGTTAAGTGAGTAGGGACCATAGAAGGGTGCAGTAAGAGAGCAAAGACTATAGAAGAACGCAGTAACGAAGCCAACTTAAGATAACTAATACATAACGAGGAACTCATTGATATAGTCACATGTTTGTGGAAGAATAAGGAATGCAGATACTCAGATGGGTTTAGACCGTGGATACAATGAAATGAGGGATTTCAGCAAAATTTTGGCTAGGAAACTTCTTGGCTAAGGACGAATGTCGATGAATAAAATTTGATTGTCACGCAGTATGCTAGGCATAAAGATTATTCTTTATCCAAAAAAATAACAAAGTGGACCAGAAATTAAAAAAGCAATAAAACACAGCTAAAAATCTAAGGCAGCATTCCTCAACCGGGGGCCCGCGAGATGAGTAGACTCTACTCAGCAGAACACACTGCTTTCAGACTTTCCCTAATCTTAGTTTCATTGTAATTACTGTTGGATAATTACGGTTTTTGTATTCATATTAGTGTAGTAGAGGTTTTTATTTTAACTATGTTTCTTAATTTAATTATTTCAACTATGAATATTAAAATGAGTTGTATCCACAACATGGTGTTTTATTAAGCACAGTGAAAAATTTTTACCTATAAGTTTACTGAAAAGCAGCGTTTGAAAATAACACTCGTAAAATTCAGCCGCATCTTACCACAGAATTACAACTGACTCAGTCGTGTCCAGTGGCAGGTTTTTGTGAACCCTATTGTTAACCTTCGGATTCCATATAAGGGGGTGAATTTCTTGACCAGCTGACAACTATCGGTTTATCCAAAAGGAGTCTGCTGCGTGGAGTGAGTATCTAATGGTACAGAAAGTGATACACTTAGAAGTACCGGCCCATTAAGTCTACCAGATGACCTCTTGGGATTAAAACAATCTTCTGCCAGGTGGGTACCAGGGACCAATTTCCAGGGACTGATGTGATCATTCAACTTCATCTAGTACCAATATCCAAAAATCACGAAGCGTTATTTTCACAAGCTATGTCTATCACGTTAAAGCATATAAATAAATTTACATTTTGCTGTTACTTACTGCAGGTCCTCAACAAATATTTGTTGATTGCGCTGGGTAACTAATGGCTCGAAAAATAAATATTAAATAGTCGTTTTGAGTTTTGTACAGCTACGTAAAGGAATAGCACTGTTGGAATAAAGCAGTGCTTAACAGCCAGGTTTCCACCTAGTGTTCTGCAGAACATCGTCAGGGATTTCGCGAGAAAATGTGGAATAAACTTAAAAAATTTTAAAACACCCTGAAAATTTCCAAATAACCCTACAAATAACGCAGGAATTTTTGTCTGGCAATTGGCAATACTGGAGTAACATTCCTGCGCTACCGACTGGCTATTTGTTTTCTGGCCTATAAATATAGGTGAATTCACTACTCTGCTTTGAAAGGTCGGCGACGATTTACCAGAAAAACACACAACAAGACTTGAACGTACAACACGACTATGACAAGAGCAAGTCTCGCATGGTTCTTATTCCCTGTGTCACAGTAAGAAGAGGATTAACATTTATGGACTGAAGTATTATTTATTAGGTGTAAAGGTTGGTGTTACTGTAGTTCCTGCAGTTATAGTGCGCCGCTCAAGAGAATGCAGTTGACCTGCACAGCGTGGGTAGAACCCCTTAACTTTTTAAAGCCTAGCGGTAACTTTACATACGACCAGGTTTAACATTAAAAATTCTACGTGGTGCCCACATTGCGTTTATGTGTTTTGTACGGATCTCAGAACAAACAGCAACTTTTGCCTTATAAAACATTAAGAGATTGGTTTTTATAACCGAAGTGGAGAGTATTTACAGCGCAGTACGCACTGAGTCCTTATATAAAACAGATACGCTTCGCCTTTAAAGTGTTAACACTCGCGACTACGGTCCCGGAGAAAACACGCGGATATAGAGCCTGTCAAAAACATGAGTTTCTGTCACTGCATAACCTTCTTCCTACTGCTCACCATTTGTTAGGTGTTTCGTTTATAACAAACGTAAAGTGAAATTTGTGCACAGCTGGAACCACACAGAACATTACATAAAATAACTGTATTATCTTACACGCAAAAAAAAAAAACACGACTGCACTTGAGCCCAATGTATTTTTAACTGGAATAAATCAGTTACGTATCACAAACGAGGGAGGGTCGGCTTTCTCCAGCGCGAAACTGCCAAGGTCAACTGCACACTCCTCAGTCAGTAGCAGTACGTAAACGTAAATACGAGAAATGTCTGCGAAGACGTAATGACATTACGAAGATGGTATGTCATGATATGTATAAGTGACGACAGAGTGGCATAACGTACACCGCAACATGACACTCACTTCAGATCTAACAGACAAAACAATACCTCACATAAACGTACAGCGTTCAGAGTCACAGACGCTATGTAAACGATTAGACATTCCTCAAATTGACTCCATGTTCAGGGACGGAGCCATTATTATTCTGTCCGTTGTTCTAACCATTGGCTCGCTAACTCTATAAATAATAAGTAATTTGTCTGGAGGTTTCTAATCTTGCCTGGACGTTGGTGATCCTAATTTCTAAGTCTCCATTTTTTCCCTTCCAGCGAACGCACTTTGCCACGCTTCCTCCACCCATTCCTTACGATTCTCTTGAGGCGTAATTTTGGGGTGCGGGGGAGAGGCATATGCCCCGCCACTACTTTTCCTACCTAAAAATAGATTTTTTTTATTACTGCGTTGAAGAGGGGAAAATAAAAAATAGAAATATTTTCAAAAAGATTATGTAGGTGGTGTTAAGGCAGAACAAAAATAAGCAAACCAATCTTCCCCTTCTTTCTAACTTGACTCCTTCGTAATTTAAAGTTGCTAATACACATGGTCGATTTTGCTCCCCCCCCCCCCCCAGTGTTATTAGCCAAATTACGGCTATGCGATTCCTTACCCAGCTGAAATCTATTTGGCCATCACATGTGACCTGATCTTTCGACAAAGTGTGACCATTATAATGATCCAGTCAACAGTGAGTGATCTTTAACATCTGGATACGTATCTGACGTCAACTTCACACATCCAAAACCTTCAACAAGTCCAATGTTATAGGGCTAACCAAAAGCTCAATCAATGGTGGCAGTAAAATCGAAAGCGATATGAAGAAACTTGCGTCATTTTTCGAAAGTCGGCCTCTGTAGTGCTGCTTTCGTACAATTCTGCATGACGACGACGTGTTACATATGGGATCATTCACTGTTGGGACTTTCTCCATTGTCCGTCTCTCAAACAAAAGTAATAACACTATGGCTAAGGGACATGATCAGTTCCCTTTCCCAAGTGAAAGAGTGAGTAAAACACCGTCTGAGTTAGGTATGTTAGGCATTTTATTTTACCAGATATTCGGCGTATACGTGATGATGCTAAACGAGATGACATGGGTAACCAGAAGTTTGGGTTAGATTTGTCTGTCGGGTCAAAATGAGTAGGTGTATCACTCACTCTTTCACCCGATGATTCCAGAATTTCACTGAGTATAAGCACTCACGTTTAAGACGTTCTTTACGACGTGGAAAGCAACGTCAGCCCTTCCGTCCCTGTGCTTGTGATCTAATATTGTTCAGTAAACCGCTTGTCGGATTTTCATGAAACTCGGTACACAAATTCTTTACAGAAGGTTTTGAGTATGCTTGAGTGTTGTAAAAATCGGCCCAGTATCAGTCATGCTTTACATAAGGACGTAAATTAATTTACACACTGCTTTCCACATTTCTTGAACGATTTTGGTGAAATTCGACGTAGAAGATCTCCGCTTAACCTTTCAAAGCCTAGCGGTAACTTTACGTACCACCAGGTTTAACATTAAAAAATTCTACGTGGTGCCCACATTGCGTTTATGTGTTTTGTACGGATCTCAGAACACACAGCAACTTTTGCCTTATAAAACATTAAGAGACTGGTTTTTATAACCGAAGTGGAGAGTGTTTACAGCGCGGTACGCACTGAGTCCTTATATAAAACAGATACGCTTCGTCTTTAAAGGGTTAATACCGTTGGGTATTTCTGAGTTTCGTGAAATTCAGCACAGTGAAGGCCATACTTTAATTACGGGCCCCAAAAAATTGCCGTATTTTCAACACCGTTCATCCGGTTTGGATAAAATTCGGTACGAAAGATGCCCACAAATATTCGCTGTGATTTTTGTGAAAATCTTTGCACTGAAAGCCATTCTTTATTCACGGGGGTGCATGAATTTCTATCCGTACATTCCTCATTTATTTTTCGATTTGCCTGAAATTCAGTATAAGAGATCTGCACATAATTCTGTAGAGCACTGGCGAGTTTCGTAAAAATCAGGGTGTAAATGCAATCACATTTAGGCACGTATTTTGAAACCGTAAGATACGAAAATGAAGAAGGCCGTGGTGAAGTTTGTGTGCACGTCGCGGAGTACACTATATGCAGTCTTGTTGTATGTTGTGTACGGTCATCATGGATCCAACCTCGAAGACTTTGTATGTGACGTCTGGTAATACCTGACGTTTTGCAGGAGAGAGGTCTTTCCTTTGCACACCAATGAGATGTTAAAGGTCAAGAATCTTCCCCCTTCCTCACCTCTTTCCCCCTACACTAAACAACCTATTCACACTGCTTTGTCAAGATGTTCTCTGTAGAACACCTAAATGTGATGTCTTGTTAGCCGTCCCAGTGGGATATAAACGCCAATGATGCTAACTTAAAGCATGGTAAAATTACTGTTTGTTAAGAAGAAGTAAATGTCTCTAATTTTAAGTACCACTGCATGGAAAGGAACTGAGCAAAAGTAAAGTTCCATGCATTATTAACCTCGGTACTGGACCTAAGTAGTGACTTTCAAGCTCCGGCCGATTACTCCGGTGAAATTAGAGACAGGTTACGCCCCAGATCCGGTTTGTGCTTTGTGAGGAAATCTGCGCCTCGCGAAAATCGAACCCCAGTCCTCTGACTCGCAGGCAGTCACTTCAATGTCTGAGCTACCCCCGCTCATAATAACGGTTTTGCAGGCTCGCCTAATTCCTAATAATTTGTAATTGTTAACAGCTTATTAAGCTAATCTGCTCCCATTCTTTTCTACTAATCATAGTGAAACTGGCATCGTTGATTTCGTGGGCTGCTGTTCAGGTGACTCCAGAACGTTTAAATTTGTGTTAAACATTGTAAGAGTTTTTTTTTCGGAGGTCTTACTAAGTAAGTCGATTACGATTGATCTCCTTTTTTGTGTTTTGCCCTGATAAGACGAACGTTTTCTGACAACTTGTGACCAGATTCATCATATGCAACACACACATCAACCTTCAATTTCTCATTCAACCATTTAATGTTACAAAACATGTAGGTTACCTTTTTCACCACTATCGAGAAGTGAAATCCTAGAGATGCAGAGAAAACGAGAAAATCAATTTGTAAATTTAAAGCTAGTATGCTCTATGTGGACCGTTTTATGTAAAAACTCGTACATGCAACTGTTCTATATGTCACGAAATATTTTAAAATTACTGATACGTTAGGTCAGGAAGGTTGTTGCCTGAACACCTGAACGTGCAAGAAACAGTCAAAACACATAAACACAAACAAACAATGATTTCAGAATATCGGATTTTCAAGTTGTGTTTTATAGTGGCCCTATAAGTCAACTGCTGCCAATGCATCAGCATGGGCAATATTATTTCACACGCCCTCGTCCATTAATTAGAATATTCAGGGTGGGTTATTATAACACATTCAGCTCTAATAACAAAATATTTGTCCGGCGGGTGAAGCTGACCACCCACCTCCATCTTTGCCGGGGTTAAGAACGCGCGATACTTGGAGGTACTATGCCTCCACTTCCAAATGTGCCTTCGTGGCGTGGTGGATTAATTAAGCACAGGGACGGCTTCACCTATTAACACAAATAAGTTAATTTTGACACTGTAAACGCTGGTAATAACTGGATCTGTAGTCTGTTATTTACGTGTAATGTACAGTGTAAGACACAAGTCAGTGGTACTGGAAAGCTTCGCTAATGTTTTATCAGTCCGTGAAGCTGCTAACTTTCAAATCGCGCAAAACACAATACATTTGATTTTCACTTTCTTATGATAACCGATGAACCGTTGTAGGTTGGTACATGCAGTGTTTGACGGTGGGAAATTGAATACGCGTGGGAATAGGAACCTTGATCTTTTATTAGGAGGTTGATGTTGTTCGTTCTTGTTGCATTAGGAGTTGCCTTTCAGTTTAACGAAGCGGAACCTTTGTCCTGTGTGCGCTGTTATTTCCACTGCTGTAAGGCTGCTGTAGAAACATCACAGTAACAATGTGAATGATTGAATTGATTTTTGCAGTCGTAATCGACAGGCAGAAAAACGGATCATAAGAGGCCAGCTAGTGTCCGTGAATCACCGAAAAGAATTAAGTTTGAACTAAATACCCGGATCCTGCAACCGACAGACGAGGTTCACCATGGACAATAGAACTGTAGCCGGGAGCATGGGCTTTAATCTACTGGTTGATAATTTTGTCTCACCCCACAGTTTATTACATGTTTCTTCGCAGCTCTCTGACGCCACTATGGCCACCTGTGGTAACAGGTATGTTAAACTACAGTATTATTGCTTCTCAGTATGTAGGTTTCTTTTGCTGTTCAAGTGGACCTCAAAGGATGTGTGGAAAAGGAGTAGAATGACATTTTTATAAGAACCAAGTTTTATGGATACCAGTGTGATCTCACCCAAGGGTGTCGGACGGGCATTAAAACCTTGGCTGGAGGTTGAACTCAGTCTGGGTCCCTTTCACTGCTGTAGTCCTTGGTTGAACCCCCTCCAGAAATATCCACATAAATTAATTTTCCTTATTCGTGCAACCATCCATTTAGTTTATAGATAAATCCGTAAGTTCCATTTTCATGTAAACTGCTGTCAACAGCATGAGAGCATGTTTTTTTTTTCTAGAGCAGCCTATACGATTAGTTCATAGGAAGACATTCATTAACAGCAACTGTAAGACTACTGATTTTCACCAGAAATCTTACCGCCTGAGCCTAATGCCCCACGTCAAAACTCCCAACGCCGGAAATCATGACGATGAATGCTATGATCAACGGTTATGAAGAACGCGTATGAACACATGCACTAGTCGGGTTTCGACCACGTAACAGTGCGATACAAGGCAGTAAGTTTCAATGAACGGAATGATCACAATTTGTTCACTTCTTACCTTACGTAATTTGGATCCATCCTGCTTTTAGGAGACGATGTCTGTATTACTAATTGAGTTGCACACACAAAGAAACAAAAACACTTGAATATGGCATATAATTTCCGTTTCGTAGCATACGATAATAAGATTTACAACGTGAAATAAAATTACAAAATAACCTTCAATCCATCTTCTCACGCACCATTTATCACTTGAAGGAATGGAAATAAACTAATCGATCGATAGATGTCGATACTTGTACTGAACATTTCCAGTGCAGTTCTCGTAATAACCGAGTGGCCCAGAGTTTGACAGATCACGTCTGTCATAATTTCAGTAAACCATACAATTTGCACACAGTCCTGTAGTTTTATGGTGGCCGTTGTGTTCGCTGCGCAGGTACCTCGGCTGAATCCACTCTGCCGAGATTTACCTCTCAGGAAGGAATATTTGGTCAGCTACATGCGAGAGGGGTCGAGTATGGAACCTTTGGCATTTTGATTCTTGCGAGCACAAAACCATTGGTCGATATGTGGCGCCAGTACTGTATAAATGCCCTGTATTATAAGGTAATATTAAGCACTGTTAAGCACAAACATGAGAAAGAAATGTGGCTAGTCAGAAGTCTCATGGCTCTTTCCAAAAATCATGCGTGACACTATATTAGTGGAAGGTTTAATATGGGACACATTTTAGGGATGCGGATTTTTGATGATAGGAGTGCACTTAGCCAGTTCAAGATCATGTTCAATGACGAATGCTGATGTTAGTGGCTTTCAACCCTTATGGTGTGATACTGCAGTGTTAGTTTACTAATGTTTATATTTTCCAACATATATAACTGCTCTGGCAATTCCTCTCCTTCTGCTACCAACACCAGCACTAGTATTATCAGCTTTTCTCACCTCTGGGTATGTCCAGGTCACCATGAAATAGCAGGCCTGTGCACACAAACCTTAAAATTCTGCCATGGATCCTGTAATGATAAACAGCCAGTAATGCAAGTGAACAGTTTTCACATTCTTTGCATTCAATGCATGGAATGAATGCACAATACTAGTGCAGTGTGCCAGTCTGTATACTGCACCTCTGTAACAATTTGAAAAATATAGTTAATATTTTATATATGAAGTCTGCACAAAAAGCAGCTGTTCTCAAACATTCAGTGTTCTCACCTTAGGGTAACCTCACTTCTCAACTGCATGAAACAACAGACAAGTTCATAGTTTTCTATACTTCAAGCCTTACATTTTGATCTTGGTCTTTTAGTTCTGTTCTGCAATACAGGTATATGGCTGCACCTCCCTGTAAACAAATAGAGGGAGTATTTCTTGTAAGGGTATTTGCATTGTCAACACCAACTTAAAGTGAATGGCATATCAATCCTCAGGAATTTCATTTTGTTGGTAGTGATATCTGATAGATACTCTTGTGTATAATCTGTGGGAAGGAAACTTCACCCAGAACTCCGTGCACATTTGGTCTGATGGCGTACAAGTGTCACTGAGAAAGGTAACAGTCATGCAGCTGGTTAAAAAATTTCCAGGTTCATTACTGATGTAAGGTACATTACCGTGCTCATTACAGCCTACACCTATTTAATGTCCTATGCCACATTAATCTGTCTACACTCATATTTTACCTTAAGTTCCACTTTAAAATAGGTTTCCTCTTTTGCAATATGGTAGTGAGAAAACGTAAAATTTCTTAACCATCATTACAACAGAGTACTATTAAACAGACAGCAGTACGGATACACAGATGTGAAATAAGCATTAAATTTTTAAACTTCATACTGAGTACCATCAATGAAGTTACTGCAGACTCATGTTACTTTTACTGTTACTGTTTTTCAGGATTAAGATGTTCAGAGACTATCCTATGTCACACAGTGACCCCTCAGAGAAAAGAATCAGCCCACCAATTAATGCAAAGTGTATGATGGATAAAGCTGTACAAGTCAGCTCTGACCATACGGATGAGGGGGCTACTAGCACTGGGATAATACACCAAACTCAGGCTGCCGAGGAGTTAAACCATTCCTTCCAAATACAACATTGGCCTGCAAGTCAGCCAACACTAAACCGAAGGAGCCTTGAGCATGAGGAGGATATTGAACATGTTGAAGAGATTCCTTTATCTTCAGAAGTTCAAGCCAAAACTCTGGATATGACTGGACCAGAAAGTAGTCACGAGACTGACAAAACAGATGGAACTTGGCTGACAGAAGATACCAAACCTGATGACGGTTGTGGAATTCAGTGTCTGTATTATACGATGCAGTGCTGTGAATGTACAATACTGTAACATAAATTATAAGCCTCTCAGAAAAACTGAAAAAAGGTTTGTGATATCAATACAATGTGTGATGTGTAATGGTGGGCATTTGTTGTTGCATTTGACCAAAATGCAGTTCTATAAAGGAAATGTTACACTGACATGACATTCACGATTCTGGTCACTTCGAAGCACAGATGATGGATTTGTAGACTGCAAAAGTGAAACATTTTCCCAAAGACAAAAATTATAACAATAAAAAGGTAGTTAAGCCTGAAAGGTGGGTTAAGGCATGTTTACACAAAGAAGGAATTTTGATTGGTGTATGAAACAAGACCGCAGTATATGTTCTCTGTGATGTAGTAAAAACTTTACCAAGGCATTCTTTCAAAATGTCAGTTGGTTACACATATTAATGCAATTTCATTCATGTCCATAGGAAAACTACAGCCCTCCTGCACTAATTTTCATGAAACATGCACGTGTTCAATAGACTTATGTGCAGAGCTTGCATACCTAATTTCACCCAAACTGGACAATATAAATTTTGGCATCATCATCCCATTGTGCTTGTTATTAGGCATCCAGCTTTATTATCAGAATGATCACAACATCTTAAACATGATGCATTCATTTCTCTTCTACAACATGTTGTAGAAGAGAAATTAATGCGTAGTGTTTAAGATGTGATCATTCTGATAAGAAAAACTGACGTGGACAATACTTGTGGAGAACACAGACAAGTTATTTTCCACCCTAAATATGGCCTTCACTGTGCCATATTTCACAAAACTCACAATTTCTGAGTAAAGATTTGTGGTAATCTCCAGTACCAAATTTTATCCAAATCGGATGAAAAATGTATAAAATATTGGCAACATTTAATTTACGCCCTTAAGGAAACTATGGTGTTCACTACACTGATTTTCATAAAATTCACAAGTTCTCAGTGGCATTACATGCAGATCTCCCATATCAGTCAAAAAATATGGAAGGTATGAGCAGAAATTAAATTATACCTTCACGTAAAGTATGACTGTCACTGAGCTCATTTTCGTGAAACTCATGCTTGCTTGACAATATTGTAAAGAATTTACATATAGGATTTCATGAAAACTGGACAGCAGTTGAGTTACTCTTACTAGGTCACAGACGGGCATATGGATGTGGCCTCCACACAGAGTATTTTTTAACTCAGTTAAGAGTGCTTAAAAAAAGGAAACTAATGTGCTGGGACGTACAGTACTGGTAATATACACGCTGGCTACTAATTTAGTGCTGTTACTGTGATGGTGTGTGTTGTAATGCAACTCATGTAACCACAGTGGAGTGCAGTGCAGTTATATTCACATATTTCCATGTTGTGAAAATATTAAATTGGGTGAGTGAAGAATCTAACAAATGGAAAATGAAACCTCAATTTCTCAAAATTTGTTTCAATAAAATACTACTACTCATTCAGGATATTTTCAGTGTATGCAAATATTATGCTACTTCATTATTTAATAGTGTTAGTACCATATGCAGATTTACTAAGTGTGCTGGGCTTAAACTGCACTGAGGACTCAAACTTTGTACCCAATCCATTATCATGTATTTCCATCAGCTGTGTATTTTGCATAGTTAGCAAGTTGCCACTGTCAACTTGCAACATATTACCATAATGGTACCTGATAATTCAGATGTCTTCATCTGAAACATGTAGGTAATCTGAAAATGTACTGAATATTTCCAAAGATAAGGCTCGTGCAAAGAGGTCTGGGACCAAAACAGCAATGCATTACATTTGTGCCAAAGTGCAGGGATCTTGCAAGACAGTCTTAACATTAAATCCACTGGAAATCATATCCACATACTTTCACATACAGCCAAAATAACAATAGTGACTGACAACTCAATCACAGATACATAAATATCCGTGCATCTAGTACCATGTACGTTCATATAACACAAACATTTGAGAAAAACCATGTCACAGAATTACAAATAAAACTAGTGATTTAAGTTGTACAGTGTATTGTGTCAAATGTTCATTAATGATGTGGACCTCATTCTAAAATCATACCAAGACTTCTCATACAAAAATCAGATGTTACGTGCTCTCTTAAAAGTACAGGTAAATACATTTCATTTCAAGTAATGGGGAGGTGGAACAGCAGTGGCTGTTGAAAAGCATAAAGGCACAAATATCTGGAAATGTTGGAAATATATATTATTTACTTCATATTGAAGTAGCCGAATAAATACTTACTGTTGTATATATGTGTATTCAACAATGTGCCTTTATTTCTGTAAGTAGTAAATGCATGACTCTTAAATGAAATGAAAAAAAGTCATGTGAAATGAATATAAATACAATTTTTTTGGGAACACATCCTCTTTATCCTCAGTACACACAACTTTATATCTGATTTCATGTTGTTGGATTATTGATCACAGTAACAAACTGATCTGCATAAATTGGATGGCTTTTAATTCCAGAGGAAGGGGCAGGGGGTAAGAGCTATCAAAAAATAATGTTATATTTAAAAGCTAGGCAGTGTAATAACAGACTTTGCAGATGGAATGATCACATGTACCACAGATTTATTGGTTTGGTGACATTACAACCACATGCCTTAACCACACAACACAAATCACATACAGTTGTAAGCAATTTAGATGAAGATGTGTTGTATGGTCCATTCAGTTAAAACAAAGTACCATTTACTGAAGTATGTGGACTGTTCTGTCACACCAAAAAAACATCAGATGAAGTATTGTAACGTATGTGTTTTGGGGTTTAATGTACTCCGCTGAGCTTCAAAGGAGAAAACATTGGAAAGGAAAAGAGCAATGGATATTGTAAAAGAATTGACTAAACAGTGCTTGACTCATGGAAAAGAAATGTATATACTGCATATTCAGTTAACAACCCCACACTCTACATAAAAACTGACTTAGCTGCAAATAACAACTACTCTGAAGAAACCTACAAAATAAGGACACCAACAACTTGGGCAAAAAGAAACAGAAAAAATGCAGATAATTCAAAATATTTAAGAAAAGATACTGTTTCAAATAAATGATACTGTTTACAATACACATTAAAGTCAGAAATATAAATAAGGGACATAAAGATATTTGATGAATGATTATTCTTGCATAAATGAAAGTATAATACAGTTTCTCCTGGGCATACAAATCACATGGTTTTAAACTGGCTCTGTTAAGAAAGAGCAACACGTTACTGGAAGCTCTGTATACTCAAAAGTTTTAAATGGAAGAGCAGCAGAAGTCTTTGCAACATGGTTCATCACATAACAGACTGTTTTTGTAGAACTCATTCCATTATGGTGTATCATATTAAAATTGACATACATGCTGCCGTCAACCACAACAAATTAGTTCTGGCAATATATGCTACATGTTTAAGTCATACTGAACATCCTCAAGCATTTCAGTACACATCCTTAAAGCTCAAAAATAAAATGCATATATATATGTTTTTTTAAACTCAAAACAATATGCATATATACACACACACACATACACTTTAAATTTATGAGATCTTTCAAACTGTAATATATTCATTTCGTTTATGGGTTTAAGGTCATGTATTTAAATGCCTCGGGATGGTCAGTACAACTGAATCATGTTGTATACATTGATGAAACTAATAAAAATTTGTTGTGGTTGATAGCAGCACATGTCAATTTTAACATAACAGACTGAATACACTACAGGACAAGGCATTCCAAATGGAAGCAGCCAACTTAAGGTAAGTAAAAGCAAGTGAAGTTGAAAATACTGTAGCAGGTCATTGTTTAAATGTGTGATATGTTCACATTCGTAACAAGTGACATCTCTGTCATAACATATCTATTACAGTGAATGATAACTTTCACTTTATTTCCACCTTAAACACCCATTCCATACGCACAAAGTCCAGCATCCTTGGTTTAACACACTCACCCCTAAATAGAACTGGTTTGTGTGGACTCATTTTGCCATGCATATTCATACTAAACACATCACTTTATGAACAATTCATCAGGTGACCGTATGAGTATAATGCTCACTAGAAGAGCAGCCAATGCAAAAGTCAATCTATGTTCACCATTCCAAGGAAATACACTAAACATATCTCCCTCTCCTTACCAGTGGTGTAGCTAGGTTTTTTTGCCACCTCTAACAAAAATTATGAATCATTACCATTTATTGTATTTCCTGTTATATTTCTCAATACTTTAAAAATTGCTGAGTGCAGAAAATAAAATTTTTCATTTAAATTATTCATTTTGTTGCCCACTTTGCTCCCCCTTTGACTCTGCTGCCCAGGGCAGCCGCACCAGTTGCCCCCCCCCCTCCACACACACACAACCTACCCAAACAATTTCTCTCTCTCTGTTCCTTCTAATTCAAATAAAGACCTTCTCTTTCCAGTCTTCTTTAATCACAAAAGATCAAACTCCATTTGGGCAAGAAAGCATAACACAAATTCTACCTATTTATAAACCTGTATGATTCTTACTTCTAAAGCCATAAATATACAGCATTCTTAAAACATCCACCCAACATTTTACACCCTTTTTTTTGTGAAGAATCACATAATCACAGGTCCAAAAAAAGGATCGTTAATTATGCGTAGCTCAGAGTTACTAAAGTACATCTGGATTGTGGTCTTCTGGGTTATGATGTGACTTAGTCTTGTAGCTGTTCACCAACATTTTGGGGGAACCTGCTGTCTACATTTTCTACTCTGCATACTGGTGTGTCAGGTTCTGCCTAATATCAGTTAATCTAGTTCACTGATGTGATGTATACAACTATGCAGCAGAACAACCCAGAAGATCGCAATCTAAATTTTCATTACCATGGACCACAGACTCCATATTTCAAAATATACACACATCGAACATACCATACTGATGTTTGCTACAGCCAATATTATAATCAGTCTGCAAAATACTTTGATCATACATTCTTAAAAGAAGACAGTCAATGATTGACAATCTATTTCAATACTTGCATACAAGCAAAACAGGACAAGACACATCACATTTCAATAAATAATGCAGACATATATATTAACCCTTTCACCCCCACATTTTTGCAAGCACTAACACACCCTCCAAACCAGATTTTCTTAAGTTATTGTTTTAAGGATTTTTGGATGGAACAAGATAGGCAATGTACATATACCACAACACTGTGGCGCATTCACATAACCATTTTGCAGTGGAAACACAACACATTCTGTGTGCATTGTTATTGAGTTACACATCACTGTCAACTATATAAAAATATTGAGTTTTGCACAACATTGCTTTTATGGTAGACTTATGTCACAGGCAACAATGCAAATTATACATACCAGTTTTTGAAAGAAATTATATTCCAACTAACTTGCATTCTTTTCACACATTACATATAAATACTGCACTGAAACACAAGAATGTTCGTTTGCTCATGGCCTTCTTTAGATGTGCAATTTCAGAAAACACACTGTAATGAAAGTCATGACACAGTTTCTCAGTCTGTGTAAGTGTTGCCATATAACCTTTTATAAGATCACACAGAATTACTCAATTATAAGTCAAGAAGTATTAAATAAGTGTGTGTCCGTATTCTTGCCTCCGTTATCTAGTATGCAAAAAGCATCTTTATATGCAGCATTATACTGTCATGTGTGGCCTGTCTGGCTGCACCATATTTTTCCACATTACTCATAAATGGCTTGATTTTTGGGAAAAAATTTATTGAACACAAAATGTGTGTTTTGATTTTCTTTACAACTTTTGTCTGAAACATTTCTCATTCTATGAAGAATTCCACGAGATCTTGTCATAAATATACAGAGTTCTTCATGTAAAGTACCTGTCATTCTTGTCAAATTTTAATGAAACTTGAATTTTCTCAACATATTTTCAAAAAATCCTCAAATATCAAATTTTATGAAAATCTGGCCTGTGGGAGCCAATTAGTTCCATGCTGATGGACAGACGGACGGATATGACGCAGTTAAAAGTTGCTTTTCGCAAGTTTGTGAACACACCTAAGAAAACTGATTGCCTCTTCACCTTACATTCTTTGAATAGGTATGAAAACTCATACATTCTGAGAACATATAAAATTAGTGTATCTGGCAGCAGTGTAAAGACAAAAATAACCTAAAATGAGTATATTCAGGGTTAGTCCTGGAACGGTTGAACCAAATTAAATTACTGATTCAAATCTTTCAAACAGTAATACAAATACTACTCTTGGTCCCTATAATCTTACAACAGGAAACAGAAGTCTATGAAATATCCTTCAATAACTTTACCCTCTCAGCACAATACATACTTTCTTCACTTATAAGCTAGTTATTTGTCAACATCTACACATTCATCAGTCTTATGCAAAAACTAATAGTAATCTGTCCAGTAGATAGAAGCAACTGAAAACAGAAACTACAAAAGAATCAGGCTATGAATTTCTCAGTATAATCACACTCAGAACTAAAAATATATAAATCTATTCATATATCACAGTTTCCCTTTTAACTCTACCACAAAGATAACCCCCAAAATCAAATTTAAAAAATGAATTCATGGTGTTCTTAAAATAGTTCATATCATTGATTAAAATGAAACATTTCTGACTCTCATGTATGCTGTTACCAATATCAATATATATACATTTATGACTTGTCCACAGGAGATGCTTTGTAATCTTGACTTAACTGCATTCCCAGGCAAAAGACTAGAGGACATTTTAAGTCCACAGCCTTTCTACTGAACTAGCTTCAGAGATTAACATGATTCTATAGTACCGTTTAACTTTAAATATTCACAACTTTAGATTCCAGTTTCTTCCAGAAAGACGTGACACCTGTATCATCATATATTTCACTCTGGTTACAAATATAAAAATGTGTATCAAAGAGTACTTTCCAATATATCACTGTCAGTTCTTTTGGTATGACTTCAGTTCACTTAATATTGCTCATACATTACAAATACCAAAATTAACAATGCAGCTGGTTTACCTTTCATAAAATTCTATACCACCTTGTAATCAAGTGTCATATATAGGAAGTGGATGTGCTTCTGAATTGAGGACATATTTATCAAGGCTGAGTACGTGCGGATCATCACTGAATAACAGGTACAAGTACTTGAGTGTTTCACCCAAGAAGAAAGATTCCATCATATCCCGTGGACGGGTGTTTACTGGGTTACGAACATTGCCAATAGATGTATAACCATTTGCAACTTTTGTATACTTCTCAAATGCCTGTAAATATACAGAAGTAATACATTACATAGCTAGATTTACACATACAAAAGCAATGACAAGTACCACCTTGAAAATTTTTCAGGAACTTAATGAAATTAACATTAATCTTACCACCAAGGTCAACACAGAATTGTAGTCTGTCCACTGGTTAGTGTCGGGTGAATTCTTTGTACATAGACTACAATGCAGTTAACTACAGCAGAGTCCTGAATATCTGACCTTCAGTCATCTACACTCTACTGTATCCGACACAACCACATGACATGTTGTTTACAATTCTGTGCCATGTGCGCACACATATTCACATGTTTAATCAATCTAAAATCCACTGTTCAGTTTACTTGATTGAGATTTATTTCTTCAAATAACAGTCCTGTACCCTACTATGTTAGTTGTACTGTAGAATTACTATTAATAAACCAAATTTGTACTTATACTGCACTTCCCTTTAATTTGTTACTTGTTTCGCATTATCTGACTTTCTGGTAACCTGCCCACCCCTCAGTCCCATTTGGTTGGAGGATCGGGACGCTATTGTAACAATATCTGTTATTGAAATATCAGCCTGAAAACCTTTGGGCCATTCCAATCCAGTATATTGACATGGGTAACCAACTACTGAAGTAAAATGTGTTTCACAAAAGTCAAAGATATCAATCTATGTATGCATCTTGCTGTGTCATTTTGTTACAATGATCTGCTTGAGAAATCATAAAAAATTATTAGTGCAGAAAGGACACACTTTAAGTGTATTCTCTCTTCCTAATAAATGATCACGTAACAATATAAAGTAGAGGGCCTAATTAATTAAACAAGTCAGATTCAAATTTCCAATTATTATTCTAATTATATACGACTCTTGACCTCCAAACACAAGGTTGCAGCTTTTTCTACTGGGCCTAACTGAGTAGGTGCCTCCCCACCTTTCTACCCAAGGATGAAAACCAATCCAGTTCCTGAAAGAGTGTTATTTTACTGTGATTAGTGGCCATTAAATGATAGACAAACTCAATCTTCATTCTCAAAATAATTTCCTTTTGAAGTAAATGGAAGTGGATAAACTAACGTATATGTTTTGGATTCCTTACTGTCATAAACACTGTATTGCTGTTGGTTTTCTTTCTATTTGTCTTACACTCACCTCCACCCAACACCTGTTATGCTGTCAAATGAGACTGCAAGAATAAAAGTTTGAAACAGAATCAAGGAGAATCGCCATGACCAGTACTGTAAGATGAGATGAAGGAACAATCTTAAGGTGCAAGTGAAGAATGTAAGGGTGAAATTAACCTTTTAAAGCCTAGCGGTAACTTTACGTACCACCAGGTTTAACATTAAAAAATTCTACGTGGTGCCCACATTGCGTTCATGTGTTTTGTACGGATCTCAGAACAAAAAGCAACTTTTGCCTTATAAAACATTAAGAGATTGGATTTTATAACAGAGGTGGAGAGTGTTTACAGCGCGGTATGCACTGAGTCCTTATATAAAACAGACACGCTTCGTCTTTAAAGGGTTAATCTCAAAGCACAAATTCCATTTGTTTCCAGCACAGTCTCTTTACCTGGAAGATCTGCCATCCCCATTGTTGGTATGTTTGGTTCCCAGTGATCTGGTACATATACCACAGACTTTCAACAAATTCAGGTCTTAGTAGGTTATGGGCATCATTAGTTTTAACAGACATATCTCCAGTAGTTCCTTCCTGTTAAGAAAACAATGTGAATATTTACAGGTAATTCACTCAATTCCTGGTACACTCTGTGAAACAAAAACCAAGCAGCCTGGGATTTTGTATGTCCCACTGCAGAAGAGACATAATGTACAGTTGCCATCATAATTTGATTTGTTCATAGTTTCTCCATATTTGTGGTCGTGTGGCACTTCTGTGTCTTCCATTCACTGCAATCATTCATGCCGGATGTCTATTAACCAAAGACACCAACACATCTGCTCAATTTCAACTTAAATATGAATTAACATTCATTAATGTTCCAAGGCGTGTGGCTAGCTACCACTCGTACAAAGTTGGATGTATTATACAAGGCAGACAACTACTTGTGTTAGCTGATAGCCAAGCACGTAGAGGCACGATTCCACTGTGCTTAGCATGCACAGTGTTTTGGTTCGAATCCCAGTATTGGCATATATTCTTTTTATCTTTGCACAAGTCATATTCCCACAAACTCTGCAGTTACATGTAAATTACTTAACTATATTATTCAGAAGTTATCTTCGCTGCACTTGCAAGGCTGGAAATGAGAGTGGAACATATATTTGTGTTATCTTTCCGCAATTTGTTGTTTACTGGCATTCTAATTTAAAGAGTCGGTGTTCGAATGCGACCATAGGCTAGGCATGTCAAATCTGTCGGTGCTTGCAGACCATATTGAGCCAAGAGATCTGAAGTTGGGAAGCATGATTTTAAAAATACACAGAAAGGAGCTGTTGAGGGTATGTTTGTGTGGGGGTGTGTTTGTGAGGAACCTGGTTCAAGGCTCATTGTATTCTCACTATACTGCCAGGCGAGCCAGATTCAGTTTGATGGGGGAGTGAAATACTGTTAAGAACCGGTTTAGGTCTGATTTTAGCTTGCTGCACAAGCTTGTAATTCATTCTTACATGTGTCTTTCTAGTAACCAATAAAACATCTTAAAATTCTGAATTTTTTAAAAAATATGCATTTTTAGCAGGTTTCTACTGGCTACACTGATGATGGTTGTTATGAAAACCAAAACGTGAATATAATAATAATAATAATAATTATTATTATTATTATTATTATTATTATTATCAGACAGTAAACTCTGATATGAACATGTACCAAAATCAGTAGAAACAAGTCAAGTGGGCAAGGTAGCCATATTATGCAATCAACAAGTGCAAACCGACAGAACCGTCCCCAACAATAAACCAGACATCATAATCTGGGATAATGAAAAAGGAACATGTATGCTAATTGATGTAGCAATCCCGGGAGACAGAAATGTGATAAAGAAAGAAGCCAAGAAGATTCTAAAATATAAAGACCTCATAATAGAAATCCAGCGCATGTGTAATGTAAAAACAAAGGTGACGCCAGTTATAATAGGAGCAACTGGAACCATTTCAAAATCCTTCAGAAAATACTTGAGCAGCATACCAGGAAAGCATGATATCAAGGAACTACAGAAAACAGCTATATTGGGCACATTGCTAATGTAGAAGCACAAAGGAGTTTAACCTTTTAAAGCCTAGCGGTAACTTTACATATGACCAGGTTTAACATTAAAAAATTCTACATGGTGCCCACATTGCTTTCATGTGTTTTGTACGGATCTCAGAACAAACAGCAACTTTTGCCTTATAAAACATTAACAGACCGGTTTTTGTAACCGAAAGGGAGAGTGTTTACAGTGCGGTACGCACTGAGTCCTTATATAAAACAGATACGCTTCGTCTTTAAAGGGTTAATATTGAAGACAGCGTTATATGCACCATTAATAGTATGCATGGAATAGCTGCAACACTGTATACCCTAGAAACATGGTTTGTTTCAGGTATATAAGTGTGAATACCCTGCATACAGGAGACGATGATGATGATAATAATAATCAAAAACAAAGGTGATGAAGGGCTTACTTTGGTTATTTTAACCTTTTAAAGCCTAGCGGTAACTTTACATACCACCAGGTTCAACATTAAAAAATTCTACGTGGTGCCCACATTGCATTTATGTGTTTTGTGCGGATCTCAGAACAAACAGCAACTTTTGCCTTATAAAACATTAAGAGATTGGTTTTTATAACTGAAGTGGAGAGTGTTTACAGCGCGGTACGCACTGAGTCCTTCCATAAAATAGATACGCTTCGTCTTTAAAGGGTTAAACTACATATCGCCACACAAGATTGACTATATCTGTTCTCGTTGCTTGGCAGAGAGATAAGGATGTGAGCAGTGACGGTTGTGTGACGTAAAACTTATTTCTTAAAAAACTGTCCACTTTCAAATACCACAAAATACGTTGGCCAAACAAATTTGACATCACACAATCATCTCTGCTTACTTCCTTGCCTCTCTGATGAGCAACGACTCCGCCATAAAATTACACTAAAACATCAAGATTCGCCCAATGATCTGATAATACATTTTACAAAGTTACCTGATCGAATGTTTCTATTTATAAATTGTAGTGTTTGAGCCATATTCGCTGTTTGTTTTACAAAGTTTCTTGCACCGCCAAAAGAATTTAAATGGGTTGAATGCAGCCCACATGCCGCCACATCAACAGCCTGCTGTAGACCAATTACTTGCAAACAATGCAGGACTTACAGGCCTTTTGTTGCTTGAAGGATATTGCTTACTTATGCCAAACGGGAATTAATATGTTAGCCCTTAAAAGGGCTGTTTTCATGAATTGGATCCTTAATATGAAGTCCAGAACCCCTGTGCTTCGACTACTGAATGCATTCGTCTTGGCATGGACTCGATAGAATGTAACGCTGAGACGAAGCAGCCTGGTTCTATTTGATTTTTGCTTCAAAGAGTGTACAAGGTATTCCTAGGCAGTTGACATTCAGGGATTCGAAAAACCCTAGTTGTTCTGTAATCCAAATGCTTATCACCACCAATACAAGTGTCAGAAAATGGCATCTATAAACAGCCAGTTCAGTCTAGCTCATTATTTCAGGATCTATTCCCAATTTTATTATGGGTCATGCTGATATAATGAAGTAAAATTGAAATTCAATGTGAAAATAAAGTAAACAGACAGTATTTCTAGTGAAAATTTTCTTTTGTACAGGTTAATGCACTCACTTATGCACTTACGTGCATCTACCAGCTTACCTGGATATTGAAATATGTGATTTCTGGTGCTAAAAATGTTGGCTGCTGAGCATACATTTGGTAACATGTGATCATAAGTTCCTCAGCAAGTAGCATATGTTCTTGTGGCAGGCCATTGTGCACTCCCAGTGCAAGAGTGCCAGGTAAATAACACGCTAAGTGATCCTGTGAAAATAATGGTTTGGTAATATTAAAGGCAAAGGTATGATAAAGTTCTTCCTGTAGAGCCCTGTTGCAAAATTTGTTCTTCAGACAGTGTAGACCAACTACTGATTACTCATTCAGCCTCTTGCTGCTGGATAACTTCATGGTGAGAGAAACTGTAACACTTAAAAGTAATCCTTGGAAGCCTGATGTCGACCAGAGTCTGTGTCCAGTACGCTGCTGAAAACACTAAAGGTTGGCTGAAGTCAATGCCAACAACATGCCAATTATGAGATGATTTTATACAATCCTGTGGAATATACAGTAGGATATATCCCTGTAGTGGGTGGGCTCCATCAACAATCCAAGTAAAATGGGAGCTTTTTAGTCAGTCTTTTACAAAAATATCTAGCTACTAAGGCATAATCAGCATACCAACTTCAACTAAACACAGGACTGCAAAGAAGCATGCAGGGTTCATTCAGAACTGTTACCAGTTTGTCATCAATATTACAAAAATATAACCTGTCGTTTCTTGGCACTGGGTCCAGCATGTGGATGATATTAAACAGAGACTCTTTTGTGCTAACTAAATCACTCTATTAGTGCTGCTGCTAAATAGCCATTTACTGTCAATATCACTGCAGTTATTTGTATCCAGATTGGAATCACTATCTGCAAGTTCATTCAAGATACCAAGTAGTTACTTATACCCTCAGAAAAAATGGGTTTGGTTTCAGTTTAATTTCAGCATTCCTATACTTCTGCATTAGGTGTACCAAACTGCAGGACTGGAATTAATGATTCACTTTGAGTAAAAATGCTCTATAAACATATGCTCCATTATCAACTGTCACAGTGTTATCACTGTTATGGGGATTTCATGCACATAAATGGCCATAACCAAAAATGGTAAAATACATGTTTTATCATTCTGTACACGTAAAAATAATGTTATGTGTCACACAATATCAGGAAAGACAGAGATCCATTAATTCTGAACCTAGTGTAAAAATGTGTCTAATAACACAACAAAAATAAAGACAGTAATTAAGTCTTACCTACTGTATGCATGACATCAAAAGAAAATTGTGTTGCGTAGTACAAAGAAAAGTTCTATTACCAAGTTTGTTACGTCACTTTACGTAGTTATGTTACAACATGGGGGGAAAAAATCAGTTTTCATTAGATACTATCACAGAAAGGCAATTTTCAGTTATCTTGTACTGATCATGTTTCAAAGTAACCTCCACCATTCTGTATGCACAATTCTGCATGTCTCAAAAGAGAATCTGCTGCCTTTCTGATAATTTCATTTCCCCTTACATGGTCAGTGGATTGCACTACTTGCTGCAGTAGTTCTGTGCAGTCTTTTCTGGTACACCATGCTCTTCATGTGCCCCCACAAGAAACAATATTGGGCCATGAGACCTGGTAACTTCATACTAGATAAAGTAAGGTAACTAACTCGCTAACATAACCAAGAACTTATGTGTTTCTTTTGTGGTATTATCTGACACATAGATTTCTTTTGATGTTGTACATACAGTAGTTAAGGCTTAACTGCTGCCTTTGTTTTGTTATCAGACACAGGTTGTACAGTAAATTAAGAATTAAGGCATATCTCTCTTCCATGGTGTCATCTAATACATTACTTTATTTTTATGTGTCCAGTATGATAAAACATGTGTATTTTACCATTTTCAGTTATGGCCACATATGTACATTAAGGCTTACAGCAACATAATGGTTGACAATGGAGCATATGTTGATGCAGCAATTTTTTACTCAAAATGACTCACACAATAACATCCTGAAGTCTGGTGCACTGTATGCAGAATATCAAGTTTATACACCATCTCATTGTGGTTGCAATACTTTGAACACTGTTTCATGTAAATGGATGGGTCTGTACAAAGAACACATTTTAGGTGACTAGTGGCTACTAGTGTAGCCTGAAAAGAGACAGACAACTGCAGATCACTTTTTGCCACTGACATGAATAACTGAGGTGACCTATGAATCTGGTACTAAATTGCATTTGTTGTTTTCATTTTCCATATTGATGGTTTTTGAGCAAGTTTATGACTAACAAACAACAGCCCATCACACCCGCTCAATTATCAGCTGCAAAAACACAGCCACGAGGTTACCAAACAAGCCGAAATACACTGAATTCATACATATCCACACTCAGTGACATGATATATCTACCTCTCTGTACCAGACAAGAATGGCCATATCTTGTAAAGGCAGCCACGAGTCTTGGAGCAGTATACAGCCAAGAAATAAGTATGAAACACAACACCAGGTTCAAATTATTAAGTCCTGCACATACAGATGAAGAAAATATTAAAACAACTTATACACTGTGAACAAAAAGATTATATCCACAAACTTTTCAGGCATACCATTTTTGGTTTGAAGTCCCTTCCACCAGCCAGAAGCTCCCCAATAAATAAATATTTATTCTGAGCTGTCCTTCTTGTTAGGTGTTTCATCACTCCAGAGATAGCTTCCATGAAGTCATCTCGCAAACTGCAAAGCAATAAATTATGGCAAATCACTGATCATGTGTTACTTAAATTATGGCAATACAGTTCACAACCGCATATCAGAACTAAACTCCCATGTCATTGGCATTTTATTGAACAAATGTCCCCGCTGGACATGACAACACATATTTCTGTTCTGATGAATGTGAAGTTCCCAACATTACTGCAGATATCTAGAGGTTCTTCAGTTAACAGCTACCCTTTTAAAGTACATAATCTCAGTTTCTGTACTGCTGATATAACAATGATGCTCATAATGCACTTTTTCTTTAAAGTCATGTACTACAATGTTACACTTAACATTTAATATGAAGAACTGTAAATATGATATCTGTAGAAACTAACTCCAAGGAGCACAGTCCTTCATCAGAAGCTAACAGTTCTTCAGCCACTGGAGAAATTCCAGGCATTTTATGGATCCTGACGTTTCATTACCATGTTCACAACAGTCTGACATATCTCCCCACCCTGAGCTAGATGAATTCAGTTCATAACCTCCCATCCTAGTTTCCATTAAGATCCATTTTAATATTATCTTCCTATCTATACCTCAGTCTTTCAAGTGGTCTCTTCCCTTCAGGTTTCTGCACCAAAACCCTGCTTGCATTTTTCTTTCCCCGCACACATACCACATGCCCTTGCATCTCATCGTCCTTGATTTGACAACACTCTAATAATATGGGTTACTGAATAGGTACTCCACATTTCATACAGAGATATTATATACGTAACTGATCATAAGAGTTTTGTGCCACTGACATTCTTACTTACTAATCTATTGTTTGTCCAGTCTGTATCCACTGTTTTAGCAGATATTCATAGTAACTGTCACCTCGTGCACCCAGAGTAATTGTTGAATATGAACGGAAATGTCCTGTGTTAGCATTGATGAAGATGGGAACGAGGCCTTCAGACTTTTCAAGTCCATGGACATGTAGCGACACTTTGGCTGCTGAATCCTGTCCAAAATAGGGAAGGTATAAACATGTTTTTCATAACTCAATCCACTTGTTTAAGTTAAACAATACTGATCACAAAGACAAACAACTCTTGAATTTCATCCGAAAAGAGCACTATCTTCAACAGCCCAATCTAGTTTCAAGTAAAGTGAAACTCGCTTGAGACTTCCCCGGTTACGAAAATTTCCCGCCTAAGAAGTCAGGATAAAAAAGCACGAAAATTCTCCCATTTGATTAACATTACAGGTTACCCTTTTAATACATCCCCGCATAAGAAAATTTCCCACCTAAGAAGAAACAAATTTCACGACGAAACAATTTGTTTACCTGTTTAATACATTTCCTGTTTCAAAATCTTAAGGAATTTCCCTGAGTTTCCATTCGTTCTGTTTCCTAAACACAGCGTTCAAATGGAGCGCGGTCAAGGTCACTTCTGCCACGTTTCACACAGCAGAATGACACAACCTCACAGCCATCATGGAGGTGTCGTATTTCTTCCACAATGCACGGACTGCAGTGAGTCACTCCCCACTACTTGGTCTCTTGTCATGACAACCGAAAAACTGTATTACCTGGCCGGAAGCCGATCCTAGCTGTTTCGCGACCTGCATGAGCCTGCATTTGGCAATGTTTTGCTGCTTCAACAGCCTGGGACTTGGTGGAAACTACGGCAGCCAATAACATTTGTAGAAGTTTAGGCGCGCGCTGGTGGGAGTCACACGTTGCTGGGGGACAGCAGTTTGACACGAAATAAGTGGATGATCGATTGCAACAACTTGTTTAAATGTAATAAAACGCGTCGTTGTGTCATGTGATTGTGAAACATTTGTGGTGACTGTGTGCAGATAAGTTACATCAGCAATTCCAGAAAATAAATTCAAGACACTGCAGAGTTAGTGAAAATAACTGAACTACTGACCACCCCCTATGGTCTACCTAAACGCGAACCTATGGAATCTGAAGATGTGTACTGTTACTGTTTTTGAAAAAACAGCAACAACCCATGCTTGAAAAATATTTCAAGGAAAAGTACACATCTGGAATGAAATGTGAACCTTTGAATGAAACGTCAGTAACAGTATAGGTAAAGGTGTAACTGAAGCTGTGAATGAAACGTTACTGACAAAATGGTTAAGTGATCAGATACAAGTGACAATGTGTTAAGACAGCTGCAAATTGTACAAGTTCAGCACACGTATGTAACAAGTTCACAAAAAATTTAAAAAAATAGAACTTTTCGGTCCCACCCTTTTAAGAAATTTCCTGCTTAAGAAGTAGGATTTTCTTGGAATTTTCAAAAATGTCTTAACAGGGTTTCACTGTATTATCAATTATAATTTTCTGAGAAATTTTCATGGCCTTATGGTTGACACCAGCTTTGTTTTAGCAAACAAAGCCTGCTTTCATATGAGTAGCTGTATGACTGACAACCAAACATACACTCCTATGTTGCTGAAAATGCTCATGTTATGTACCACATTACATTAGTAACCAGAAAAATTCATACATGGTGTGGTGTTAATACCAAAAATCATAGGCCCACGTTTTTGTGCCACATACTTAACCCTTGAAAAGATGACGCTGATCTCAATGATACATAGAAGTTCAGTTCTTACCTCACAAAAAACACATGACTCTTTTGTTGTGAAGTTTTTTCCATTAACAGCATTCAGAAAAGTTACCGTTATTATTCTGAGACCTAACTGAAACTTCTCAGTTGAAATGTTGATTTATCAAATTTTAAAAATGGTGGAATATGAATTACCAATGCCAATTAAAAGGCATGTGAACTACACATTTGAGTCATTCTTTGAGGAATTCGTGAACAAACAAACTTACAAGTTTCAGCAGAATGATACATCAGCACAAATATACACAGAAACTGAATCCCATGAATATTAACATTAATTAACCGCAGGCACCACTTACTTCAAACTTTGGATCTCCTGTACAACGACTGAGATCACGGAACTCTAGCTGGATTGTTGTGACCTCTGAGGTACTGCTATCAGGACTCCACTTAGGGGAGTGGGCCTTACGAGTAGCAAGGTTTACATCTGAATATGGTACACCGGAATCAGAATTAAAACATGGAAGCAGCCGTGTCCCCAAATCTACCTGAAAAACAGTTTCCAAAAAACTATGAATTAAATAAATACATTCAGATAAAAGCTTCCATGATTGGTATATATATAATATTACCTCATGCAAGAATATAACTTAGTTATTTTACTGCCAGTAACTGGCTGGAAGAGACTGATAAATGAATTTTAAGGTGAATCACCATCAAAGACGCTTTGTTGCATGCCACTCTAAAAGCAATTCTATAAGATAGCTCTTCGCAGATTTCCTTTTTTAATCAAATGTCTTAATGCGACTTTATTCTTACATTAAGTCCCTGTATTTAAATAAGCACAACACTGTGAAAGTGCACAGGGGTATGGATATATAATTCCACACATTATTAACCTTGGAACCAGGCAGAGGAGCCTACTACTCAATGGGTACTGGGATTCTTTCCAGGTGTAAAGTGTCTGGAACATCAGGTTAAGGCCTGAAGTTAAGAATGAAGGAAGCTATAGCTCTGCTCCCCCTACATGCCTTCACAGTGTGGACAGCAAAAACATTACCTTGCTTTACCCTTACCAGTTGGAGGTGTGAGCTTCATGCCCAACCAATTTATTGCTGGCAAAAGAGCTCTTACTACCCAGTGGGTGGGAAGGAGGCTGGATAGGCCCAACAGCTGGTCTGGATGCAGTGGCAAATAGAAAAATTTCTGCTTGTACCAGAAAATGAACCTAGCAGTTCCTTTGTAGTCATTCCTGTATTCAGATTTCTGCTGTCATGTTCTCAGATTCTCACATTATCATGATACCAACATAAGATATGGTAAGTTAACCTTTAAATGAACTGTGTTCACATACACAAATGCACATAAAAAACATTCATAGAAATTCATTTATATATTTAGAGAACAAGGAACTTTGCTAAATTTTTGAGACATGCTGCATAATCTCTGCTTTATTTTCCACAAAATGCCATTTATTTCATAATTTTACCTTCCTCTGTTCAAAAATACTCACACTTTTCATAAATCATGCACTAAAATTTAAATACCAACACAACTGCTTAAAGGTTAACAAACATGATTATTTCCATTCTCATAGTATCAACAACAAATAACACTGAAAAAAACATACCGCATACTTACCGCTTTGTCAAGGAACATTTTGTCTCCTGAAAGATGATATGAACTCAGCAGGCTGCCCAGTACTCGGATTGTTACTTCAAACAGATTCACATCTCGATTCACATCAAAGTGCAGACTAGTATCAACCCACTCTCTTGCTTCAGCAAACTCTAATAAACAAGAAATCACAAACAGTAATAAACAAGAATTCACAGCAATGGTTCAAAATGTGGTACCACTAAACATCACCCAAACAAAATTTTTAATTTTCAAGGTGAAACACAAATAATCAAATATTTTCCAATGTTCCACTCTAGGAGAATTTAATTACAAATTATCCTGAATCCTTAGCTTCCAGATAAATTCCAAATTAGTCTGGAACTGCCACCAATCCCTAGTGAAACTAGCAGAACACAAAAGGATCCAACTGTTATGGGTGCCAGGACACATGGGAATTGATGGAAATGAAATAGCTGATCAGTTAGCCAGACATAGCTCTTCACATCCACTCATACAACCTGAGCCTGCGCTTGCTATATCTGCAACGGTTGCCAGGGGGGTGATCAGGGTCTGGACAAGCAGGAAACACAAGGAGCACCGGCAGACCATACATGGACAACGGCAGGTTGAAGGCTTTCTTAAAAGGCCCCCTTAAAAAAAGCTGCAGAATTGCTCAATCTGAGCAGAAACCACCTAAGAACAATGACAGGGTTGCTAACAGAACACTGTCATTTAAAAGGGTACTTACTGCCCTTACTCAGCTACCATAAAAAAAAAGCTGAACTAATTTCATCAGAAATAACATCCATATTTTATCCTGCAAGTACAGAATTAGCTTAAAATATTAATTTGTTTCTGATGACGTATCTTGCGAAACCTTTTTACATTCCTATGGTTTGTACGACACATGTCACTGAAGTATGAATACAGTTTATCCACGGTATTTCTGTTAACTATTTTATGAAGCTCTGCCCCAAGATGTGAACAAGCTGAACCTTTTACAGTTCTGATCCTATTGAAAACACCTAATCTTCTTCTGGTGAGCAGTCCAAGGTTAATGGCCTTACCTTCTGTAAGTCCCATTATATAAATAGTGTCAAGGGCATCTACAATAGTTAGCCCAAGACTGAACCAGTCATGAAAGGTGCCAGTAATGGGTTTCAAATGGTCATGCCCCCAAGCATATTTCTTGTAACCCTTCCAGGCATGTTTAAAAGCTGCAATAACTGCAGACTGTCTTTCATTTGTAGGTCCTGTAACAAGCAGAAATATACTGTGCTTTACGCAAGTATCAATTTATAATGTTTTTGCAAAGACATTTGGATCCTGTGGATGGATCAACCCTTCAGTTCAGAAGTAACATAAGCTGCTCACAGCACTACTGGAATTGCTGAAGCTTCCAAAACTTTGTTTGGAAAGACTTGGGACAGCAATGTAGCATGCAATGCCTCTATTCATAGAGAAGGGGAGACCACATCAGATATGAGGTTCTCACAGCAATATTGATGGAGATCCAAGTCTTCTCACATGTTACACTGTGACAAATGGTAAACAGTCATGAACATTTTGCAGGAGCATACTGCCTCCATGACTGCTACATCCTCAAGATAGAGGCAGTATGCTCCTCCAAAGCACTGGTAACTATCTACCAGGTGACATCGTATACACATCCAGAACACATGGATCTTCCAAGAGCTACACCTTTAAACACTGGTCACAATAACCAGCACACTACAAAATGTGCCACATTCCATCCACAAAGAAAAATACCTGAAAATTTCACTCCTTCCCTTGGGGGGGAATGAATCTGGCCAACAGCATTAGTCACTGCATTACCATTTAAACCCATATCTCCTGTGTCTTGCACAGGCTTCTTGTTATAAATCTCCTCATGCACATAATTCTCCTCTGCAGGCTCCTCTTTGTCCAGTGAGTTCTCTGCCTGACAATAAAACAGAGAAAATAATAACTGCAACCAAAGCACGTAGTAAATATCTAATTACTCCATTTGTGTTACCCTGTTGAGGACAAGACATATCACTGTACATGTAGTAAGTCCAACATATGTTTAAGAACATATTTCTTATACATACTTTTGTGGGCAGAATATTTCAATCTAATATATAACTTGTGTTGGAGTTCATATTCTGGAATAAAACAAAACCAGTACCTTTTTAGGAAAAAAAAATGTCAGTGGAGGTGTTATATAGTTACTATCCAGAGCTGTATTTAATTTGCCACTGCCTGGATTCCAAATGGCATGAGCTCCAGGAAGGAAGTACAAAACTGTAAGACAAGCTGCTAATGTAAGCACGTAGACTACACTCCGCTGAAATCTCGATAGCTGGTTCCACCACTGTAAAAACAAAAGTGGCAACATACAAGCATCTATAGGGCACTAGGCATTCCTCCATGTCACAATCAATTTTTGCCCTGAAATTAACTCACCATATAAAGTGCTAACTAATGGGTGCACAAGAAAAGGGAGTTAAATCAGAGACTATAAAATGTGAGTTACCTTCCTAAGCATGTTTTAAAGGGACAAAAACTCTGTAAGTTCATCATGAGTGGATACGTCTATCTGAAGAAGTTGCTATTGTTACACGCATTGTGTTTAAGTTACACTGTGCATATCTGGGCAAGGAAAAACCAGATTACATTATAGAAATACCAATATTTATTTATACCCATTTTCATGCACAGCCATCAGTTTACCATAAAAGTGTTTTAAGAGCCCATTAGCTTTCTAATGATCTGCACCTAATAAAGGATGTGTTTACACATAGTGATTTCTTATGCACAAAATAACAACTGCTCAAAGATGTTCCCATACCATGGAATAAGGTACCATGAAACATTTCATGGTATAGTGCATATTCAAATATCACCACGAATGTTCATTTGTAAAGACCTTGGATATGACACCAATGTTTCACTGGAACATGCTACCTCCACCACCAAAGCAGACTCCCCTAATCTACCCTGATTATATTTAATATTATACATATTGCATGTAGCTGTCTTATACACACTGTTTTATTTCCAACTACTACACAGTATTTAGCTTTTGCGCTCCTACATGTTTAGGCCATCTGCTGTAGCCATTATCAGGGAGCTGCGATATTATAAAGACATAAGCAGTGTATCATCTATCTCATCACTAAATAATAAACATACATACATTAGTGTCACAAACAGTTCATTGATGTAAAATATTATCATAAATATTGAGATTAAAATATAAGTTGAGCATTAAAATGTAAAAAACCTGTCTCCAAACATTTTGTAACATTGAATATCTCCAGTTTATAGTACAGCAGAGAGCCAAGGTATAGATACGCAATGTTTACTCCATGAGTGCTCATGCTGCATTACAGTGCTAGACCACAGAAAAATCAGGACAAACACAATGTAAAGTTAGAAAATTATTTTGTGGCATTCCACTGTCCACCATACTTAAAATTAATACTCAACAAAGGGCTAACCATGATCCAGATTACATGTGTTACATTCCAGAATCTTCATCACTGTAGAAACATTGTAACTCACAGAAGGCACACCACTTCAAATTTGTAGTCACTCTACACCCTAACAGTATTACAGGCCAATCTAGTTTTGTGTTCACTGATCTTTAAAACGAACACTGCCTCCCATACTGATACACTGCATATACATATAATTCTAAGTAAAACGTTCAAGGGATGATTACATAGCAAGAGTGGAAGAAACTGTTAAATTTCACTGTTTAAATTCCATGGGTGAAAATGAGATTCTTGTTAAATAAAACCTATGCTGACGGCCGATAATGTACTTGCTATACAATAATGTTACAGGTTTTCTTAAAAAGCAGAAGTAGACTTATGAGACTACCACAGTGTGTGTGCATGTCCATTTCAACTTTCAAACCAGCCGACCAAGTTTCACGCAACTTGATATGTTATGCGACCGTAAAGCCCCCCCACCCCAACACAATTTTTTCTGATTTCATGTGATCAGTAATAATAACGAAGACCTGTGAGGCAGCTGAAACACTGACAAACCTGCCTGCTGGTGCAGAAAGTATGGTAATAAATCTTGGAAAAAACATACAACCTTTAATAAGGTAATACTTTCGCAGAATGTTACGTACCCGCCACAAGCTTTTCTTTGGCCATCCTCGACTGCTATTTGCATCCACACCTGCGTTAGGCAAATTTAAAGCCACATAATCCTTCTTGAACTGGCCAAGCATGGCAACTTTGACTAGATAGCAAATTAATACATTCGGCACTGTAAGAGACAATCATAAAGTCATTCAGCCTACTATTAAAAGCCCTACTGTGGCACATTTAGAATACATAACTGAATGTTGCGAATGAACCCATGACTATTACAGTTTTATAATACCGTGCCACACCACACGAACTGTCATCCACTACTGCCATTATACCACGGATGATTATCAGGAGACACAGTACACTCAGCGTGACATCCCAGTAGACTTGAATTTAAACCGTGACTTCGTTTTTCACTTTTTATCCGTGGTACCAAACCACGGTTTATATCATAGTCGTGGTAAGATACATTAGCTGTGATATTCTGCATGATAGTTAATCTGTGGTGTCGGCGGTAGGTGGCGGGTGTAGCTGGTGGTGGTAATTTCTTTGTTATGTAAAGGCGGTGAATTGTGTGTTTGTGTGTACGGTTGTATATTAAAAGAAACGTGGAAGTACATTTCTCCACAAAACAATGTCCGCAGCAACAGGAATACCGGATAAGTTGTGGCAGCCTCCTCACGCTGTATTAGAAACCACGTATGTCGGAGCTCTTGCTTGGACGTTGCCACGAGTTTTTCAAGATTTGGAGGATTGACACTTCATATCTAGTCATAACTTTAACCAATGATTTTGCGGCGTAGTCCACAATGCTTCAGGCACTTACTATGCTAAATCACGGCACCGAATATGTCTGGAAAAAACGTTATTGAAGCAGTTGTCCGAATGCTTTGAGATGTGTCAAAAAGAAAACTTGTGATCAGCGGAGGTTATTTTTTGTTAGTTTTCAGTTTAGTGACAGAAATTTCAGGTTTTGGGAATTAATTTTATTCGAATAAACCAAACTTTAGAGAAAAACATAACTGTGTACAATGAGGTGGGGATACTGCAACTATTTTGTTTATTTTCCAACATGTTGGGCTATTGGAACCCCATTGTACGCAGTTGGTTGCTTTAATGACAGGTAAAATGTACACAGTAGACATGCAACACTGCAAACATATTTATTTTACGAAGATTAGGAATTGAGGTTGTATTTTATTGATGTAATTTTTTCATCGTATAACAGACCATTCAGACCCAGACTAGGAGTAGAGGTATAGCTCTATTCTTTCTTCAACCTGAGCGCTAGATGGGGTGGGTGTCAAGGCCATGCCCCAATGTTATCGATATAATGCTCAACTTTAACAAGACTATTAAAGTCGTGAGCAAGGCAGCCTAAGGTTCCTGGCTGCCCATATCTTTGCAGCTGTCATGTATGTTATAGTCCCATATCAGTGTGGCAACCCTGCATGCTGTTGCTTGCATTTTGAATTGCACACTGTCAAATAAGGGGCATATTTTACGATACTGTTAACATGCCCAATAATAAACATAGCAACCGTTAGAAATATAACAGTTTCACTGTTTTTGTGCAAGTAACATAGTACCCACTTCTGCTGGAAATAGCTGGCTCACGTATTCTGGACTACTACCTGATTTCACATTTTAGAGTAATATATTTAACAAACTTATTCTAGTCTGCATACTTTTTTTCTGGGGTGCTTGGATACCAGAGTATATGTGACTTTCTAAGGCAACAGAGTGTTACATCGTGAGAAACTTCAGTAAATATATCATTCTAAACTATTGAGCCACATGTAGAGATCCCTCAGGCAAGTGGGTGGCACAGTATCTTTGAACTACCTGCCCTCACACTCTACTAACTTGCTGTGTCATGTCTTATCATATAATTCCTGCATTGCATGAATGTCACGGGTTAGCTAGTCATAAAATCAATATACAGATGTACAGTCTCACATTTTTTTATGTTGTGACACTGGCTGGTACTGCTTACAGGTGATGAAATGATTCATGGTACATGTTATGTAAAGTGTCCCAGTAATTTTGAAGTTAATATAGATTATACTGTCAACCTTCTCATTATTTTATTTCAGGATGGGGGAAATTGTTATTGAACTGTACTGGAAACATGCACCAATGACATGCAGAAACTTTGCTGAACTTGTAAGAAGAAATTACTATAATGGAACTAAGTTTCACAGAATTATAAGAGATTTTATGATTCAAGGTACATTAAGAATCTTTTTCACATTAAATAAAATGCTTCAGACTTGTCTGGTCATTTATGTATTAACGTATACGCTAATAATAAACTGTTAGTAAATGTAAGAAAGTAGTTTTAATTATTTTATGTAAGATTTACGTAACAACAGAGATGCCATGTATGATGTGAGTTCTGAAATAGTGTAATTGTCCCTCATGTTAGTTCCACATCTATTCTGTGAACCTAGTTTTCATATCTCTGGCATATGTGATATATCCTAATCAAAGCTTGAGCAAAAAGAAATTGCTAATTGCTGACATTTGAAGAATTTGAAGTATTGTGTTTGTTGTGATAGAATGCGCAGCTGTGTAGTTTTTTTTATGTGATGTAGACTGACATATACTTGCAACTGGAAATACTGTAATTTTGTATATTTGAAAACTGAAGTAAGTCCAGTGATGTGTTTCCTTTAATGGATTTATTACGTACAAGAAGGCAGGGGTGCACAAGTAGTCCAAAAATCTAGGAGCCACCTCAACAGTCTAGGTGCCAGAAGGGTTACAGGAAGCAAGTTCCATACTGTGGATCTGCAAATATCATGCGCCACCATACCAAATTTAGTTGCCATAGGGATCTGGCACCTGGGCTTTCTGCATCCCTTCAATAAGGGATCATATATCAATAAACTATACAGAGGTGTTTGAACTAATGACACACCACTAATTTCAGGTGGAGATCCTACTGGAACAGGGAAAGGAGGTGCTTCTATTTATGGGAGACACTTTGATGATGAAATTCATGAAGAATTGAAACATACAGGTTAGGTGCCACCCTAGGAACATGAAGACATTTTTGGTTTGAACAGGGATATACATACGTATGATTGGTCTAACATTGTATGAATTTCATTTTTAGGTGCTGGAATATTATCTATGGCAAATTCAGGACCAAATACAAATGGCTCTCAGTTTTTTATTACACTTGCTCCAACACAGTGGCTAGACGGGAAACATACTATATTTGGTATGAGACATTTTTTACAGGTTAACACAATGGTAATATTTTTGTGGGTGTGTGGATTTCATATACACTCCAATTAATTTACAGAAATTCTTTGTCAGTTTATATCCTGGTTCGTCCCATTACAACTTCCAGCCGGCTTTATCAATCGGTGAATTAGTACATTACGAACTTAATATAACAGCAGTTTTTCACTTTGTTTGACCAGACTGCATGTGGGATTAATTTCCAATACATCAGTAAAATCCTGGGATAAGAACCCTTTGAACTTGTGAGATTTGAGGTTCTTACAGCAGTGACTGAGACAGCTGTCTTTTGAAATGTGATGCATATAATTTGGTTGAGAGATACCAAGGTTTTGCAGGATCCTGCTGCCCCCATCTTCAGGATATGGTGTTGCATCCCACAAGACAGTAATCTTGACTTATAACTTGCTTATTTGCTCTGGGCCTCATCTGTTACAAGCATTATGGAATTCACCTTTCATCAAAACAAAATCAGTCATACTTATTTTCCATTTTATTTCAGTTAATTCTTAATGCTGTAGTCTGTACCACTTATGACCATTCTTGTCAGTATTTACTCATTAACTTTCTCCACTCACAGACATGTCAGCATTTCACAATATTACTGATGAAAACAGCATTATTAAAAAAGTGGCCAGTTCATGTTAAGATGTGATAAGATTCGGAGATGTTTTATGGCCAGAGCAAAATAGCAAAAGGTATTCATTTCTAGATACTGTATATCCATAATTTAAACTAAACAGTAATTACATAAGAGTAAAACTGTTTATTTAATATTTCCAGTTCAATCTGTAATGTTATGTTTGTTTTCCATAGGTCGAGTACATTCTGGAATGAATGTCGTGAAAAGGATAGGTTTGGTTGAAACCGATAAAAATGACAGACCAGTTGATGATGTCAAAATAATGAGAGGGTATATCAGATCACACTAACATTTTGTGTCCTTTTAATGTAATATTAATTGTATACTGACCCTTGAATTTATAAATAAACTTAATATCAGTATTTCAGTGCCTTTAAGAAGAAACCACACTATTATTTGCTAAATTAACCCTTTCTTATGTGAGATTGGGATTTCCACAGCATTGATGTTGAGACCGATGGTCTTCTGGGATGTTCCACTGAGTAGTGGCTAATTTAATATATGTTGACTTTCCTTTTAAATGTCAGGATGTGTTAAATTATCTGCTACATAGTGTTATGTGCCAGAACACCAAAGTTGTAACCCCTTATTGTTTCGTATACTCCATGTGAGGTGGTGTGTCTAGAGCCTCTTAACACTAGTTTCTAAGAACCTACAAAATGTTTAATGTGTTGAAACCTTATGTTAAAGCAATAGCATGTTCTTACATTTATGAAATAGAAAAATACCTTTATGGTGACCAACAGCTGGTCTGCCACTCTACTATGACTAGCACAGGGCAGAAGAGTTCCTGGATGTTAGCTACAAATTTGTGGATACCTCAGTTAACTCTGCAGGCTCAAGGGCATTTGATGATGCGCAGGAACCACTGTAAGTAGACCAATGGCCAGCTGGTCACTTGATGAGAAGTAATATTTGGAGGGACTGCTGCCACCCACTAGCCTGTCTTGCCAGTCCACTGCAGACCAATGCTGTGTAATTAAATTATAATTGTAACTGATGCAAAATAAAGTACAGTGCCCAGTGGGGGACCAAGACACATTGTCCCCTGAACCTTTCAGCAGTACATGCCTCTCCTGTGGTTACAGAAGTTGGAGCCAAAGGTGTAGCAATGCAGTGGAGGCAGGGAACACCTCTTCTGTTTCAGGGTTTAGAATAAAATCCCTGCTTGGGAAGTCCCACATATCCTATTCTTCCCAACTGGTTTTTTCCCTGCTGCTCTATAATTCATTATGTGAGTGGTTTCTTAAAGAACCCACAGGTATAGATGGAGGGGCTTCATTAAGCTTACAGTGAACAACCTTTCTCAGTATAAAAATCTGATTGATTCATAACTTTTTCAATGACATATATATTAAAGTAGAAATAATACAGAGAATAAGCTGTGCACAGAAAGAACAGGTGGACAAAGGGACAGAGGGGAGCAGGGCAGAGCTATGACTGGGGCAGGTAATGTTGGGGTAAAGTGGGGGTACAGAGATACAGAACAGAATGTGAAATGGCCCTTTCTAAGTGCAGCGAACGCAAGAGCAGTGAGTGGGAAAATGCAATGGAATTGGGGAATTTAAAGAAAGTTGTGTCAACACAACAGCTGGCAGCTTATTGTTTGGGAATTTATTTCAGTGTTTTTCATTTGATATGCTACATTTTGCTGGGGATTTCAATGAGGCACAATGAACAATGTGGTTTCTCACCAAGCAGAGAGAGTCTATACAGTATTTACAATAGGTATGGGGTAATTCAATGAGCAGCATCTACATTATGCAACTGCTACTGGTGTGAGGACCAATGCTCAAGTTCAGAGGTATCAGAACAATAGTACTGTCCCTCATTGTCTTCATGTGGTGGTGGTCATTCTTGTTGTACTGGCATTATTAGGGCTGCAAATATCTTTTAATTATGTTTTACATTTCACTGCTATTTGAAAGAAATATTTAGCCATTATTGCAATCCCTAAATCCTCGAATGTGGTTGCAGATAGACTACAATCTGTAGGGAAGTGGTTGAGCATGACCATCCAGTGGATACCACTTCTGCAATGGGTCGTTGTTGTCAGCATTTTTAAGCATCATTTTAAATTTCGATTCTCAACTGTTTTAGGTAAAAGGGGAGTACTAAGAGCATTATGCAACAACAGCATTGGTATCATATATGCCACTTCTGTTTGCCCTGAAATTAAAAGCAGACATATCACTGATATGCGCATCATTATATTAAGTAGGCAGATGCATGATATCAGATACTAGCTGCATCCATTACACAGCAATTTGTGGTGGCACTGACAGTGTCATTCTTGTCAATTTAAATTTACAGTTCACTTGATCTATGTTTAAATCTTCCAAAATTTAATATCAATTTCTAATATGTGGTCAGTTTCTCTGATTACTTATGATTCAAATGCATTCAAAATTTAAAGAAAATTAATTGTTTAATCCTTTTCCCAAATTCCATTGATGATTACATATTTGCTTACTTTGAGTTAGTATCGTGCTGAATAATAAATTGTACTTTTCAGGGATACATTCTCTGCATTCACTGTTCATGATTGCCTTCATGTGTGTCTATTACTATTCTAATTCCAATTATTTCTGTATTACTTTAAACTTGTAAATTACAATGGTAGGGCTTACAAACAATAACTGCCCTGTTAAAATGTCATTATTAGCCTTAGGATATACAAAATGCATATCCTAAGGCTAATGATGAAGGTCAAACAGTTTCCTTCATTTTGTGTTGCTATCTGAAACCTAGAATTACCCTCAGGCATTTAAGACAGCTAAGAAACTTTAGGCATTTTGCATATTTAAAAATGCATATATGTAATCCTAAGCCTAGTCATTATATACAAAACAGACTCAAATTATTCCAAGAGAACTTATTATGATTAACTGTAACTGTTTAACATGCCAAATCTTTTAAATTTATTTACATGCCAGTTCCCAGGACAATTTAGGGAACTCATGCTCTCTAGCTCTGTTTTCCACTGAAGGTCAATAATATGACGCTACAGCACTAGTCACACAGTTGAGGGTACATAATGTTGTGCAACACTCCCATTGCAATACAGCAATCTGCAAATTTCAGATACACAAAAACATAAAACTACCCTATGCCAAGGAAGTCTCCTTGTTGCACATTATTTAATGAAGTGATGAAAGAATAAAGATAAATACAGTAGCAGCATGAGAAACCAGAACAGTCTAAAAATAGCAATTATTGCATGATATAAGGCATAAACAAGAAGCTAAACTGACTAAATTCCAGGACATAAGAAATTCAAAACTGTGGGCTAAAAATAAGAGTGAGAAGTGTTGAGCTCACAAATATTTCACACGATACACATGTATTCATAGCAAAATTAAACAGAGAAATAGTTACATACTGAAAAATATACTGTCCTACCAGACCACATGCTGGTCTTGAAAATGTACTGATGAATGGCACAGCATGCCATATGCTGGTCCCTGTATGTTTACCTGGTAGCAATCTAAATGTCCACAATAATCCAGAAAAACTCATGGTATCAAGAGATGCAACTGGCATTTAAATCTCATGCCTAAAGATTAAAATCAGTTTTATACTGCATTATTAAACTGAAAGCATAATGGATATCAATATGAATGTGTGACTTACAATTCTGTACTAAAAATAACAATTCATGGCTCAAACATGAAACTTCTCTGATAGTCAAACATAAGATTCAGTCTATGAAGAGGAAGTTCTAAGAAAGATACAAAAATAAGGAATGAAAAGACAAAGTGCAATGTTAATACCATATGCTAACTACACAAGATATAAGAAAGATAAATCTGTAATTATACATAAACATTATGCTACATATAAAGGAATACAGGGTACGTGAAAAAATATGCCCTTATGCTCAGCACTAGATGGAAGTCAGTGGTCAATTCCATACTACTGGGTGGGTGTATGCATGATATAGCCTGTGTAAATGTTGTGATTATCACAAAAACACAACTCATGCTGGTGATCAGACCCTGGTTATTGAGCTTGTACAGTCACTTTATTAACTGACCTCTCCACATTCACAGTTACAAAATGGTATGAAACAGAACTGAAGGCCTGACCACATCAACGGATGAAGAGACTTGAAATATTCAGAGTAGTTAAGATTCACATCATGTCCTTCTGGCTTACAACAGTGTTGTAGTCTGATAGGTGATCAGACAAGGTCTCACAATCCAGGTTGGAATAGAAACATAAAATGAATCTCAAAGACAAGTAACACCACAGGTAATAAAGCTACTAAAAATGAGATGAAGAGCACAATCAGAAGACCCTCAACCAACCTGTCAGATCAAGTGAAGGATGTCTCAGAATATTAAGAGTAATATTGGAAAGACAATGCAGATATAAAATTATGCAGAAACACAGGAAAATGACAGAATCCACCCTACTATTAAATCAAAATTAGTTCAAGAAAAATTTAGGAAACATTATGATAACATGATTATTAAATCCCAAAACAAAACAAAGACCATCTGCGAAATTGTTAAGAACGAAACAAGCAATGACGACCAAAATAAGGGTATGAAGATATTACAAGATAATAACATAACTATAAATAATTCTGAATCAATTTCTAACAGATTCAATAAATTTTTTTATCAGTAGCTGACTCAGTTACAGATTCTATTAAAACAGATAAAAATGAAGCTGTACCGATTATAATCCTTTAAATTATCTGGTACATAATTTCAAATTCTTCTTCTTCTTCTTCTTCTTCTTCTTCTTCTTCTTCTTCTTGCGTTACAACCCACTATGGGTTTTAGCCTTTTCAGTGATTATCCTCCATTCCGTCCTTCCCTTGCTCAACTTTCTCCACCCTCTTATTCCCATCATCTGTATATCTTCTTTAATATCTTCAATCCATCTCTGATTCTCCTCCCTATTGGTTTCCATTCTAATACTCTTTTAGGTGTTCTCTTTTCATCCATCCACATGCCATGTCCTAGCCAGGCTATTCTTCTGCTTTTTATAAATCTCACTATGTCTGTGTTTCCTTTTAGTTCACTCAGTGCATGATTCATTCTAATTTTCCAGGATCCATCTTCATTTTGCACTGGGCCAAAGATTTTCCTTAATATTTTGCGCTCAAATATTCTAAGATATTGCTCATCTTTATTTGTTAATGTCCAGGCTTCACATCCATAAGTCACTACAGGTCTTATTAGGCTTTTATACATTTTTAGCTTTCAGCTTCTATTTAATGCCCTTGATTTCAGTAATTTTCCTTATGCATAATAACAACAGTTTCCACTGAGGATTCTGGCTTGGATTTCACTGTTAATGGACTTGGTTTGATTCAATTGCGAACCTAGATAGGACAATTCTTTCACATGCTCAAATTCATGTTTCCCACATCGCAGCTGATCACTGTTAACTACTGTTCTCATTACTTCCATGTACTTGGTCTTATTTTTATTAATTAAAAGACCCCTTTCTCTTGCTTCACTTTCTATATTAACTAGGGCATCTTTTAGTGCATTTTTATTTCTGCTCACTAACACCACATTGTCGGCATATGCAAAAATTTGTGTACTTTTGGTTCCTATATGAACAGTGATGTTCATCTTCTGAAGTGCTGCTTCTAAGACTAGGTCAAATAATATACAGGAGAGTGCATCTCCTTGTCTCACACCATTTGTAATGGGAAAAGCAGATGTGTATTGGTTATCAACTCTTACGATTGCCTTGGATCCAGCCATGGTCACACCTATGAGTTGGACCAACTTGTTTGGTATGCCCAATATCATGAGGTCATTTAACATTCTGCCCCTATTGACACTGTCAAAGGCTCCTTTAAAATCTATATACAAATTATGTAGGTGTATGTTATACTCATACGCCTTTTCTTGTATTTGTCTTATAGCAAAGATGTGGTCAATGGTTGAATGGGTTGCACGAAATCCACACTGATAATTCCCTAGTATTTCTTCCACATATTCAGTTAACTTATTATATAGGATACCTGATAGCACTTTATAGGTAACGTTTAGTAGTGTTATGGCTCTGTAATTAGAGCATTCTAGTTTATCTCCCTTCTTATATATGGGCTGTATAATTCCAATAGACCATTCTTCAGGTATTTTATGTTCTGCCCAGATCAGTTTAATAAGATGGTGGATCCTTCTCCATAGAGTTTCTCCTCCTTTTGTAAAAATTCTGCCAATATTTGGTCTGTTCCTGATGCTTTGTGATTTCTTAGGCATTTAATTACGTGCGCCACTTCTTCATAACTCGGCTGTATATCTTCATTTTCAGCTGTGTAGAATGTCGTGCTGTCTATATCATCTAGGTTGCTAATACACTTCCAAATATTCTTTCTATCGTCTCTGAACATCCTCTTTTTCTGTCAATATTTTACCATCAGTGTTTCTACATGCATTTACTCTTGGTTTAAATTCTTGTGTTACTTCTTGGATTCTTTTATAGAACTTCTTACTTTCATTCTTAGTGTGATGTTCTGCAATTTCATCAACTTTTTTATTTAATACCTCTCTCTTCTTTCTATGACATACTCTAGCAGCTGCTATTCTTTTTCTATTATATTCTTCTTGATTAGCTCTTGTATTACGTTGGATGCACTTCAATCTAGCCTCCCGTTTAACTTCAATTATTTCTCAACACTCTTGGTCATACCATTATTCATTTCTTTCATTTTGCTTTTTTCCTATTATATTTTGTGCTGATGTGATTATCGTTTCCTTTATGTATGTCCATTCTTCCCCTATATCATTTGAAGGTGGTTTTTCTTGTAGCTTCCATTGTACTTTGTTATCGGACACTTTGGGTTCGAATCCTAAACATAGTCTTGGTAAGCATCCTACTTGATTTCACTTCGATAATTAGAACATTTCGTGTAGGAAGATACAGCTACGGAGAAGGGTCCATCCTACAGCTATGTACTACACTGGGGGGCGCAGCTAAGGCAAAAAAGTGAAATAAATAAAAGAAAGAGACTTGCTAGCTTTTCTCAATTGTCAGGCTTCTAAAAGTTTAGGAAGTTGGAGTTTTATTGAGAGATGTTACACTTGACAGCTGTGCGCCCATAAATTCTCAGTAGGGAAGCTACCATCGGCTGTGCCGTAAATAACCATGAACTGGACACTAATTGCGTAGATGGGGTGTCTAAAGTTGAGCCAGATAAACTAAGTGCGGGCGTATTTTAACCAATTAGGATAGGGGAATTTAAAAAGTTTTGAATTCGGCCTATGGGATTTTTCCATATTTGCATTTCAGCCAATAGGATTATTTTTTGAGTTTAGAGAAGGGTGCAATTGCGTTGAGATGTACCGATGTGTCTTTGAAGTGAGGGCTCTCCGTTTCGGCATCTGGAGCGGTTCAGATACAAATCTTGGGTGCTCGTGATTTTCGGCCATCACACAACCAACTGCAGTTAAAACGTGATTGTTTCAAAGAGCCAAGTTTCAAATAAAATTCCGCAGTGAACTGTGATGAATTACTAAAAAAAATTATCATTAGTGACAATAAATTGAGATACAAGTTTGACTGTTGTTTGATTCCCAAGTGCTGCGTGGTGTGCAGAATAATGCAGTCCGTTAATGTACCACACGTTAATATTCCCTGAAGATGAGACATCATGCCTGCTGAGTCTCAGTAGTCCACTTACCCACACCTGGAAATCCCGTGTTCCGTCTTTCTCACAACCCAAGAACGACAAGTAATCGCTATCGACAGAACATTTAATTACGACTTCAGCACAGGCAAGAGAGAGGAATATCCGAGGAGTGTGACGCCCAGATGTACTGTAGCAACTTCTTGTTGGTAATAATGCTCAATGTCTGTTTCATCAAATTTGTCTGTGTTCCTTCTTTTACAGTTTTCAGTGCTGTTTCTTGTTATAATGGCTATCTTCTGTTTAAGTCTAGCTCCAACCAAGAAATGGTTGGAGTCTGAGTTAGCTCCTCTGTATGTTCGAATGTTTTCAATATCTGTAGCCCACCTCTTGGACACTATTATGTGATCAATTTGATTATTATCATTGGTGCGAGGTATTTTCCAAGTTCCTTTGTAGATATCCCTTCTTGGATACCATGTGCTCAGAACTTTGAAGTTATTAGTAGTGGCATACTGCACTAATCTAAGACCATTGTTACTTGTAGCTTCATGCAGGCTGTCTTCCAATGATGTCTTTATATATTTGTTCTTTGCCAAGTTTGGCATTGAAGTCACCTAATGTTATGATGGCATCACGCTTTGGTAGTTCATCACATACTAATGGTAATGTTTCATAAAATTCATCTATTATTTCATCCTCAGTATCTTCTGTGGGTGCATATACATTAACAAATGTAATATTATGGAATTTGCCTTTAATTCGTAAGGTGCATATTCTTTCACAGATGGGTGTAAATCCCAGTACCGATCTGTTAGTTTCTTGAAGACAATAAAACCTACTCCTCGACTGCCCTGTCTGTCTTCATTTCCAGAGTAATTTATAGTAAATTTGGATTTCCTAATTGAGTCTTTGCCTTTCCAACGTATTTCTTGGACAGCTGCTACATCCATCTTATATCTTTCAGCTTCCTCCGCTGTAATGTTCATATTTCCAGCCTGCAGAAGAGTGCGCACATTCCAGGATCCAAATCGCATTACCATATGCATTTCCTTGCTTCATAATCCAGATCGCTTTCGTGAGGGCAGTTCGGTTTCCACGACTGTTCTTTGCATCGGTTTAGTTTTTACAAGGCAGAGTTGTCAGCCCTGCGCCCAACCCCCAACCTGGAGGACCAAAGTATCCCTTTTCGTCTGGGTCATCACCCTTGACCTGTCTGGCATGGGAGGCCCTACCAGTAGCATACGCTACCGCCAGCATAGCTCTCGGGTTCATTTGACCACGCATGCCCCTCCACTACGTCAAAGTAGGGATACCATAGGGGGGCAAATATCCCTTCGCTAAAATTAAATGTCATTATACCTCAACTAACGAAATTAACAGAATACTTACAACAGAGCACTTATAACACCTTCTTTGAAATACACTATTTCATGCAGGGTTTGTAAGTTAAGGCTAGTAGTAAAACAAATTAATGGTGATACGACACTCATCTACAGCCGTGCATAATTTCCTGTAATTTCCACTTTCACATGCTCACTACGCGCTCATGACCAGCCTGATCCACCGCCACAACCGTTGTGCTCCACCCGGCTCCGTGGCACGGATTATCTAACCATGGATCAGGCCCACTAACCAGTGTCACTACAGATCACATTGTGCTGCGTATAATCCCACTGATTCATGGAACGCTAGAAGCAGTTATGAATGTGAAAGATGAGCGTGGACGTTAAGTTCTGTACATCTGTGTGATGATGAAGCTTTCAGTGACGCTGGAGTTTAAATAAGAGCTAATAGCTAGGATGAAGGGGTTTGTAATTTATGGTAACTTTAAATGTAGCGACGACCATATAGTGCACTGAGGCTGTGACTGTGAAGAAGCGAAGGTCCCTACAGTGCCCCGAGGCTGGCAGTTGAATGGTTAGGAAGTAGGAAGAATTTATTTTCGTTCTACTCGTGTGGACTGAAAATTTTATTTTCTCTCTACGTGTGTGGATTGTACATTACAGATGTTTTTGGTGCTGTGTGATTGTAACCTAAGCTGCCGCAGTCATGAATGTTGAAGTTCATCATTTAACAAAGAACCCTACTGCTGCATGGAATGAGCTGTCAAAAATACAAAAAGTAATAAAGGTGCAAGTTAATCCACCCAAATCAAATGTAGCAGACGATAAGGTGAGACATGCGTTCGTAATGCACTTTATGTGATGATTTAAGAACCATTATTGTATATTGATAGGAGTTTAGGTTATCAGACTCAAACTATCGTGTGTAAATTGCCGTTCCATGAACAGAAAATATTCCTATTTTAGTACGAATAACTTCAAAACCATTTATGTATAATGAGTGTCACAGTATGTAGAAAAGTAAATACTGATTTGCAGAAAAATAGTGGCATAAGTGAACAGTGGGCTTGTATGTCTTTGAAATTTTTTGATTTTTTTTGCATTTTGTACACAACAACGATGGTACTGCAGGTAAGTATTTGAAGTTACTTTCAATTTTCAAGGCAAGAAACTTCTTCAGTCTTTATTTTTAATCTGAAAGTGGATAAATCCTTAGGTATCCATTGTCTGGGTTGGTCTGAAAGCAGTCTCTGCGTTGTGACAAATGCTATGTTTATGCCTTGGCTGGGTGTGAAAGTCTGGTTTCCCAGCCAGTAGCTAATAACTTTAGTAACTAACTGAGCCGTTCTGACCTTGCGTGAACATTATGTGGAAAAAGAATTTTTCAGCATGTCTTTAACTTGGAATTTAGACACTGTCTGACATCATGGGCTTATCTTGTACACATACTCTCAAGATTACAAGTGACTGATCTGCATTTTGGTTTGAGTCATTTTCCTCAATGACACTGACCAACTCTTGGTCAGCCATAAAGATACCTGTTTCTTATGATTCAATATTCCAGGTTCGAATTGTTTGTATGAGTGACACACACTCTATGACTTCTCATATTAGATTTGATATACCACAAGGAGATATATTCATACATGCTGGTGATTTCACAAGATGTGGGCGGCAGGAAGAGGTTATTGAATTCAATGAGTGGATTGGTAAGGTTACAAGAACTACCTTCCTGTAAGCACTTAACTGGTTGTTGTAGGTGTTCATATATCAATTTGTGTTTAAGATCATTTTCATTGCATAGTGGATACGATGTTGACTGCAGCTTGGATGATTGGGGTTTCATTCCTAGCATGGGTGTACAGTTTATTTTTCTTCTCCATGGCCAGAGTTTGGTGCCCATCCAGGCTCCAGATATTTTTCATGGGCTTGAAGCACATTATTTGTCTCCATCCATAGTTGACCAATGAATTGCATAGAACCATACTTTTTCAAGTCTTTTGTGTCTTTGTGGTACAGAGCTTTACCTAAAACATTTTTATGTGAAACTGTTGTTCAGTCAGAAGATGTAGAGTGTAAGTCTGATAAAAATGGAGCTGTTGAAAATAGATATATGATTTGTACAGGAGTTCTTTTTATTGTGAGACCAGGCAGTGGAGAATGGATGAAATCATGGCCATATAGCAACCAATGGTGCTGTCTTGCATTTTAGTGCTTAGTCCCACAATTAAATATGAATTGTGAGAAGTCATAAGGCCTGCTTCCATACTGCATTGATTGTACACCCCTGAAGACTGAATTGTAGTGGTGCTGTTGTTTAATTTTTGTAATTTTTTTTTAAGAACATACTGCTTAAGAACAGATTCCACATCAGATTTGCTGAATGTGACCTTAAGGTTTCACAATGTTGACATCTTTGTAATTGTTAATATTTCATACATAATCTATAGTTATGTTTGTGACTTATCTGTGCCGTAAATTTTCCAGTGGTTCGTTAAGTATTGCTATCCATCTGAAAGCTAACAGAGCCTTTGCAGAGCCATCGTATTATTTTCCATTCTTTAAACATATTATCATAGCAAAAGTTGCTTTTTTAGTAAGGTCTATAAGCATGTCATTACTAGTTCCTCAGTGTCACTTCTTACTCACATTTGTTAGATGCACAAGTATAAAAGTACAGTATAATTCCAGTCATCCAGGCGCTGGGTAGCGGGATCGGCTTGGCCCTTCAGGTAACTTTGTCAAGAAATCTACAGAACTAATTTGTCTTGAAATTACCAGTTATCGGATTGAATACAGTACTGTAAAGTATTATGGGTATCTAGAACTTCAAGTCAGGCATGCTTGAAAGGTTTAAACGCAGGTACATACTGTAAATAGTAACAGCTGAGGGGGTTCCCAAATTAGACAAGGAATTCCCAAATTAGCCATCAGTGGTGAAAGTTGATGGTCATCACCCAAATTCCAGAACCAGTTGTCAAATACATATAAGGAATTATGTGTTAATGTTTTATTTGTATGTAAATAAATATGTAGCATAAAAATAGCTGTTTGTAGAAATGTTTTTCCACTTTAAACTGCCAGTGTAGCCTATTTTCAAAGAAAAATCCAATTATCCATGTTTTCTGCATACACAGACAGCTTGCAGTCCCACTTAATCCAAATAATTGGAGTTATGCTGTAGTTTGCTTTTCATATATGCGGAAACTGAAAGTGGGTTCATTCTGTTTATCCTGTTTAGTGAGGGATTGGTATCATTGAAGACTGTGGCATCAGGTTGATGATTATGATCAACATTGTTTTAATTGTTACTGTGTTGACAGCCTGTTGTTTAAAAATATGTATTGTCAACATATTACATGATCTTTTGAAATTCTGCATTTTATGTTACAGGTAAACTACCACACAAATGTAAGATTGTTATAGCAGGAAATCATGAATTGAGTTTTGACAAAACATTCACACATCCACTAAGGCAGAGCCCAGGTGATCGTTCCACCCATACTGGTCCCAGCCTTGTTGACCAAATCCCAACTCTGGGCATTCCAAAAGACAGTATCACAGAAGCTGTTCAAACTCCCAATGTCAAGGATTGTCTTACCAACTGCATATATCTGGAGGACAGTGAAGTTATTTTATATGGGCTCAAAATTTATGGCACTCCATGGTAAATAAAATATTTGAACAGCATCTTTCATATACAAGTTGTACTAAAAGTTGCTTAATTGAGGTTGTATTCACATTACGGGGAAACACTGCTTTATTTACAACCAGCCACCAACAGAAAATGACAGTAAGGAGCTACAGAAATTGTGCACATTGTTATGCACCATATTTAATGCACATCTGACATCTGCACAGGACCGATTCACCAACAGGGTAGTGTATCCATGGGATGTGAATATGATCTTAGTAAAGCAACATTTATGGCACCAAGTAAAATGCTTTTTATTGGCTGAAGTTTGCATGGTAGTCTGTTGTTACATATTACCATAAATCCACAAGCATGTTGTAGTTCATTACCACAAGTTACGTGCATATATCAATAATGCACTTAATGTCAACACCATTGGATCATAAGAACAGCCCGATCCCTAAATATGAGTCCTTCTTGAGAAGTGTATATATAAGCTGGTTTATCCAGACCAAATGGTTGCTAGGTATCCCGGTTTTCTGAATATCACAACATTGTACCTAACATGTATTTTAGTGTTCCTAGCAACGTCATGGACAGAGCTAACCATGTAATTTGTCACTTGATATTGTTCAATAAGTTGGCAGTGTGTTACCTTTGTTGTTTATTTACTTGTAGCTTTTAAAGACATTGTTGGTAACTCAGACCATAGAACATCCAATTAACTGTGAGTAATGAGTTGGAAAAGATGTTTATGGCCCAGTTTAAGATCCTGTCCTGGCATTGACCTGAAGGAAGTGAGCACAACCATGGAAAACGTCAAGATAGTCAGTGTGCTGGCTGTATTTGAACTGCGAACCTCGCAAATATAAATCAGACACACTACTGCTTGACCCAACATGCATGGTACAAGATGTATAATTTCTCACACATTTAATGATGTGATGAAAAAATCACTTTTTGTTGTACTGGCACAAGTTTTTTGTCAGCAAGAAATGAACATCAAGGCCAGTGCAGTATGTAAATTTGCAAAGATTGCATTTGGAAGACACTGTACTTGAGATTAGAGTAAATCTTTCCATTTGCATTTTTTATAATATCTTTGGATGATTTGTGGTCTGAAATAAAACTTCAGGATAACTGTTAGTGACTCTAAAGATGCAGAAGTAAATGAAGTAAATGTGATGGTATTTCAGTGATAATCCAAAGGACATACTTTGAAGTTTACATATGTGGAAATGAAGCTGGATGTAGAAAGCTGTTTAATATGCCAAGGCACAAATTGTATCCTGATACAAAGTTATGTTGGTGTTAGGCAACCAGAATTCTGCAAATGGGCTTTTAATGTCCCACGAGGTGAAGAATGCTTGTGGAAGTGGGACAAAATTCCTGATGACACAGACATTCTGGTGACACATACGCCACCTGTAGGACATGGGGATCTGTGTTGTACAGGTGTCCGAGCAGGTTGTGTCGAGCTCCTAACAACTGTCCAACAACGAGTTAAGCCAAAGTATCATGTTTTTGGACATATACATGAAGGTGAATTCTTGGTTTGTCATTATCATCCTTTTCAGAATTAGGCTTATTCAGACCTATTACACATATGAGGAAACAGAATCCTTCCAGTGTTCTTGACATCTCCCCTAACTTCTTTTTCCTTTTGGTTTATTTTAAAAACTTCAGTCCAGTCCTGTTTATGTAACAATTTCAAATCGATCAAAGTTCCACTATTTGGTTGCCAGCCAAAAAGTGGTTCTGGCTTGTGTGAGCAATTACTGCGGTACTGATGTAATGGTTATTCAGTCCTGCGGTAGGGTTGCTACCTCTGAGCCTCTGGACAAGTTCTGTATGCCAGTAGTTACTGCAACAGTGACGTTATTCTGCAGTAATATGGGTTTCAGACCTCTTTAGTGAAATATACTACACCATAAGAAGGTGAGGTCAACAGTTGACTTGCAGAGGCTGTAGGAGATGCATCCCACCCCTTATGCCCAACCATCATAGTTTGCAGAATGTACAATGAATTGTTCATGCCTAAATCCTATACTGTTAAAGGATGTAGTAAACTTTGCAATAAGGCTGTGTTGTCTTTCAGAACTCTGTAATAGATGGGAACTTGTGCCAGGGGTGATAATCATCATACCTACTGTGATGTGCCATAGAACAGCTGGGATTGGTTATCCATATGTTTCAGTACACCATAGTATAATATACAGCAGGCCCACCTCGTTTGTGGGTTTCCACAAATGAGGTGGGCCTGCTGTATAAGAAGTATTGTGACTTCTCTTGTGCATCGCAGTGAGTTCGTTAGCCTATTTGCAGTCATACTTGTGTAATAATGTATGAGGCCACATCTGTGCATGTGTGGCACTTGATAGCTACCTACATATTGTACCACAGACAATGTTAGTTCAGCTGGTTGTACCTCTCACAAATTTTTTTTAACTGTTGCCCTCATAGTATAGTTATGTCTGAAAAGGGAGCTGTATATGCTGATGAAGAGCCTAAGGATAGAAAGAAAATGACTGATGTCTATGTTGGAGAAAGTGGAGGTGCTGGATAATTTGGACATGGGTGTGAGAATTGCTGTTACTTTCAGATAAACTGTAAACCGTAGGTAATCCAGATGTAATGCTTTTGAAAATATGGGATGTTACAGATATCAGGCACAAATTATTTAACTTGGTTCTGGAGGTATGCGGACAATAGAGGCTCCTCGATAAGCCAAACATGTGCATGAGCCATAGCATAGCTGCAGTTGTGTAATACATATCCATGCCTTCAGTAGTGTGTGTTATGTTTCTAGGATATGGGATATCTTCTGATGGAAAAATTATCTACATAAATGCTTCAACTTGTGACATAAATTACCTTCCAACAAATCGTCCTATAGTTTTTGATGTCACATTGCCACCCAACGTCCAGAAACAGTAACCAAGAAGCCATAAGAATTTGGACAAGTGGACTTCTCTGTCTCAAATGTGATGAATTTCAGTATTATTGTAGATGCTTGGTAGTGTGCTTCTGAGTATTAATTTATTGTATTATATTTATTATATTATTTATTTTTATGCTCTTATGTAAGAATGGTTAACATTAATAAAATTCTAACTTCTTGGAGATTTTAATGATTAACTAATAGTCGAGTCTAGTTTAGTCTAGTACATGGTTAAAAGCAGCGGAAATGGCCAAGGAGTGACGTGTGGTAATACACTACGGTTTAATTATTCCCTGCCAAATATGTTCAATGTTGGGCGTTATTGATACAGAAAAATTCCGTATAATATTTGCCTCTTTTGCTTGGCAGTACAAACTGTAAAGTTTGATGTAACCCACATCTGAGACACAAAGTGAATGATTTTTTGATTTCTAAGGACCTAATCTTTGCACAAAATTAATCTAAATAATGTGTAAAAATTTAGTTCCAACCTCGTGTAAAACAGTGTATCTCCACTACAAAGGGCAGCCATTTAACCTTTATCATCCTATGACCATATGCTGGTCTCTTGTGTGTGTACTTGGTAACAATTTAAATGTCCATGGTAAGCCAGAAAAAACTCTGGCCACCAAGAGATGCAGTTGGCATTTAAATTTTATCTTGCTCATTCTGTGCATGATTATTATTCAAATACAACACTTGTCCAACCAATGCACTGTTTTAATGTCTTTACATTATAACATTTATAAAATTTAACTTTTTAACTTTGACTGTCCCTGATGATGATCCTGTAGGATCAAAACATGTTGAAGTTGTAAAAATGTAAAAATATTATAAGTGTTATAATGTAAAGACATTAAATCAGCGCATTGGTTGGACAAGTGTTGTATTTGGCACTTAAATCCGTATCCTAAAAGTTGATGCTGGGTATGGAAATAATTGGTTTGTTCTGCAAATTGTATGAAACATGAATACAATGTGTAAGAAAAATGTAATTTTTTTAAGTTAAAGCAGGTTGTACATGTAGTGTTTGAACTAACACGTGAGCGCAACCTGTACTGTACTTCGAACTGCGTAGTTTGATATTCTTACACATGTATTGGTATTGTTACCATCACTCATTAGTGAAAAACCTATTAAGTGTAGAGTCCATTTAAATTAAATTTGTCACATATATCCTCAAAGTTTCACACCTCACCATGTTTGTGAATGCCGATTTTCAAAAATATTTCACCAGATTTCACATGCACAGTTCATTCCCATTTTTCATGAAACATTCTCATCTCTCAATATTAAGTGAATAATTTTTGGAGTTTCAGCACCTAAACCCCCAAAGCCTGGTGTTCATCTGTATAAGATATAAAATGTGTCTCCCTTTCAGGGACCAACCCATCAAATGTTTTATATTCCACAAACAAAAGAAATCTTAACAGAAGCTGCATATTTGTAGAGAATTATTACGGTATATACGTCTATTTCAGGACCATAAATTTAATGAGGCACTTGCTGCTTCTACCTCACAAGTTAGCACATCTGCAGTTTTTGTATTGCCAGCATTAGGACATCAAACTGTGATGGGGTGGCCTGCAGTGGTGTAACTGTCACTAATAAAAGTTGATCAGTTTTTTTCAGAACTTGAAATGGACGGACATACACATATCGTGGGGTCATAACCATACCTTTGTACTTAAGAGGTTTAGTATGCTGTAAATAATCTGACTACATACACGCAAAACACATGCACACCTAGGGTGGTACAATTAAGTGCAGCGACATTAAAAAAGGAACTTTATTTGGTAATTACACATTCTATAGTTTCATCTTCCAATAATCTGGACTCTTCTTCACATACAAGTGCTTAAAACATTTCATCTGCTAGACACTGTGAAATCTACACATTATCAAATATAAGTTGCAGTTTGTACAAAAGTAACATAACATATATTGTGTTCATTAGGGAATATGAACTTACTGCAATCTAAGTTTTTACTGAGAGTGGGGAGGTGGAAGATGTGAAACTCTGATGATTCCAAATTATGTACAAACTAAATAAGTCGCTTCTCACACACTACCACACAAGATTTTTTATATTTTGTACTGTCAACCATCCTGAACCTTAACCACCATTCTAGCAGAAAGTCCTACTCTGTAAAACTCTGCACTTAAGTAGGCCAGTGCTCTGATGAGTACATTAGATCCAGATATTTGTTAATTTATTCTATAACAAGAAATTACATCATTAAACTCTAATACAGATGTGGGAAAACATTCTGTACATCAAAGATTATAGAGTGAATACACGAGTATACTGTATTTACCTGAATGTAAGTTCAGAATTTTTCCCTAATTCATTATCTGGAAAATGGTGGGGGTCAACCTATAGTCACACATGTTATGTGTAGGTGTGTTCCTGAAAACTCAAGACTGTGAAGTGGGGTTATCCTATATTCAGGTAAAGACACAGTACCTTTAATTATGGCATAATTTTTATGAACATCCCCTAATGTATATACATATGTAAGTAATACAAAATTTAAGTATCTGACTGCTGTATTTTTCTATATGGAATACAGATTTTAGTCATACTGTAACTGAGGCGACTTCACATCAGATTCATGGTGGATGACATAGTACTGCAGCAGGTTTCTCATACAGTTTTCTTACATATCTACTGTTAATTGTTATTCCCTGATTGCTCCATATTTGTCACCATGTGCCAGATCTCACTAGGCAGCACATTATCACATTCTGGGTCTTTAAACTGGGGAGTTGCATCTCTGACCCAGCACTTGGCTCATCATAGAGTTAGGAACTAAAAATTTTGGCTAACTACACATCTTGGTGATGGAGATTATCATTAATCACAAGTGCCTCACAAATAACTGTCCTGCCAGACCAGTTAAGTCATTACAAGTTACAACTGGCAAATTAGCATAGAAACAATTACCTTATACTTGCATAACACTGAATTTAAAAAAAAGGTAAAGCAATCCCATTACAAGCCTGAAAGGCCTGGGGGGTTCCAGGAGGATAAGGCTCCCACAATTCAAGACAGTCGGCATATGAAGGTGGTAAGATTGTCAGCCCTACGTGCCGGCCACCTTTAACCCCCAGGGAATATTCCTGATATTCATATTTGTTCGAGGCTGCGTTGACCCCAGTGTCACTGTGCAGCCAGAAGGATTATGTCAATGAAAAATTTGCGTGACACCATCTAGAATTGAACCTGTGACATGCCAGCTTGTAGTGCAATGCCTGAACCAACTGCACCACTGCGTGCCCCTAACACTGAATTAATGCACTGTTATTGCAAATAATGCCTTTTAGCCAAATCAAACTGTACATGGCACATTGGTTAAAATTTTTGTCACAAGTGTGATACCAGTGCTGTATGATTAAGCTTAGAAAGAAAGCAGTAATTTGCCTACTATTTTAATCAATAAAGGATGAAGAGTGGTGTAGTAAAGGCCAGATTCTTAACAGAATTATCCTACTCAGTTGTACAGAACTGAACTCGTATATATGAATAAAATGAGCAACACAAAAAATTAAAACTCAAGAGTTACCAATGTAAACACAAAGTTAATTTGTATAATAATGAAATCACTTTGTTACCTTCTGGCAAAGTGAACAGAGCGCATTTAAAACACGTCAGGATTCTTAATGTTCATCATCCCAGTTGGCGTTTAAGTACAAGACTCAAAGAATAGATTTGTATCATGTCAGGATTCATAAAGCCAAGCATTGCCAGGCAGTTGATGTTTGAAATAGTTTTGTGTATTTGCAATTATATCTTATCCCAAGTAGAACATAATGAAGATTCTTTATTGTGCCAATTCATTTCATGTACTTCTAAAACTGGGAATATTTTTGGTAATTTAAAAACAGGCCAAAGGTGGGAAGAATTGCAATTTTGTACTTACTCATTTTTAAGCTTAACCGCTGTACTGTGACTGTACTGCAATTGTGGTAACATGCAGCTTCAGAATGTGCTGGGAATATTCTGCTGAAAGTTGCTTCATCAACCCCTTGTGTCACCACCTGATAGCACAAGTGACTAAAAATGAAACAATGGCTCAATTTTAAAAGGGACAAAATGCGGAACTATGTGTGATTCTGTACATTTCAGTACCTTCAGCTGAAAGCACTTCGCTTTACAATTCCTGCCAGATTACACAGAGTCAAAACCTAGAAATCTTAATACAAATATTCACCACCATGAAAATGTCAAATTTTCTTAACAATGCCTGCTGTTTTACTTTAAAATGGTAATAATTAATGTTTATAAAAACAACGTGCAAAAGCACTCAGGCATTTGGGTACAATAGAAACCTACAGTCTTGGGAGATGCTTATGCCTCCTTGTATTATCCTCTGGTAATGTAAATCTATACAGCATGGTTTTAGGCCATTCATAAAGTATGGTTTCATCTTAGTCATAAACACAGTAGGTCTATGAAACCATGTACTAACACATGAAGATTTTAATGCAAAATTGTAACTGTTAATGAAAGCCACCACAATTGTGGAAACACTACAGGCTGTCAAACAAAATGCAACATTACAATCAAAGTCTAAATGCGTATGCTAATCAAACATCTTTTCCCCTGTTACTACAATGACACTGCTCATTCCGACTAGCTGCTTATTAACACTGTAATCGAGGCCCACAAGATGACAGGGTGAAGAATTTGGTAAAGACATAAGGTGCAACAAATACACATTCACTGAAGCCATTTACAGAATCCTGGTTGAGAACGAATATTGCATAGCTCAGAAGATTCACGAAATTCAATAACAACCTTTATGTAAATGAGATTTTTTCGGTACAAAATCTGCTGACACCAAACAGTTTCACATACATCTGTATTATAGCGTTTCTTTTTTCAAGTATATTTTGTACTTATTATGTCTGCTCCAATCTATTATTTGGTACCTTTATTCATAATGTTATGGTAGATGAATATCAGCACCATTTAAATTGAATCTGATTTAGCACTACATGGTCTATAACGAGTTCTACTTTAAAGGCTTACAACTATATTATTCAACTGAATGCTCTGGATTATCACAATTCACTTCAGTTCTGAATAGCAGTTATGCACATACTTGTATGAAACATGTGACGTCTCTATAATGTCAAAATTGCATGTGATACCATGCTTGAACATTCCATCTTTTCAGAGCAGCACAATGTAAGAAACACAAAAGAAAGACATATACTTCTGTAGCTATACACCTTCTTTTAACATAGGACAACGGATTTCATTGACTCATGAGTTCATGTGAAGAGAATGCTGTGTCTTACATTAATACACTCGGTTTTAAAAGAACACTGCGTTTGTGTGCTCCACTTTGCACAGCCCTATCGTAAAAAACATGTATGAATCCAGATTTAGTTCTTTGTGTTAGTTACTTTAGCCACAAAAAGACATTAAGAAATAATACACCAACTTCAGCGTTTCTAGACTTATAAATACTCTCAAGAAATGGTGATGTTCCCATGACTATTGTGTACTGATTTTGTAAACTGAAAAATTTTTTAATTCAAGATATCTGCACTCTATGAGTTACTGACTTATCCCCCTGTTCATGTGGACCCACAGATTTGTTGGTGTATATGATGTCATCATCCTGCATTGGAAAGATTACATCAAACATGCAATAAATATGCAGATATAACAGCTGAGATTCGTTAACTAAAACAAAATGTTACAATCCACATGTACAGAGTTGCCTCTTTATTAATGATGTACGTGAAGGTGTAAAAATATCATGGCTGCCGCAGTGGTAAGTCTTTTAATATGGAACATTTGAGAACAGGTATGATACAGATTCACCATTGTGTGTCCTCCTCACAGCTTCTGCAAACATCATGGATACATCGATACACTGCAACGAACATTGAAAAAATGTTTAACTCAGAAACTGTTTGGCATGTTAGAGGAATGTCTGAGGTAAGGGAAGTGTGAGCTGACAAAGAAGGATTGCAACGCATATCTTGCCAAGCCCCCTTGAAACACACGCATACGCATGGGTGCACACACTCTCTGTAGAAGCAATGCCAAATCTCCCGACAGGGAAAAAGTCACCAGCACAAAGTTAAAATAAATTGTTTCAAACCACGTACAATCTTCAAATGAAGCCACCAAATCTTTTGTATCCATAGCAAATTCTTTTAGAGTACACCATATTTCCCATGCCATAAGCTGCTACGAGTGATAATCAGCAAGATACTTGTATTGATATAATAAAAGTTGACCTTCCAGTGTGGTGATTTTTGGGGAATTTTTCAGCAGAAGAATGCATCTTACAGGGTCAGAAATACAGTAATTCATCCAAATGTCCAGGATTTGATACAAGTAACTTCAAATAGTGAACATTTGAGGAAATTCAATTATACATTCTGAATGGATCATGTGATGCAGCACCATGATCATAAATAACAACACTTGTCAAAGCTCTGTCATAATAAGCAAGCAATTACTGAAAAAAATTACTACTGTGGATGGAATTTCCAATTAAACCATGCACTAGCAAGTGACTTTATCTTAGAGCTGTAGCTTACTAGCCAATGTTTGTCTATAAAAAGGCAGTAATAAGGCTGCAAATGCAAGCATGAACCACTATGTTAGAACAGTTTTTGCAAGTGTGTTATTTAATGATGCTGTCAGTTGTTTAGGTTGTGCAGCATAAAAAATGTTCAAATATGAGGCTGCAGCATTGGTGGAATAACAATGAAAGGGGAAAACAGAAGTTCTTGCCAAAAAACGTGCCCCAGTACAACTTTGTCCACTATATATCTGACATTAGCTGGCCTGGAATTGAACTCAGGCCTCCACAGTGAGAAACCAGTGACCAACTGCCTCAGCCATGACATGATGAAACATCTCAGAAATATGTCACACCCTGAGACTAATTACATCTACTCATAAGCTAGTCAGAGTAAAAGAACTTTAACCTTTATCCCCCCAAATGACAAAATGCTGGTCTCCGTCTGCTGCAGACATTTAAATGTCCATGCTAAGTCAGAAAAATTCCAGCCATCAAGAGATACGTTCAGCATTTAAACCTGTCCGCTACACATTCAATAGTGACCTGTTTTGTAGATTTCCCACCTGGAAAAAATGGCATTGCCTACATTTCCTAAACAGTGGGCCACATGAATAGAAGTCCACAGGTGGATAACAATTAAGTACAGCCTGTTGGGTATTAAAGAATATGGATTCTTTTTATGGGTAACAAACTTTAAATCACTGACACAGGGCCACAGTGTTGGAGAATAGTAATGGAGGTAAGAAGTTAGGCCATACTGACCTACTAGATTTTGTGTGCTAGCTAGTGTGGTAACTTCGTTTTTTGCTAAAAAATCTCATGTGGGTTGCATGTTGGACATCCCATATCCCTAGGTTGCACTGACACATAAGAGTAATGGTGAAGTTATCCTTGTGCACACCATGAAGGCATATGGGGGACTGAAGGTGCAGCTCCACTCATCCTTAAACTTGGCAACAGATGGAGGCTGAGTGGCCACATTAGCTGCATAACCTATTGAATAGGAGGCTAGGTGGATCGAAAGAGCCAGTCTGGACACTTGAGAGCAGAGAAAAATCCCTTGCCCTTACGATGAATGGAACCCCCATGATCCCTCAGGCATCCAACCCATAGTGAAGTCACTATACCACCTACACTAACCCCCTTATATGTAATTTCTTTAAACTGTTTAATTAATAATGTTGAAAATGATTTGAAGAAAATGGTTGTTAACGAGTCTGGGAAAAATAGGTTGCAGATAGAGACGCCTGGAAACTGATCCTGAAGCAGGCCAGGATCCTGCATGGGCTGTAGAGGCAGTGAAGAAGAAGGGGAAGAAGTTTATTTAATATTTTGAATCTGTTTACATGACTTGAACTGGAAATCAGTGATTCAATTCTTATGGTTGTTTTATACATATGGCTTTTCATAAAAGGTTTTCTCCTCTAAAAGCTTTCATAATTTATCATGTGTGTGTGTGTGTGTGTATGAGTGTTGTGCCTTGTTCTGAATATCTTTTCTTATGTCTGGATTTGTAAATTTTAAAAATAAAAGTGTACTACAATAACAATCTTACCTGTATCCTGGGGCAGTCTTTCATATGTTGTTCTTGTGGTATTGTGTTTGTGACAACAACTGCTTCAAAGCACGCATTATTGATCCTTGAAATGGCAGGTCCAGAGAAAATACCATGGGTCAAGATAGCATATACCTTTGTGGCTCCTGCTTCAAGTAACCTGATCAAGAGACAGGTGGTTAGGAGCTTCTTGCTGATGGACTAAGAAAATAATAAGCATGGGTAGGGATCATCACAGATTCCAACCTAACCAAGATAAATGACAAACCTGGCCAAATGACAAAGAGGATTCCCTGTAACGTGTGAAACATGAATTTTAAAATTTGTTGTGAAACACTCAAGCCTCTCACAAGTGACCCCTGAATTATTAAGTCACCTTTTTCAGCCCTCAAATATTATTCAACAGATATGATACTGCAATGCACCCCCCCCCCCTTGCAAGTGCACACACACACACACATGGACCATATTTATCCAAATATAAGACAAGAAATTCTTTGTAATTCATCACCTGAAGAAGTGCACAGGTTGCCTTAAAATCACACAGGAAGTTAAACACATCCTGAAAATTGAAGACTGTAATAGCAGGGGTCTTCTGATATTCACATACATATGGTAAATCAAGAAGGAAAGACAAGACAAAAGAAACATAATGAATACATACTTTTCAGCTGCATGGCAGATTGTGCCACATGTATCGGCCATATCATCCACCAATATGGCCACCCGGTCCTTAACATCACCTACTAAGACCATGGATGCCACCTCATTTGCTTTCTTGCGTTCTTTGTGGATCAGGGCAAACTCAACATTAAGTCGATCTGCTATTGATGTTACTCTGTGTCAAGGAAAGCATAATGTAACATATGTTCCATAAAGAACTTAACATCACAGATAGCACACAAGTGCAGACAGCATTTGATATTCTTCATAAACTTTCTGCCAAAACAACCAGTGAACTACTGCAGCTAAGCAGGCAACTGTACAAGTAACACAACTATTTACATGGCATTGTCACTTAAAAGGACAATAGTCCCACCTGTAAAAGGTGTCATGACAAAGATGAAATGACCACATGTACTATGTCATGGGTCTCCAACCTGCAGCCTGCCAGGTTGTATTAGGTGGCGCGCAGCTACATTTCTTAAATGTGTATGTACTATAAAAATTACACAATAATTAAGACGGTTCGGCATACCACTTATTATTTCTGCATGTGCAGCCTGCGAACCAGGCCACAATAACTGGTCTGGCCCTTTGCCATAAAACGGCTGCAGACCCATGACCTGTGTGAATGTGAGATTACAAATGAATTAATATTTTGTTATTTAGAACTCCTTTTCACAAAGCCAACTGTCTAGTAAAAGGCCCCATGAATCAAAGTACTTTGTTTAATCCAAAATTAAAGGCCTGCTAGTGTGCTGATCTTAGAAATGGAATGCACAGCAGTTCATACAGTTGCAGTGCAAGGGTCATTTCATGCTTGCCACTTTTTTCTACAGAGTCTGTTTTAATCAGGTCCCCAAGTACAGAAGGATATAATGGCAGATGCAGGTTTTCAATGCAATAAGGCTGCTGTGCTCTGGGACCAGTGGCAAATCCTGATCTGGAGGTCAAGTCTAGTGGAATGGTATAATGCCACACCGTGTACCCTTACGCTAAACCTGACCCCTGGATCAGGGTTTTCAACTGTCAGGGACATGACAAACACTCTGTAAATAAAAGACACGCCGCATAATTCTAGAATTGTCTAGTACCTGCCAGGGAGTAAAGAAAAAGAGCTCAATAAGACCAGGTACGACCCATCTACTTCTAAACCATTTACAGAACAATACTGTACAGTATCACACCAGTTTGCCCCAAGTGATGTGATGACTCATTGAAATAAAAATGATTAAATTAACTACGTTATTTAGCTATGAACAATTAGCCACCCTTACTGTACGTGGAATCTACCATACCAAGCAAGTTACAAGAACATCAAATACATACTTCTGTAGGTTTCTGATTTTAAAGAATGAGTCAATATTCAACAGACCTTTTTGCACCACCAGCATCTGGTGATACAATGATACTATTCCGCCACTCGACTATATTTTCCTTAATCCACTTTAAAACTGCAGGTTCAGCATACAGGTTGTCCACTGGTATATCAAAGAAACCCTGGATCTGTGAGGCATGCAAGTCCATTGTGATAATATGATCAGCTCCAGCAACTGAAAGCATGTTTGCCACTAGCTTCGCTGAGATGGGGGCACGGCTCTGTCAAACAGAAATATAAGATACACACTATATTACAAGACAGCATACCAAGGTCCATTTGCAACGCTACTCACAAAACAAGCAAAATATGCTTAGCTGTCCCGACCGGCCCTCTTTGCAGGAAAGTCAACATAGGATAAAGGTGACAGGAAAGAAGGCAAATGGATAACTAAAAGACAATGACAGAGGATATGCATGATATAAAGGCATCACTGCCACATCAACAGCAGCAAAGAATAAAAAGTTGACATTAATACATGGATGAGAAGTGCAAAAAATAATGAAGTGTTGCAAATGCACCCTGGTTAGTTCAGTGTATGAGTGGAAGCAAAAATCAAACACAGAAAACAAACACTAGCAACACAAAATGCAGGACAGTTTCATACAGTATTTTTATGTCCTGACATATGGTGTATATCCATACTTTTAATGCACACAAACACTCAGGATTAGTGAGTTAAAAAACAGTTGTCATAAATATTGCAGACAGCAAGCCAGATTATGTGTTAATGTTATGTGCACAAAAATGTCACCACATTTTTCATTTATTATGTATGACACCAACACTGAAGAAATCTGATGGAACATAATTTGTAGGAGATCATACCAGGGTGCATGCTTTTTTTTTTTTGTTTCCTAGTTGCTGAAATTACATTTCTCGAAGCCATGTACAGTATCCAAAAAAGACCTAAGTCAGTCCAAAATAAACGTCACAAATGAAAACACTCTCCGCCCACTTTCTTTTCATAACGAAAGAAAGCAGGCTTAAGAGATCAATGGGCTGTGCATGTCTGTGAGACCTCCTTCCAATTTCCAAATAATTTAACCATCTACATAAAATGTCACATGAATGTTACGCCACTACAGTAGCCTCACTACCTCCCCCTTGTACCCAGAGTTTATGATCTTGATTTAAAACGTGACAGGCATGGGCTCATATAAGAAGAACAGAGGGTAACAGAGATGAAAGAGGGGGAAAATATACAGCAAAGCTCCCACTTCCTGGGGAGCTGGTGAGTGGTGGATTTGATCATGCCAGTAAGGCAATACTGGATGGGGAAAATTTGACGGGGCAATGAAACTGAATATTAAATGAGAAAAAATGTTAAACTGCAGAAGATTAAATGGCAGTTTAACTACACACAAGCAAGAAGCAGAGGGCTGGTGGGTGTAATCAAACAAGATGAATGCTAATAAAATACCACTACTGTTGGAGTTTCTTTACTTTCCATTAACCTGTGCATCTAGTAGACATACTGGAACTAAGAAGTTGAATCTGTACAAGATATCCACCAGGATGCAAAACACATTTCCTCAGGTATAATTATATACTGCATATACTGTTTCAATATTCCTTTGCTACTTCCTTCTCCAGTAGTTTTTATAAATATGCACTGTACATTGCAGTAGAACTATGAGACTGTTTCCTGTCACTACCATCATTTCAGTCCATTTTATGGGCAAAATCCATAGGCAAATGAATTACTATTTATTACAGCAATGAATGAATGGTAAGATAAAGACAGGCAGTCAGCAATTTTTGTTACTAAAGAAATCTAAATTCCATTTCTTTGCATACACATATTATATACATGAACAATAGGTACAGTACATAATTAGGTGGAATGACCATGTACACATCATATACCAAACACCAGAAGTGTTGTTTACATGGTCACTTTCCTTCAGGTTTCCCCACCAAAACCCTGTATGCATATATCTTCTGCCCCATGCATGCCACATGCCCTGCCCACCCCATCTTCATGATTTTCTCACCCTAACAATATCTGGTAAGGAGTATAAATCCTGGAAGCCCTGACTATGTAATTTTCTCCATCCCCCGATTACTTCCTCCATCTTCATGATTCTTAATTATATGCAATAAACATCAGGACCATGTTCTAGTCCTAAAATAAAACTCACAAGTTCCAATAAACTTATCACCACAGCCCCTTTGTTAGTGAGATATGGCAAGTGAAGAATTACCACAGCCACTGGAGGATGCAATACTGGCAATGTGACAAACTGTGGGGTTTATGCATGATGCAGTTCCTGCTCATGCTACCTACGTTGTAAAGCAAATCTTAAAATCTCCCTACCCAAACTGATGGCTAGGATGAAATGGACAAGTTCTGGGTCTCAATAATTGCCTGAACTCATTTCTGCCATCTCGACTGTGGGATCATCTAAGGGGCATATTTCACACACAAAGAGTGAACACATGGGACAAGGTTTGGTATTTGATAAATGCAGATGTAACAATATTACATGTGTCTGGTTTCAGGTTCTCAGAGTGGTGTTGGTGAAGATTCAATTCCACTGTGATGTGACACTGTGTCAAGTGTTTAGTTCCCAAGTGTCTGAAGGATCGTAGTGCCTTCACCTTCAGGGTCAAGAAGTCTGAGAAGAGTGCCTGGCCCTGAATATGACACATGCATGGAATTTTCAGTGAACCAGGCATTTTTAGTGTCAAATCACCAATGCAGAGCTTTTCTGGTAAGTGTCTTACAAGACATTCCTGTGCTCTATCTATGATCAACACAGGATTTTCCATGTTCACCGACTCTATCCACATTAATGCCCACCAGTTCAACAGTATTCCCCTAGAACTATGGCTGGTATGTCCTAGCAAAAACTGTACTATTCATCTGGTTGTGGTTTAGAGAGCTTCAATTGCCACTGGTGTATCAAACTTGTTTAGCTGTACAGAAAACAGCACATATGTTAGTCTTCAGTCACACAAAATTACTGCATTTCATGAACATAAAGGAAAATCATTCCTATCTTTTTCATACTCATATGGACATACATATACTCACTGTTGTAAGATCAGGAACAAAATCCTGGAATGTGTGAAATGTCGTAAGGGTTATTCTTATACATGAAGATTTTTAAAAGTTTCACGTTGTAGTGTATAACACGTCTGTTTGAATATCACAAACATACAAAGCCATATCAAACACAAGTAAGCTCAGAACATGACATTGTCACAGCTGCTTACATTCTTCAAAAACTGGGTATAAGTACCATAACATGATAACTGACAATTAGGGAGTAAGGTGCAGTGACCCTGAAACTGGCCCGGCCGGGAAATGTTAATACATATTTGCCACACAGTTTCAATGAAAACTTTACATATACATCTGCATGGTAATACACAGAAGAGAGGTTTTGTTTTCCTTGTTTGAAATGCAAAAACAATACACACACTCAATGAATTACTAGGATTTTGTTTACTTTTCATGAATGAAAATATTTCAGAATTATTTAAGTACTAAAAGAAGCTGTAAGTTCATGAATATAAGAAACAACAGTTTGATGATTTTGTGAAATAATGATGAATCAAATGCCTCCAAGCATCAAAGCATGAGAACATTAACACAGCCTTTGCTCACCCCGCATTATAATTACAAATCAGAAGGACAATGGACTGCTGTGTAAGCTTACTGAAAGATAAACCTACATGCAGATTACAGTCTTCTAAATTATAACAGTGCATAGTCTTGTAGGTAACTTATATGTTCTGTTGCCTCCATTTTCAGGGCTAAAATGAGTAGCACGTGGACGCAGTCAGTTTTAAAGGCAGGGCATATGGACACAGCCTAGGATGTTCACGCAATTTGCCCACGTCCCCACCCTATTCACTTCAACCTTGAAGATGCAGGCCACTTATGCCTATGAAACACTGGTATCCACCTAAAAGATGACTTAGTGTCACAACCCACATAACATAAATCTGAATACACACAATACTGAAAATGTGACATCTATAATGAAAACCTAAATGCTTGAGGGAGGAATTTATAAATTCAAGTAGTTATACAAATTGGAGCATGTAGAGGAACTCAAATACAATCTTGCAAAATATGAGCTGCTTTCACAAGCCTCTGACCTTACGCTTCAAAATTGCGTCAAAGAGATAACATATTACGTAAACCCTAAGACAACAAACACATAAGAAACAGTGTAATCCAAGTTAAAAACATTACATCACTGCTCCTGTATCCCACCCCAGTAAAGCTGCAAACATACAGACAGCCCACAATTATAAAATGAAGTTTACATATAGCACAGTAACCCCATTATATCTGGGTTAACACTCATCATAACACAACACAACACAACACAAGAATCAATAAAATATTCACATAGGACACTGAAAATCTCCAACATTACATAGCTGAAAGCACCCAGCAAGCCTTGCCCAAGAAGATAACCTGACATCTGGAAATGAAAGAACTATACTGCCACAAACCATAAAACATGTCCAGTATTCAAAGCAGAAAACTGATGTTCAACCACATTAAAAAACCACACTTTATACATTAATGACATCCGTGATAGGAATACAAGAGATAGGATCCCATAATTCTGACATCGCCCAACAACCATTCTTATCAAGCATAATCAGTAGTACTTATTTCATAAATAGAAAAAATGTACTACTGAAATCATGCAGTTTCATGTTTGATTCTCAATATGGATAAATAATTTTACAGCTTCATCTGCATCTTGCAGTTACAACAGAACAGGGATTCAAGTAAGCAACTAACTCCATGGTGCAGAGTGCTTCAACCAAAAACCCTGCATGCACTTCCCTTCTCCACCATGCAAGCCATATATCCTGCCCATCTCATCTTCCTTCATTACTGAACAGGGACGAACAAAGATAAGGGTACTAATAAAAGCAAAACAGTTGCTCAAACATTGCCTCGCACTGTATTGTAGGATATTTCAATTGTTATTTCATTGCATTTGTGTTGTGGTGACTCTGGATAATTAGTAAATTGAATTAAAATATTCTTTTAAAAATGAATGTTCCTTTCCTAAAGGTATGTGGAGAGTTAACTTTCTAGACATGCTGCATTTCAAGTGAAATGTCTTACATTTGAGTTTATATTACAAATTTCTAAATAAAACTATGTACATAGAATTCCACTGACAGTTTTTGTGTTCCTTAACTTATGCTGAACTGGTTGTGCAAATTTCCCCCATAAATACATGGTACGTGTGTATTAAACATTTCATTTGTTACTACATCTGTGAGATGCATCCACTGTTTTTGGAGTCGCACTTCAAGCAACCCCGGAGATTTTTATGAACTGTGTTCTGAAAATATCCCTCTCATCCCTTTAAACTGTCATAATTGTTACATATACACACTGTTTCCTACATGACAGTAAAAAAAAAAGTTTACCCTCATGTAGAAACATTTCATCAGCAATAAGAATACACAATGCTCAGAAATATGCAGTTGGAAAAT
>BLKM01000378.1:3234170-3310547 GCA_013340265.1 Coptotermes formosanus | reverse complement strand
CCCCCCCCCCCCCCCCCCCCCCCCCCCCCGGCCGGGCATGAGGGGATGCAATAGATAATTCAAGTAGCTCAGGACAGGGTCAAAAGGTGGGCTCTTGTCAATGCATGATTAAAACTACAATTCAATCAAAACAGGGAATTTCATCACCAGATAAACAACTATAAACTTTTCACGATGAATCATGCACAACCATATAGTGAGTGGCAGATGCAACAATGATTGAATGCGATTCATGTAAATACTGTATACAATGTAGTAAAGCTTGGCACTCACTTGGTCTCAGAAAGGGAACTGCATGTGTTTACTTTCAAGGCTGTGCTTTCCACATGCCCCACCCCCCTTCCCCCATTTTTACTCCTGTGATGAATTAGGAAAAATATTCAGAATGGTGTGCCATGATATCATAGTCAGTATAGGGACTGGACAATCTGGGGTTCAAATCCCAGCAGGGGCAAGGAATTTTTCTCGTCTCTAAAATATCCAGACTGGCACTGGGGCCCACCCAGCCTCCTATTCAACAGGTACCAAGTTCTTCCCTGGGGGTAAAGCAGCCACAGTGCAAAGATGCCCACTCACCTCAATCTAATGCAGACATTAAGAACAAGCGGAGCTATACTTCTACGCCCCCTATACGCCTTCATAGCATGGACATGGACAACTTTGCCTTTCAGAGGACAGTAATAACAACAGAGACTGATAAGTGACTACTAATTTTGTGACCATCAACAGCTATTTTACTTTGATGACAATAAAGCCAATTAAAGTTGCAAAAAAAATGTGGAATGAATTAATTAATGACAAAGGAAACAGAAGTTTTAAACTCTCAAGCTTGCATCTTAAACATGATTTATGGGGCAGGTGGTCTGTGTGAAAGCTGCAGGATCAAGTAACATTCAGTTACCTCAGCAATAACACACACTAACTAACAACAATATAAGCCAACAAATACTTGTCAGCAAATGGTCAGTTCATGTTCCACACTTTGATATGCACAAAATGGTTTTCCAAGGACACATTCTGTTTATGATTTAATCTTTAATGCAATATGAACCCCAACAAGCACTCATCCAAAAGCCATACAGTCACATTCCCCAAAAGAATCAATGTTTCATAAAGACTGCACCCTAAACACAGTTATTCTAACAAACAATATGTAAATACAAATTTGTGCTACAGTCTGTGAGGGTGAAAGAAAAAAACATATATCTCCAGTCAAATATAATGTTCTTACTATGCAATACACACTTTCAAGAACATCTTACAAAACATAATAATATAAGCCTCAGAGGTCAGTAATTAAATGATGGTAGCCAATAAACCACACACCCAACCAGCCTGTTTATCAGTTACAGAGGAAAAGAGAAAGCGAAATAGACAGGAGATAAGAGACGAGAGGGCAGAAGTTACGCAAACATGTCTAAAAGGGCAGAATGTTCAAAGTTCAACGAAGATAGAGATAGCAGAGAAAACTGCTTAAGCAACAGGCTCCCCACTGATTTTTACAATTCTGTTCCACAGAATTTCCACAAAATTTGCCTAATATTAAATTACTTTGGCCCCAATGCCATGATCACATGCTTGGCTCATTCTCTTCTATCTCTTATCGCTTCTCACAACTCAGAGTTCGATTTGAATGCACTACTGAACACAATATTCATGCTACTGGAGGTAAGATGTGAAAAGAAAAACTGAAAGGTAGTTATTCTCTGCATTAAATGAAAACAGCAGCCCTTTCAGCATCACAAACATAAAAATAAAGTACTGTAGACAGTTGAGATATTCACTCTCCTAGGATGTTACACTGTGTAGATTGCTAGTTTAGCTGGTAACAAACTACCAATGTACGCTGCATAACATCCCAAAAGAGACACGATCTCATTTAGACCACCGCAGAAGCCTGAAATCATGCATACTGTAGACAGTTATAACAACACTCTTTGTGGGTTATGTTGATTTCATACTCTATCAGATTTTAAAAATACACGCTTAACACCACGCTGAAAACACCATAACAGGAATTTGTGCCTAGCAAAGCCTAAATCTTATGTTACTTCTCAGAACAGACAACCTTCAATTCAGGAAGACATACTGCAATAAATTTAAATAGGTTACATGACAAGAGATTGCAAGTAATAAGATTCAAAAACAGTGGTCCCAGAATTTTGCTACAAGGAGGTTTAATTGTCGTTAGTATATCTGAAAAGAAATTTGACCGTGTGCTCTCATAACTGCCGCTAGAATGCATATATTAAGGTTGTGACACTCTTTTAAATAGAAATTACTTCCAAATCGAACTCTGCCTCTGCTGCCTGGATCTGTTCCCATCTGTAAAGTAAAAAGATTGTAGTTAATGTGTAAAAATTACCCGGAACTTCCATTCGTTGACCTTCATTGCGAAGGGAACTGCAAACTCAAGTCCACTACCATCTCCATCTCCACCAGCCTGTGACATTATAAAGGTTTGTAACACAGCTAGAAACAATGCCTGAACATATGGAATTAAATAAGAACAGTTAAATATACTTATGGTAATATTATCGGCTTTTAACTGACTACTTGCTAATGCCATGGAGCAGTCACTCTTGAGAAGCCTGGCACTGAACAGGTTAAAATATTAAACTAATGGCTGAACACAATCTGAACCTATATGCAGCAAATCAGTTACCTCAAAAGAAGACATTACTTCACACAGTTAGGCCTATTCAGATGTGATTATTATTAGTGAAGATAATGACCGTTATTCAGTATCAACATATGGAACATACTACACACAATTACTGTAATATTCAGAGTATACATACGCCTTACAACATAGACTGCTGAAATATTTATTTCTAACAACAGAAGTGACCAAGACCAAACAGGGCCTGGTAAACACAATATTCAGAGAACTACAGTGGTGTAGAATATACTGTCAAAAGAGTAACATGACAATCAAATGCACAACTTTCAATAACAGAATCACCGTAATGTCAGGTAAGGAAACTACCTGAATGAAAATGGTTCATAGTTCATATCTTTTAACTTTTCGTGTTACTTTTCAAAATATGGATAAATAAGCAGCACAAGTTTCCACCCAAATTTACATATGGATATTAATGTAATAGTAAAGTTACCCTGTACATGCCATGAAGGCACAAAGAGGGAGCAGAGAAATAACTAGCACCACTCAATCTCAACCTTGGTGACAGATGGAGGTGCGTGGTCAGCATTACACCCTGGCCGCTTTACCCATTGGAAAGAACACTGGTACCCAATGAAGTTGAGGATGGGTGAGCTCAAGGGCCAGTCTGGACATGTTTGGAGAATGGATGTATATGTCTTTATCATATTTGTCTCTAGCACAGCCACAGATGTTACTGTAACTGAATGTCAGAGTTGAGTAGCTACACAGTCAGTATGCCCTACATTCAAATTTCAGCCTGCAAACTGCCTATCGTGGGATCTTTCACAGTTTTCTTTCATTCACCCAGGCAAATGCTGGGATAGTAGCTTAACCGAGGCCACAACAGCTTCCTTTCATGCCCTTTGCCATTCATTAGTCATTAATCAGCCTTTCATTCAGTGCTATATAGTCTGAGCTACCAAGATATGATTAAATAAAACATAAATAAATAAAACAAATGCCACTACATACATGTCACACATTCTGGCTAAAAAAACAGAAACAGGAATAAGCATATCTCAGTGTGTTTCAAGCCTCTGCTGTGTCTCATTGTAAGAGATTCCTACACACTGACAAAACAACTCACAGGTAACTAAAATGCTAAGAAATTTTTGAATTCTGCTATGAATTATACCTTCCTTTTAAAGTGAAATGGCATGTATAATGAACATAACTGACTTGAACATTTACAGGAACAACTATTGTGACTTGGTAGAGTCACAACATCTCATGAACGAAAAATTACACATTGGACCATACAACAGACACATACCTTATCTTTCTTATCCTGTCTGGCATATGGAAAGCATGGTATAACAGCAGTCACACGTGATGCTGAAGCAATTTTACAGGCATTAATCATGATAAGAAGCTCCATCAAATTGTCATTAACCTCACCACTTCCACTCTGCACAATATATACATCTTCACCTCGTACAGATTCTCCAATTTCTACGCTGTGAGAGAAACAGAGCAATACACCTTCAAGAGAAGGATATTTCTACACTTAATTTGCAACTTTCCGTTACAATGCAGACAATCAAATTATATATATATGATTACTACTACTGTAGGATACCAGACGTATTCAATTAACAGCCAAAAAACCTCCCAGAAAAAAAATACATGCACTGCTCATGTTTTACCATTTAGTTCACCTGTCTACAAGCAAACTGTTAGCAGAGTTTTTATGGTACTGAATTTGAAGCAGCAATCTTTAGAAACCTGTACCAGTGGTAACTTTTACAAATTATAACTGAACTGTACTTAAGAATGAGACACTGTGAATAATAATTAGGGTGACATTTATGACTGATACATAACAAGACGGGAAAACAGGTGATATAGGGAGGTGACGAGAATGTCATATGGACATACTATACAGTTTCCAGCATCAACCTTAATTGTTTTTCCACGTATGATGCAACTACAGCAATATCCGAGATGCTCAACATGCATTGCTGGAAAATTTACGTTTATGTGAATCAGCTTTCAACAGGGTCGTTAAGATAGGTTATGAACAAGAATGATGCTAACAGAGTTATTTACCATCTATGAGCAGAACTCAACACCCTTGCTTGTTGATATGTAACATAAAAATTCAAAGCTGACACATGGAAACATTTTTAATTTATTCTGTAATATTCCTTACCGTCTGTTTGATTTCTGCACAGATGCTGAACAGTACAACTGAAGTCTTGTATGCATAATACATCATTAAAGGAAATATATTTTATGTCTTAAATGTTACATGAGAGTCAGCAGGATACTGCAGCACAATCACGATGGGGTAGGCATGCACAGTCTCTTATGGACAGATTTTTGGCAAGTCGCATTCTCTGTCTGTCCGGTGAAATCACATCCAGATATGAGTGGTCATGGTATAATTTGGCTACTGCTACACACAGACAACTGACTAAAGAATAAAGAAATGCAATATGTGCAGCACACACATACTTCACTGCTACATAAAGCTCGAGACTATTTCACATTAAAAAATCACATTACAGCACATGGTGACATTAATTAATTAATTAAATGTAGTTTTAATAATTTATTACATACTGCTGTAAATATTTCCACACTTCTTTTCTGGTGCTGCAGGTTGCATAAAAGATGATACACATTTCATAACAATTTCTCTACTGTTCTGTCACTGACATGCCTTCCCCCCCACCCCCCAGATATAAGGGATGTTGCTAATTTACAATAATCTCAAAATGACAAACAGAGCAAGCCCGAAGTGCAGTGTGCACATGTACATCTCAACTCTAGCAGCATGAAGTATTTCTCACCTCGATCTGCTTGCTTGACTCATAACATGACATGTATGGGTAGGCAGATCCTTAAAATTTAAGCCCATTTGCATTCATAACAGGTTTAAGAGCAACTCAGCTTCAAAGGCACAATTCTTCAGGGCAGTACTGTACTTAAATTTCCAGTCACAAAACCTGGTAACTTTATAAACATTTTTCATGCTGATATGGGTAATAACTGTATCAATCTAAACTACCACATTCCGGTCTGGCATTGATAAAATGAAAGTGTTACACGTTTAAACACGTTAATTCTTACTGCATATAACATAAAAAAAGTACATTCACGCTCAAGTGGTAAACTTTACTATACAGACGTTCAGCAGTTCATGTGTGAACTACAAATGCATGAGGTTAGCTACACACAACTTCAGGCAAACCATAATTATTCAATACAGCCAGAACTGATTCAAATAGCACGAGTATGTTCTGCCACTATTATTACTGATAATAATTTCATACAATACAAGGCTTCTCAGATAGATGATCGTTATTCGCATAATTACTACGAAGTGCAAACTGCACCCGACTCTCGCTTTTAAAAACACACATGTTTCTTACCATGTTTCCAAGTTGCTGAACTTTTTGGTTACTACTTTCCCCAAGTCAATGCCCAATCGATCAACAATTCTTTGGGCAAGATCTGGATGCGATGTGCCACTGAAAACTTTGATATTCGGCATCCTACTTCGCAGAAACGAGCTCGGCTTTTCTAAGTTCGCACGAATCAAACTCTTCGCTCGCACTGGGTCCGACACAACGGGCATTACTGCAATAACATCACATACAACCAATCAGATAACAGCGGAAAAAGAATTACATCATATCCGACTGAACGTATTCTATTGAGGTACGGTCATGTTTTCGTGATGGGAGAGTCACACATGTTGAATTAAGATTCTTAAAACTTCCGCATGATGTATACCAGCATGATGATTTCGTGATAGATGAAACAATATGAATAAAATTACTGACCATCTGAGGATATCATTCTCCTCATTGTTTGGAATCATCAATTACTACAAGCGTTCGATTTGAATAGGCAAAGAGTATCCAGTAATCCGTGGTAGTGTATCAGCAAAACAGGCTCAATCGAATGTTGAGAATTGTAACAGTTGTGATGTAAGGTTAATGCTGCGGAAATATAAATCTGGAAGTATAGAAGCAATGCGTTAGATTACTTTGTACATAGAAAGATGGCGAATATTGCTGCGCAGAGAATCAAGAGAGAATTTAAGGAAGTTATTAAGAGTGAAGAGGTAGGACCTAACTGACACCCTCGAGCCCGATATTCAAAGTTAGTTTTCGAAATTTTTGTCATCCAGGACAAGTAAATACACGTAAATCATTAAAGATAACAGTTGTTTATTACAGTAAATAGTGGACTACACAAAGAATGAATGTTAACGTTTAGTTGAGTGTTCAACTACTTGATAGGGTATTTTCAATTGGAACGGCTTTATGTCGCACGTGTATATTTTTCCGATTTTGTTATTTGGCATAATTAGGACGTTAGTGTGTGTTTCATTATTACTATTTTATTTAGTGTTAATCACGAGATTAATTTGTTAGAGAGTTAATTTTCTGGCATTCTGGTCGTGAATAGTCAGGTCAGAGGAATGTGCCTGTAGTATGCAGTATGTTTCTACCCACATTTCAACATCTAGGTTTCCAAGAGTTATGTAAAAGTTTTGAGTGACATGCAGACAAATTTTAGCACATGTAAGCCATGCTGTGTTATGAATAATTTATGTCTGTATTGCTTTTATGTTGATCACAGGCATCAACCAAATCAGGTGACAAAATTTAAACTTTAGTAAACTGCTGGTTGTAGCAGCACGTTCAGTTACATTTCAATTATAGGATCTGGTTTGGAATAACTACACAAAAGAAATTTGAACTGACGTCCCCTGCTGTGGAGCCACCAAAATGGATGAACCTAACCTAGTGTAACCTGCAACCATGCCTCGTCTCTGTATTACACGTTTTGTACATTCACATTCTAGCCGTGTATTCCACTATGCACTGGTGTGTCATACATATGCACACACACACACACACACACACACACACACACACACACGCATAACATTAGATCTAAATTCCATGGATCCAGAAAAACGATAGGATGTGGAACAAGTCATAAATACACAAATATATACAGTCTTAAAGTGAAAAATACTATAAACATTGTAAAAAATTGTATCATAGATCATCTCTGCGCATAAAGAATTCATCTACAGAGCAAAAGGAGTGTGTATTGAAGTATTTTCTTAAGGCTAATTTAAACTTTGCCTTTTCGTTCTTAAGGATTGTTAGACTATTCAGTAAACTATTGAAAATTCTGATTCCAGCACGAAATGTACTTTTCTGAAGAAAAAAATAGATTGGTGTTTGGTCTGTGAAGGTGGTGCGTATTCCTTGTATTAATATTGTCTGTAGACAAATTTGTTTGAAAATTTTCTTGGTTACTGACAATGAATTTCATTAATGAAAATATATATTGGCATGGAACAGGTAAAATCTCCAATTGTTTAAATAGACATCTGCGTGGAGTTCTGGGTTGTGCCACAGCCATAATTGTGACAATTTTCTTTTGTAAAGTGAAAATCTTCCTATTGTTGGAAGAGTTACCCCAGAAAATTATTCCATATTTTATAATGGAGTGAAAGTATGCATTGTAAATTGATTTGAGAGTGTTAATGTTGCTGATATGGACCACTGACCTAACACCATAACATGCTCCACTTAACTTAGGAATCACTTCAGAATTTCCCAGTATGAAGTTTAGGAATAATTTGTTCAGTATGGTTCTTGCAGTGTAGTTGGTCATCAATTTCTCAATCAAGAAATTTTGTATTTACTGTTTCTTCTATATACTTTTCTTCATAACCAATATGTAGTGTAGAATATGATAAATTATTTGTTTGAAATTTCACTATATTTTTTATATATAGATTTTTATTATTATTACCAACTACTGCACAATAATTCTATGTATACTCCCTGCATGTTTTGACAAACCATCATAATCATGATCTCGGAGTCATTTTCACAGACGTGAGCAACTTAAAATATACCATTGGATGGTAATATGTGCATTTACTATTTACAGCCTTAGTCAGTACAGTCAACCTCGGTTATACTGGCCTCGGTTATAACGGACTTTGGTTATAACGGATCGTTTTTCCATTCCCTGGCTGTTTCCGTGTGCTTTATCATTGTAACTACCTTGGTTACAGCGGTATCTTGTATATCAGATCTTCGGTCACATCGGATTTCTCCGACATTCTCCAACAGTTCATTTTCCTCGGCTATACCGTTTTTGGCAAAATAATGGCAATTTCACAAAGGTTACAGTGTGTTCAAGCGCAGGGTGCTCACTCGTCAGAGCGACATGAAGACTGCAAATGTAATTTGACAGCATTTTGTACCCCAAGACGCCATGGAGACTTGTAAAGTTTGCAATTTGTTTGGCTTTGCTAAGGACAAGGTCAAACCATTAGCAGTTATAATGGATAAGCAGGGACAGTCTCTACCTGTTTCTGTTATTCATGCAGCAGGGAGAAAGTACTGTAATTGTCATATGCGAACTTCTTTATAGCACTTGGGGCGGAGTGCCCTGTCATAAATCAATTACGGCTTGACTTCGGCGCATTTATTTGTACACTTTAGGTAGCGATTTAAAAATACTTACCATACGTACACAGAATTCTTTTTTTGGCAAAGAAGTGATATGTGTCAGTACGGGCCAACCAACCAGGTGCAAATATGTAAAAAGGTAAAGCTATCCCATAACAGACCTGGAGAGGCCCAGAGGGTTCCAGGAGGTAGAGGCTTCCAGATTTGAAGACAGTCGGCACATGAAGGCGGTAAGGCTGTCAGCCTAACACACCAGCCATCTTTACCCCCCAGGAAAATATTCCTGGTACTGTTTCTGTTAGAAGCCGAGTAGACCCCAGGGCCACAGTGCGGCCAGAAGGATTATGTCAATGAAAAATTCCAATGACACCATTGGGAATTGAACCCGAGGCCTTCCGGTTTGTAGTGCAGTGCCTCTACCAACTACGCCATGTGAATACATACAGTATTTATAAATTTTGGCCGATCCTAGTGGCCGTGTGGTGTAAGGTGTGGGTCTTCCTCCGTTTGCTTGCTGGGATTGTGAGTTCAAATCCCATCAGGCATGGTGGCTGTCTCTTGTGAGTGTTGTGTGTTGTCACACAGGGGTCTTTGCATTGGGCTGATCACACGTCGAGAGTAGTCCTACTGGAGTGTGGTGCGTCTGAGTGTGATTGTGAAGCCACAGTAATGAAGGGGCCCTGGCCCACGAGGTGTTGTTGCGCCATTGGGAGGGGGGGATTTAAACATTTTGAGTATGTTGTACAATACGGTAGGTGCATAAAGGAGGGGAGCATTCAGGCATCTTGGTGTGTGGTGTTTCCATCTGTTACATCAAAGGTTCACAAATATATTAACGTGTGTTTTTGTGCGTGCAAAATGTAGCTGTTCATGTCTATATGCAATAAAACTGAAAGCAAGCATAAGTTAAGTGGTATAAATTTAAATGTTATGTTAAAAAGTAATTTAACTGAACCTCGCATATAACGGACTTTGGTTATAACGGACAGTTTTTGGACTCCCCTTGGGATCCGTTATAACCTAGGTTGACTGCATACAGTATCAGCGATCTCATAAAGTTAAACTCATGTATGATATTAAAATACTGTATATTAATACCTAAAATATAAAATATATAGAAGTCTGTCTCCAAGCATGTGTTGCAAATCATTTTTTGTTTTGTAGGGTGGAGATCTGTAATATTATACAAACAGTATAAGTTATAAAATTGTATATTAAAAGAATTCTAAAATTAAAAACATCCGAATTATAAATTTTTAAAAACTTTGTCTCCTTACTTGTAAAATAGTTCTACTACCGCAATTTTAAGAGAGTCAGGAAAACTACCTGTATATAATGAGTGATTATAAATGTAGGTTAATGGGCGACTGATGCGATATGCACAAGTTCCTAAGATTTTACGTGTTATTTCATCATAACCTGATGATTTTTTGGTTCTAGGAATTGTATTGTGCTTTTTATCGTGGCTTCAGTGATCGGGCTTATTTTTATGCTGGAGAAGTTTCCAGGAAATGAGTATTTTAGAATTGAGATAGCATCCCCTTTCTCTGTTTGTTGAATGTTTAATTTTTCAGCAATTGTTATAAAGAAATTATTGAAGGCACTGGCCACATTTCTTGGATCCTTTAATTTTGCATTCTTCACAAGTGTTGTTTGCATAGCTGTTCTGAATCATGGCATGATTATGTTGTGTGTAGACCTATAAATTCAGGTGGGCAGAAGCGTAATTTAGTTATTATCAACAATAAGAGGCTTTGGTAATCTTTGTATATTTTTGGAAGGCAACTGTTGAATGTTGAATATACAAGCCCAGAAATGTACATATGGCATAACATTTCTGGGGCTTTCATTCTTTGTGGCTTAATTGTCTTGAAAGCTGTAAGACATGAGAAGAATGTATTGGGTATAAAATGTGTTCTTTGTTCATGAGATATGAGGTTCTAGCAGTGGTGTTGGTGAGGATTCAAGTCTACTGGAATGCTACAATGTGTTGGTTGGTAAATATGAGTAGCTACCAACGTTTCAAAGGTTCATTGTGCTTTTGTCTTCAGGTCAAGCCGTCTGCTTGGCCATGAAGATAGAAGCCAATATGTTCACTTGAAAACAGTAACTATTTACCCAGTCAACATGGCTTAACATCCCAGAAGAGTTGAAACTTCTGTTTGTGCTCTGTACAAGTGTTTTTAAAACACTTTTCACTTCAGTAAATATTTAGTGAATTTGATCACCCATATACACTCATATGCATAGAACTAATAATATGAAATTTGGTGAGTTACTTGCGAGATGTATGCATAAGCTGCTGTTGGTCTTCATGTAACCTTTATGTTATTTTGCCTGTTTGACTGAAATTGGAATGTGTTACACATTTTGGTGAAAACCTTCAGTTTTAAATTTAGTCAAAATCCATGTATCCATTCCTGAGTTGTTTCAAATATGTAGTTGAACGGATGGAGTCATTGTAGTTGGTACTCTGTAGGAATGCAACATACTTAAATGTTGGTAGATGACTTAAATTATGGATCTCTTAACATATACACATTTATTTGAAAGTTTTTCTCTGTGGTGAATAGTTTCTTAATGCATGTAAAAAATATTTTGGATTCAGTAGTATGAAATATATTTGTATTTGCAGTAAAGTGAATGATGTGTTCGGAGTTGCAAAGAAAGCACTTGGAAAATGCATGCGTGAAATTGCAATACACCCTTCCATTATGTAACGTGAGGAAATTTCTCTTCTTTGAAAACTAGTTGTAATGCGTCTAGAGCTATCATGTGAATTTCCGAAAGAATCCAGTGAAACTGAATTTAAGAACTAACTTCACAATATACTGCTTGTATACAATTGTAGCTTCTTTTGGGTTGTATAGGTGTGATGTCATTTGCAGAGAAACTCATATACAGGTAACTCTTGCTTTACTTGGTTTTGTTTTGCGCGATTTCGTGTTAAAACAACTTGAAAATTTTCATTGCTTTTCGAATGTACGCAATAATTTTCGCTTTAATGTGTTATAGATAGATAGATGATCCATGGTCGCACTTATATTCTGTAGGTTAGCAGGAAGTGACGTTACTGTCACGCCATCAGTCACATGTATGGAGTGATTACATTTGTGACATAAGCAGCGTCTTATTTAGCTTGCTCTTCAACAGCATTAGCTTTTCTTACCAATATGAGTGAGAAACGTAAATCTGCATCACCTCATGCAATCCAAGTGCAAAATCGGCAAAAGACAATCAGTACTGAAGAGAAATTGCGCGTTACAAGCTGACACGAAAAAGGTAAACAATATGCTGTAATGTTAGACTCATAGTAGCATATATAAATGCGTGTTAATGCTGATAGAATTAAAGGGAGTGCTAAGTCCAGAAGTGATGTGTTTGTTTGTGTAGCAAGACTACCACAGTCCTATCCGAATGAACCGTACCAAAATCTATGGATATGAGGCTTAACATTTTTTTTGCATTAGAAATAAATATATTGTATATAAATGTATGTATACTGTATAGAAATGTGTATATATAGTACATACATACTCTGCAATGTCCGCTAGTGGTATAGTCATGCACTATGTAGGATGAGGTCAGTCCCCAAACCCTCAGAAAATATGATGTTTTAAATGGGAATTTTGTATTTGCTTGTGTGATTTCAATCTGCACAACTTCTTCAGGAACATAAATCTGGCGTAAAATGAGAGCTACTTGTAAATTGTGTCTTGTGTATAAAACATACTAAACAAACATAACATGTCCAGAGTCAAGTCTTATGGGATTCTCAGAATTTCAAAGAATCATAATGCCTTCATCTTGAGGGTCAGGGAGTCTTAAGACACATAAATAACAGGTCATTGTAAAGATATTTATAAGGAATTAGTCTGGTGTTGGTGATTATGCAGTTTTGTTGACTGAAAATTTTGCTTTATTACAAAAGCTGTGATTAGATAGCATTCATTAATACCAAAATCTGAGGATGGTGGTGTAAAGATAGTGAGAATCTGATACAGTGATATGTTTCATATTGCACACGTTATAATAAATAAAAATTTTGTGTGAGCGTTTAACGCCACACTTTATATTAAGAAGGCCCCACGTTTGATTCACTGTGCAATGTGCAAAAATTATGGAAATGAAAATACCTAATCTTAGCTAATTTTGGGGTGCTGAACATGAAAATGACATTAAGAATTGAGAATTGGCTCTGGTTTCCAAGTTATGGGAGGGATCTCATAAGAACAAGTAACCACTCAGTGGATGAGTAGAGCTCTCGGCACTGAGGTAGCGTGCGACGACATTCCCATTCACAATCTCAGTACCACGTCATCGACTAATGTTGTAGACTGTTCTTTCGTTGTCTATCCATGGAGTTGTAGGAGTGCTTTTGGGTGCTCGGCAGTTGTGTTACCTGTTCTGCATGTGCATTGTTCACCGTGAGATACACCTTCTTCTCAGCCTTCGCTTCATACAGGATAGAAATGCCCTGCAAGTGTGTGAACAGTGCGAATGACTTCTGTTATATATGTGGAGAAATCACATTTGCATCAAGGAAGCGTGCTTTAACCCCAGTGATAAAATGAGCCTACTTCCTGTGCTTTGGTTGTAAAGTAGGTGACCAGAACAAGAGCTTGGCTCTGCATGTGTGCTGGACGTCTAGCTCATCAAAGCTCAACACTTGGGTGGATCACAAAGGATGTTCCATGCCGTTTGTAGGGCCCATGGTATGGAGGGAGCCAGAAAAACGCCTCACAGACTGCTACTCCTGTACGGTGCCTCCTATTCAGAAAGGGATTACCAAGAAGAAAAAGTGTACAGTTGAGTACCCAAACATACCACCAGCTATTCATCCAGTGCCTCACTGTGAAGGTCTGCCTATTCCAGAACCTTCCCCTGACAGTTTTTCCCTGCACTGTGATGAGGAAGAGGAGAATACACTCAAAGAAACACCTCAGCCATCTACTTCAAGAGGCCCAGAATTTTTCCTGAATGTAACCTCTGCTGAACCACACAAGTTGACGCAGAAAGAACTTTCTGACCTCATCAGAGACCTAAAACAGAACTGTTGTGTTCAAGACTTCAACAATGGAACCTTCTGGATGACACTGTGAAAGTGACAGCATTTTGCTCCTGCCAAAAAGATTTTGAGCAGTTATTCGTAACACAAGGTGAACTCAGTGTTTCTAAGAACATCAAGGGTCTGATGACAGCATTGAACATCAGGTACAATCTGGAAGAATGGCAACTATTCATACACTCTTCTATGCATAGTCTAAAAGCAGTGTTGTTGCACAAGGGAAGCAGACTGCCTTCAATCCCTGTTGCCTTTGCAGTCCACAAAAAGGGAACATGAAGACATGAAGGAAATTCTCTGCTACATGAACTACAAGACATATCAGTGGCACATTTTTGATGATTTGGTAATTGCCATTTTGATGGGACTGCAAAAGGTTTACACAAAATACTGTTGTTTCCTATGTGAATGGGAGAGTCATGTCAAAAGGCTTCACTACAGCAGCGAGAACTGGCCTCTACATAAGTCACATACACCTGGAACAAAGAATGTAGCTCATCAGCCTCTTATAGATCGGTGTAAAATGATACTTCCATCTCTGCATACTAAATTGAGCCTCATGAAAAATTTTGTGAAGGTACTAGACAGAAATGGCCCAGCATTTGCATTCTTGTGTGAGAAATTCCCAAGACTCAGTATGGAGAAGATTAAGGCAGATGTATTCATTGGCCCCCAGCTCTTCAGAGACCCTCAATTTCATCTCGTTCTTACTGATGACTAGAAGGCAGCCTGGAATGCGTTTTGACATGTTGCAATTGGTTTTCTAGGAAGTGTAAAAGCTGTCAACTTCAGGAAGCGTTTGGAGGATCTTACAACTTCTTACGAGAAACTCGGCTGCAATGTGTCACTCAAGATGCATTTCCTCCCTTCACACTTGGATTCCTTGCTGGTTAACTGTGGTGCCGTAATTGATTAACACAGTGAGCATTTTCACCAGGACATCTAAGCGGTGGAGGACAGATACAAGGGAAAATGGAGGGCTGCCATGGTAGCTGATTACTGCTGGATGGTGAAGAGGGATGATCCAAAAATTCAGCACAAGCAACAAGCAAAAAAGCACCTCATTTAATCCACGTAAGTTCACTGTTGTGTCCTGCTGCCATATGGCAATATAATCAAAAATTTTTTTAAACCAGAGCTAATCCCATAATTTAAATGCTAGTTTGACATTCTGCATTGCAAATTCTACTAAGTAAACATATTTTCATTTCCATAACAGGATACAACTCCAAATTACTGACTCAGATGACTGTCCTGACAGGTTCTCCTAATGCCCTCCATGAAAACTGTGGAAAAGCACTTAATATTAGGCCTGACAGATCTTTTTGAATTTGTTATGTAATTTAATCATCCAGTTTGATACTACAGGGTCCTTACTTTATCTAAAAACTATTGTTTGTCAGTTCCTGCCACCACTACGCATCATGTGGGTTGTCAGCTGGGTGGGCTACGGTAATATGGGGAATGAGCTAACAGGAAGTGGCACCTGATGGTTATCAGATGACACTGTACATGATCTTTGAAGCTGGGAAAGCAGTGTTGTATAAATGAACATCTCATTACAAACACAGTGTAAAGCAAACAAAATAAGCTGCTTTACCCTAACTTACTTACAGTCTCTCTTAAAGTGGATTTGGTGTAGAAATATAAAAGTCTGTCTAAATGTTTAAAAAATTAATGTTTCTAATACATTTGCAGCTGAATGTAAAGGTTGTAAGGTGTGTTATGCAACTGACATGTACTGGATTATTTCCTCTTTTTTTGTTAAAACACATGTTTTGGAAATGGGCACTGGTTCCATGATCAGGCAAATAAATAAAAATATGAAAGGTAAACCTATTTTTGGGGGTTGCATGTATGGAGCTAGTCTGTATCGCCTGAACAGTTGTCTGTCATGGGAAGAGACTTAAGCACATCTTTATCATGTTGTGGACATACTGAATTAAATGTTGAAACTGTCAGAATTTCATATTACTTACCATTGTCCCATCTCATGGTTTGCTGATTAATGGATGATTTATGTATATATAGATGTTTTGGGGTGATTTTTGTTTTATCCATTATTAGTTTACTTTTTTTCTGGTGTGAAATTTTAAATGAACAATTTTAGTAATGCCTGTTTATTAACTGTACCATTTGAAATTAGGGAGCTGTGCTGTGACTTTGGATGATAAAGGTTACAAAATGCATAAAGCTAATGACGTGTTTAATTATGTGATATTTCACTGATGTAATGATGTAAAGAATGTTCTTGCAATTGGAAATGTCATGATCGTTTTCACTTATCACTGATTTCGTGATGCAATAAGTTATGTATGCAGTTTGACAGTTACAGTTCATGTAATTGATAACACTGTGTGTCTCCATGTGGGAATGTTGAAATACTCCTATTGACTTTTTTCTATAGTACAAGGAAATCCAAGCTGTTATTTGGCTGCTATGGTAAAGTGTAGCTTGTTGATCTCTTCAGGCCTGTTGATGTATTTTCAGTAATAGCAGTCAGTCTGAGTCTTGCTTAATTCTTACTGACTGCCCTTGGTATGTTCAGTGTCAAGTGGTGACATGTGTTCAGGAGGTTCCATGTTCAAATATTGACCCAGAGAGCAGCTATTCTGACTGAAGTGTTCCATGATTTTTGTCAGTTTCTTCAGCCAAATACAAGGATAGAGTACCTTATATTAGGCTATAGCCACTTGCCACCTTCTTCAAATTCATTATTCACTTATCTTGTCATTTAACACTACAGGATATTACCTACTGCAAGTAACATTAAACAAGATGGGCACTGTACGTATAAATGTAACATTACGGTGCATTTGTGTCACCATTGTTGCCTTGGAAAAGTAATAAGTATCACATCAAAGAGAGACAGAGAGAGAGAGACACAGAGTGTGTGTGCGTGCGTGTGTATGCATGTATTGCATGTGCATGTGTGGCCTTAGTTATCCAGCATGCAAAGTGCATACGCCTTATTATAGTGTCATCTGTGGCCTCTCTGCATCTGCCATATTTTTCCACATTATCTCATGAGCAGCACGATTTTCGGAAAACAAGTTATTGAACTTCGATTTTCTCTAAACTTTTGTCTGAAACATTTCTCATTCTAAGAAGAATTGAGTAAGATATTGTAAGTGCACATGTGTCTTCACATAAAGTACCCATTACTGTTGGGAGATTTTAATGAAACTTGAATTTTCTTGACAGATTTTCGAAAAGTACTCAAATATAAAATTTCATGAAACTCCATCCAGTGGGAGCCGAATTGTTCCTTGTGGATGGACGGACAGACAGATTGACAGACAGACATGATGAAGCTTATAGTAACTTTTCGCAATTTTGCACATGCGCCTAATAAGTTATAAGTAAAATAGATGAGAACATTTAAAAATAACGCTAATTTAAATTTGGAGCAAAGTACAGTAGCTCTGGTTATGTTGTGTCGTTACAGAAACCTGAATTTATAAAGTTACGTTCTTGTATGTTATATGAAAGTCTGTAATATTTATTTGATTTTGGTGATAACGCTCCATATAGTAGACTATGAATTGTAACTTACATTTTGTTAAGTTTATGTGATCGTTTTCAACAAATTTATCTGCTGCATTATTTTTTCGATGTGCGAATTATCATACAGAGCATTTTCTTTTTGTACAACAGCAACAGATTTATGGTTTTTTGTTCTTAACTACAATATATGCAGGTTGTTAAGTGTGTTACTTAAAAATACACACTTTAATTACTAAGATCATATTGCATCAGTGACGGATGGGTGGGTGGGCAGGTGGCTGGATGCATGAATGAATGAATGAATGAATGAGTGTGGAACATCAATGCAATGATAGTGACAGGAGAAATCAAAAGCATTCAAAGAACACCCTGCTGCAGTACCACTTCATCAGTGACAAGTTCGACATGGAGTGGCCTGGGACTGAAACTGGGCCTGCACAATGAGAGGCCAGCAATTACCTGCCTGAGCTATAGCATGGCTTAAATTCTTACTTTAATAGATATGTTTATGATTAGCCTTTTGTGTGTTATGGCTCATATTTTATTTCTCAACAAATTAGGTGTTGGGGAGCTCTTTTCTTTGCTTTAGATGTCACTATTACAAGGAATGCTGAGAAAGTAATTGGATTTAAGTTCATGTTGTGATCTGTGTTATTATGTCTTGTATTCTGGTAGGTGGGTATGAATGTTTTGGAGGAACATGCTGTCTTCATCTTCACAGTTGAAGCATGTAGAAGCTGACCTACCAAATTACATGATGTCATGAATACCAAAGAATGGAATATGGATTTTCATCATCACAAAAATCCAAAATCATACAGATTGAACTTATTTCTCCAAATTCAGGAGACATGTTGCTTTCTTGCAAGTTATATGTGGCTATCATATCTCATGCATGTTCTTTGCAAAAGTGGTTATATTCATTTCTGTTTACTTGCTGGACATCTAGAGTGATGTTTGCCATACCTATTGTGGATTTGTACTATAATAGACATGGGTGATAATGTGTGTGTTGTGGTAAAATAGTTGCACCATTGTTCAAGAGTAAGGGAAGTTTGTATAGTACTTTATTGTCCCATATAGATAGAGGCTGCATGGTGAACTGATCCCTTGTCCAAGGAGTTCTGCCAAGATGTAGACCTTTAACAGAGTCACTCTTTCAGAATTAATTCTAAATTATGACAAGCCAGAGGGCTTGATTCATGCAAATGACAAAGTTTGGTGTGGTGGGAAATGCCAGAAGAAGGATAGTTTTGTGTGGTGTATTGCAGTATCTCTAATCTGAAATACAAAACATATAGTAGTTGCCATGGCACTGATTAGTACATGAGATGCACAGTTTTTATGTATGTTTTGTTTAAGCAATGGTACACAAGTGATAACAGGATAGTATTAGTGTATCACAGTTTAAGTAATAAGTATGGCAGTACATATAAAGGTTTATTACTGTATTGCAGGTTGCAAAGTGTGCTATAAAAGTTGAACTGGTGAATGACAACTATACAGAATTGAAAGGAGAAATAGCTGGACCCCCAGAGACACCTTATGAGGGAGGGACATTTGTGTTGGAAATAAAAGTTCCAGAAACATATCCATTTAACCCACCAAAGGTAAAGTGAAGACTGGTGATTTATAATTATCGCTTGGAAAGGCATAAGGTGATCAGATTGGTACAGACTCAGTTGTGAATATTTTGATCTACCAGTAATTTTGAAATGTAATGATGAAATCACAGTGGTAAATACAGTTACTACACTTAAATATTTGCTAGGATGAACACGTTTATATTCAGTAAGGTTGTGATGGTTGGCGGTGTGTGGTACATGTGAAGAAAATTAGAATTGCGTACAAAAGTTTGGTCAAAACTTCAAGCAAAGAAGGGACACTGGGAGAAGGGGGGAGGTTGCCATTTTTTCAAATACAGTGTACTCTCGATCATCCATATGTGAATTATCCAGTTTGCAGGTTATCCTTGCTTCATCATAAGTTGCTAAAAAGTGATGACGAAGGTGGGAAATAACGTGATTTAGTACCGAGTGCTCGAACAGAATGCCCCATACCAACAAAAATTATGAACTATTTATGTAAATAGTAAGCGTTTACTAGTAAGCTATGTGTGTATTATGTATAAGAAGTAAGGGACAGTTTTATTTTTTGTTCGTGGCTTAATAAAGTATATATTTGGATTATTGGTGTTCATCAGTTATCTGTGCATTCCCTTCCCTACCATTACCTGGATAATCAAGAGTACACTATATTAGTAGGACACAATAACAGATTCCATATAGTGAGTAGGCACTGGGCTGGGCAGCCAAGGAATCATGGTTGTATTCCTGGCAGGAACAAGAGATTTTTCTCTTTTCCAAGGTGTCCAGACCAGCTGTGGGGTCCATCTAACCTCCTGCTCAATGGGTATCATGATATGCCCAGGTGTAAAGTGGCTGGACATGAAGCTAAACACACACACCTGTCTAGTGCCAAGGTTAAAAATGAGTGGAGCTGTACCTCCACCTTCCCATATGCCTTCATGGCATGCACAGGAGTACATTCGTCATGGTGGATGAAGGTCATCTGGGTGCAGATTGGATTAAACTGTCTTAGGATAAGGCCCAGTGACAGACTTTACTGTGTACAGTGTTCAGCCATCTGGTTATGTGAAGCACAGAGGATTCCTTGGCCAGCTGAATGACTGTAGTTATCGATGCCAACTTCCAAACATAAGACACTGCGTGGGGCATCAGTTATTAGTTAGATTTTTGTAGTATTCTGGCTGATCATTCAGTGTAAGAATTACTTTTCACTTTAATTACGTGAAAAGGTTAATATCTGTAACACATTTTGTTTTTAAAGGTTTTATATTTTTGGTTAAGGTATGCAATGTGTAAGCAAATACATTGCTTTCATTTTTTTTAGGAATACAGGGTCTAATACTGAGATATGACAATAGCACTGTAATACTGTTTAATTTTTAAACCAAGGAAGTCTTTAAAGTATTGATTGATCTACTAGTATATGTATGAAGGGCACTTGTACGGCTGAATCTTCACTGTGAGTTCTAGTAAGTGGGGGGCACGCAAATCTAGAGCAACTGAATTTTGTACAGTGGTGTCCAGTATTTGTGGGTTCTGTGTTTGGAACTTTCTTCATGTCATGCTTCTGGCACCTAGAATTTTGGGGTGGCTCCAAGATTTTTGGAAAACTTGTGGACCCAGATTTATAATTTGGTTGTATTTTTGTGTTGTATGGAGAAAGGTGGCAGTGTGACATACAGTTGCATATCACCACAGCAAAAGAGCTGTTAATATTTGAAATCCAGCCTCCTCTTCAAAGGGTAATGGGGGCTTTTTTCTCAGGGCTGAAGCAGCCAGGGCATGAGGTTGACCACTCACCTCCATCTAGTGCTGAGGCTAAGAATAAGTGGCGCTATACCTCCACTTTCCATATGTGCCTTTGTAGGGAACACTTTTATATTCTGACATGGAAACCAGTTCCACATACATGAGAAATGGAGCAGAATCTTTTTATAATAATTTTCTTCTCTTGTCTTTACAGGTACGGTTTATAACCAAAATATGGCATCCCAATATTTCCTCTGTGACAGGAGCAATATGTTTAGATATCTTGAAAGATCAATGGTAAGCATGTTTATACAATAATGACTGGGAATTACAAGATTGATCATTTGTTACAATACTTTATTCTTCATTGTCTAATATGGAAGTAACTGGTGTATACCTTTACCACCTTGCTACCAACCATTCTGTTAATTTTAATCATTCGGCAACTGTAAGTGGTTTAACACTGCTAACTCCATGCCTTTTCGTGATACTAATTGTTACCTTAAAACCAATTAAATGCACTCTACATTGTTTTTATTGCTTTTTCACTTCACTCTGACCTGTTTCGATGTATGGAACGTCATCTGCAGGGAGTGCACCAAACTTTTTTTTACATTTGCTGGTAGGCTCAGTGTGTAAAAAGCTTTTGGTGCACTCCCTGAAGATGATGTTCCATACATCGAAACATGTCAGAGTGAAGTGAAAAAGCAATAAAAACAGTGTACAGTGCATTTAGTTGGTTTTAGTATAACAAATAGTATAACTGTAAGTGGGTTACATTGTTTAATATCACATTGTAATTCTGTTGAATCACAATGGTTGTTTATCTAGAGCAGTGTTTCTGAGTTGGTTGGATTTGATGGTTGGCTAGTGGGAAATGAAGTTTCAAAAATGAGAACTTCCATTAATGATTAAAAAGTACTAAATGTATGTAATTGTAAAAATACATCACTTGAGAGAAAAGAAGACTTTGTTTTTCTGTTTGTGGGACTACATTCTCTCCTAATTTTTTGGTTTATTTTTCCCTGTCCTGTTTTTGTGTTTTCTGCTGTTATTGTGCTGATATCTCTCTTGGTTCTTGCTTACATTTCTGTTCTGTATGTTAGTATATGCATGTAGCAGCTTTAAATTATGACTGTTTTTGCTTTCTTTAAATCCCATCTCAACAAATGCTCATCTATGGCAGCAAAGTATTTTAGCATGGAAATCTTTGTTTGGTGGTCATTTATGATGGTATTGTGGTGCATAGTTGCTGCAAATCTAGTATACAGTGCCATTAGGTGACACAAGGTTTGTCTTATTTGCTGATTAGAAGCTGCATACCAGTCTGCATGGATCATCTACATTGCCTACTGGCAGGAAGCTTGTTGGCACCTAAATTTTTGGGCTGGCTATTGATCCAAAGAAGAATTTATTATACCCTTCCCTGACTGACTGGTAAAATGTTCGTGCATTTTTTTATCCTTTCTGTAATTTTTTCTTGCTCTTTCCCATTTAAGTACATTAATTTTAAATTCTTTATCACTCATCAGTTATATGTCAGGGAGTTACTTCTGCATGCATGAAGTGATTTCACATGATAGTCTTCTGGGTTCTTGCACAGGGTGGGATAATCAGCATAGGACTGTCAGAACAGGCTTTCTCTGGAAACTTACATGAACAACTTTCTCAATACACAATTTGTGACTTATTCATGATTTGTGTAACATGCTTCCTAGTCTACCATATCTCTTCCAGGGCAGCAGCAATGACACTGCGAACGGTTCTGCTTTCTCTTCAGGCTCTGCTTGCTGCTGCAGAACCTGATGATCCACAGGATGCTGTTGTGGCTAAACAGTTCAAAGAGAACCAGGATATGTTCAGGCAAACAGCTCGCCATTGGACATTCATCTATGCAGGAGGTATACACGTCTATTGCAGCGTCTGTAGCTATATGTAGTGAAGAATTTGGATAATATATGATTTAGGAGGGGTGTGTAAACCTTAATTGCATAACCACTGGTAGGGAAAGTACCGACAGAAGAGCATTTAATTTTGTAGCTTTTCAAATGTCAGTAGTACTATATCATGTTATACTTTACACTTTATAATTCCTTTAATCTGGCTACTGATAATCCAGCACTCCTGATAGTTCAGCATTTAAGGAAAATTGTCCCAAGATGGGAACTGCCATTGGTAACTTCCCGTACGTGTACTAATTCTATGACATTATCTTGGGTGTCCTGGACCTTACTGAGTTTGTCAAGCTATTATAATAGCTTTAACAGATCCCATGATGAGCAAACAAGGTACTGCTGCCAAGAGAAGACATATAACTTTAATGATGCATCTGATATTTAAAATAATTAGGAAACTTGAAAGTGAAGAAGCCAAAGTGTAGTTGTGGCTTCATACGGGGATACTTCAAAAAGTTTCTGCACTTTATTTTTTAAAAAATCGTTACGTCACAGACATTAGAACAATGTTACTTTTCAATATAATCTCCCTTCTTCTCGATACATTTAGCCCAGTGATCTGTAAGCTTCTTAATGCCATTGGAAAAAAAAGTTTCATCTGCAAATCGACGACCTCTTAGAGCATTCTTGAGGGGTCCAAACAGATGGAAATCTGAAGGGGCCAGGTCTGGGCTGTAGGCAGGGTGCTTGAGAACTTCCCAATTCAGTAGCCAAATGGTGTTGATGGTGAAGTGTGCCATATGAGGGCGTGCATTGTTGTGTAACAAAACAACACCTGTGACAACCTTCCTCTCTGTTTTGAGTGGACAGCCGGCCTCAGTTCATTTCTTAACATGTTGCAGTAGTTTGTGCTTGCTACCATGACACCCTGCTCCATATAATGTTCAAGGACAGGCCCGTGGGAGTCCCAGAACACCGTCAACAAGAGCTTTCTAGCAGAGGGCTGAGACTGGAATTTTTTGGAAGAAGGAGATGACGTGTACTTCCATTGCATGCTCTGCCGTTTGGGTTCTGGTTCATAATGATGAATCCAGGTTTCATCCCCAGTGATGATGCAATTCAAAAAGTTATCACCACGATTGTGCCACTGCACAAGACTGGAGCAGATGTGCTGGCAGTTGCACTTATGCTCTTCTGTCAGATGTTTGGGCACCCACCTTGCAGAAATTTTGTGGAACCCAAGAATGTCATGCACTATAGAATAGGATGTACCTTGACTGATGCCTAGTTGTAACGCGATTTCTTCTGTTGGCGAGAATAATGGCTGTGGCTTCTTCCTGCTTCTTATCAATTGTTGATGTTGGTGGCCGTCCTGAGCGCTCGGCATCTGTTATGCTTGTTCGACCATTTTTAAACATTTCCATCCACTTGTATGCGCTTCGTCCCCTTATTGAGTGCATAAATGTGCATGAACTTCAGCACCTTTAACATCTTCTGCCCACAAATATCTTATGACATTTCTCTGCTCTTCTTTGGTGCAAACTGAAAGACACACTGACATAGTTATCACTCAGTGGCTAGGATGGGGACCGGAGTCATGGTCAGACAACCAGAATATGGTGTACAATGCTGCCAAGTCTCAGCGGCCTAACACTTACCAGTACCCTATAGGCAAAAAAGTGTGGAAACTTCTTGAAGTACCCTCATACAACGTTGTATCATCAACTGTTTATGATATAAAGAAATGGAAGGACCAATTGTGATCGTTTATGGCATCAAATGAAAGTGTGAAGGGCTTTTTCAGGCAACAGACTTTGAAAGAGCCTAAGCATAGTCAGACAGGGTGTTTTGTAAGTGCTTTACAGCAGTGTTTTTCGCAGGAAACCCCATGGCTGGGCCTGTGATAATTGAAAAAGCTCAATTTTGTTATAATGACATGAAAATAACTGACAAATGCCCATTTTCTGAGGACTTACTGCAAAATTTGGAAGACCCAGCAGCTGAAGTAGATACCCAGATGGAATACTCCTCTGATTAGTTTTTCAGGCCAACTATAGGAGCAGTAACAAAGAATTACTTGTAAGAACATAGGTCAATATAGGTACTGCGTGATAATCTGGCATCTGTCACTCTGGATGCGGGATTGAAAGAACTCTACTGTCACTAGTTCCTGCCTGTGTAGAACACTGCCATCAGCTGTAGCTTGTGCACCAGTCTACAGTAATGCGTTAGGCTGTCCATGTGTACATCAGTGTGGGATTTCTTGAGAATCTTAACAAAATAATTAACAAAATTCTTTTCAGGTCCACATAAAAATTCTGACTTTGAGTTGAAGATTCGAAGACTTACTGATATGGGAATTGAGGATCACCGAGCAAGAGTAGCATTATCTTCATACAACTGGGATTTGGAAAGAGCCACTGAGCAACTTTTCAGTTAGTTAAATCTAAATAAGCTAGCTTGTGGTTGTAATCAGGGAGGTAAAGTCATGCTGCCATTTGCTATTTTGAAACCCATACTGCTTTGTTTTGTAATGAAAAGCACATGATTTATCTAGATTTCTTCTAATAAATTTTTTAAATTTTTATTACTGGAAGTGCAGAACCGATTTATAATTCATATTACAGGCAGTCCTCTAGTTTCAAACATAATGTGTTCCTGAAAATGTATGCAGAATTTGAATATGCAGAAGCTGAGTAATAGACTCACATGCTACAAGGGATTCCATTCCCAGAGGGCTAAATGTGTTATAAAATCCATAATTGTGGTACAAGTGTTCTGAGTTTATAAACTTGTTATACAATGTGCTATACATGATTGTTTGAAATATTAAAAATGTGAATTAAACACTAAGTATAGACAGAAGAAAGTTAATTTTCTAAAGCAATTTTTTACCTCTAATTCTAGTTGTTTCAACATACTTGAAGTGTTATTTTGTATCCAGAAGAAATTGACTTTAATATTGGAAAGAAGGGTTAGCTGATTATGATTTGGGAAAGGATTGAGCAGGAGATCATGATGCTGACTTTGATGGTGTCCTATCAACTGTCTTAAAGTATTTTTCAAGAGAGAGTTGGCACACTGGCTTTCTGCTCTTGATAAAGCAGCCTATAGCAAGGAGTATTTCTGTCAACAGCTGCATGTAGTGTGAACTTCTGTCACCATTTGGATCATATTTTTGCATGATGTTTAAGAATGATTCAGAGTAGGCAAAAGCTTAATTCATTGTCTTCACTGTCAAAATCATAGTGGAGTGAGTTTGACAGTTATGTTGGGCTTCAAATGGCTCCACCATTGCCTCTTGCATGTCAGTCAGATCTTTATTGGACATAGGCTGTGAGTGAGATGCAGTTAGTTCATCCACATCTTCAGTGCTGATTTCTCAAAGTCCAGTTGATTGAGAATATGGACAACTGAAGCAACAGCGGCAGGTGTGGATTCCATTATTGTAGCCCGGGTGTCTCGAGTATTTTGTACCACATCCAGATGTTGTAGCCTCTCCAGAATTTGTTTATGATAGGTCCATCTTTCTTGTCAGTTGCCCAGACGGGCCCACTAATTGTTCTGCTCACCTAGAACACCTTGAAGGTGGCTGCTGCTGCCTGATCCATATGCTGAATATCACGTGTGTATTTTCAGGTAGAATCACAACTTTAATTCATGGGTAGAAGTCCTGTTGTGGATGCCCAGGAACATTGTCCAAAATTAACAATGCCTTGAATGTTTAATTATGACTTGTGCAGTGTTGACTTACAGCTGGAACAAAATTAATACTAAACCAGTTTCAGAAAATTTTTTCAGTATTCTAGACATTTGAATTAGCTTTCCAGATGACTGGGAACATTTTTTTAATCTTCTCCTCAAAGCTGTAGGATTTTCTGAGTGATAGACCAGCATGGGCATGAGTTTAAAGTTATCTGTTGCATTACCACCAGGAGACAGTGTGAGCTTGACCTGAACTACATTGTACCTGGTGCAACTACCTCAGCCTTTCTCAAATTAGTTTGTGCAGTGTCTTTTTCCAAAATGATCTTGTCTCATCAATATTAAAAATCTGGTGTTTGGGATAACCCCCTCTTCAGTAATTCCATCAAGCTTTGTAATAACTTTTTGTGTAGCTTCTTTATATGCACTAACAGATTCTCCAGTCAGTTTAACATTTTGCAAAAAGCCCTTCCCTTGAACCTGTTAAACTAACCTTTGTTTGCATGAAATTCTGGAGTATCAGAGGCCCATCTCGTGTTTCTTCTGATCTGTGTACAAACTGATAGTCTTAGCTAGAATTTTTGGAAGACTCACCAGAATGGTATTATGCCGATCTTCAGTCTGTAATTTTGAAGATCTTTCCATTTCCTCCATCACAACACCGCACTTTTTAGACACAGTCTTTGACAAACTGTCTCCAGCATTTCACATTTGCTCTTAAATTTGTTCTTTTCCATAGCATTTGGACATAGAGTCCACCAGTTTAAGTCCATTAACCTTTCAACTGATGCTAAAGATTTTTTGCCTTTAGTATGCCTAATGATTTCCACCTTTATTTCAATTTTCTTAAGTTTATGGGACCTACACTAGTTATTATTAGTACAATCACTTTCATTTTTCTGTTTCCTATTTATTTTTATAAGATAATAAGGGCAAAGTGCAATAAAGTGTTCAGATAATTGCACAAACAAACACTGCTGTGTAGACTAAGATGGTGACAGTGCTGAAACTGAACTGCTGGATGGTGGGTGGCATGTTTGTCCGCTGATATATGAAAGTCCAAATTTGGCATGTGAAAAATGGTTTATGGGTAGCAGTATATAATGTATTAAAGTGCAGGTTGTATAAAAGTCAAGGACTGCCTGTATATTGAATATTGAAATCAATCAAAGGCACAAAACTGTAAATTTGTAGGACACTGTATTTAACCCTTTGAAGACAAAAATTAATCTACATTACATATAAAAATTTTTTTCATACTTCGCGGAGAACACAGTATGCTTCCATCAGAAAAACCAGCTTGAATGTTTTGTGGGGGTACAGTTACTTTCAGTTCTGAGAATCTTCCGAAACATAAATATGATATGTAGACAAAATGCAGAGATTTTAATGTTAAACCTGCAGTACATCATTTACTAACCACTATCCTTTAAAGGGTTAATATAGATAAGAGTAAAGTGGTCCTTATATTTGAATTAAGTACAGCACAGTTTTAAACCACAGGTGAACTTAATGGTACTGTGGTACATAGATGTATATTCATTAAGCAAACACGTCTGGAATACATTAATATGTTTCTTCAAATGTACAGTTTTTTAATAAACACGATAAAGTTAAGTAGTAAGTTATAAAATTGCAGCCGTCATTATTTTAGTAGGTTTGGATGGTCTGGGAATTATCAGTGATTTTCAGACTTTTTTGTGTCAGAGATTCTAATTACCATTCTGAAGGGAAGCAACTCTTTGTGCCTATCAGTGGTATGGATACCTCAGCACAGTGAGTACCAGTGTTAAGGTGAGTAATTGATGCTTAAAACTGGCAGGCTTTTTATTACGCTTTATTTGAGGGGCATGTGTCACATGTAATAACCAGGTTTTTGATGACAGGTGTGGCAGGTAAAGACAAATACTTTTTTTTTTTTCTTCGTGCAAGCAGTGATAGTGGATGAATTGTGCTCTCATTTGATGGTCTTCTTTTCACTTTTTGCATCATATATTGGTTAAATGTTCTGGTGTTTTAGAGGAACATGCTGCCTCTACTACTGGGTGACTGGTTCAGGTGGATGCGTAAGTTATATGGACAAATACATTTGTGAGTTATATAGGATAGTTTGAGGCTGTTTGGCCATTCACAGCTACAGAAGGTGGGAATAAGGAATAGGAGTATCCTGAGCCAATGGGAGGTAAGGTGTCTAAGAAGGACACTGTTTCCAGGCTTCACCAGTAGGATGTGTGGAAGTAACATACAAAGTCACTGTTGTGTGAGCTGTTGACTTATTCAGGGCTAATATGTCCCTTGGTATATCGTGGAAGCCCCTAATCTAGTCCATAAAAGAAAGAAGGCAGCAGGTATTCTCCACGAACTTAATAGTTTTGCCAGCACAAGGTAAAAAATTTTCTCCAGTACTGACACCCACTGCACAGTCAGTCTCATTGGTTGCCCATCCAAGTGCTAATCATGTCTAATGCAGCTTAACAGCAGGCAGAGCTCAGGCCAAGTCACTGTGCTTATTTACTACTGTGGAAATCTGGAAACAGGGCCATTCTTGGAAATCTTAACTCTCACTGGCTTGGAACTAGCCTATCCCCTTTTCCGATTTTCCATAGCTACTCGGCCAAACGCCCTCAAACTGTCCTATTTATTCTTGTACATCACTTCATCATCTTTATACTTGAACCAAGGCAGTTACCCTGAAAATGGAGGTAGTATGTTTTTCTGAAACATCAGCACATTTGACCACTACATGCACAGAAATGCAAAAGAACACCTCCATTTGACTGGCAACCACTGTGGAAACCTGAACACTCTTTTGAGTTTTTGGTTCTCTACCACTGATCTCAGACCATGTGTGATTTGCAATGCTGTTTCCTCCACATAAACTTGTAAGACATATAGCAACATAAAAGCAATGATTCTTCCTTTTCTTTATAGTCAGATGAAAATATTACAGTGCTTTGGGATGATTATTTGGTTATGTAATTAACATCTGTGCTCTGGAGTAACATTTTTATTGGTAGGTATTGCTGCTTTGTTTGACCACCACTTTTGATAATGTGTTCAGTGCTAAAAAATTACCTTAATAGAAAACACCCTGCTGTGTTTATATAATTACTAATGTTTATTAAAATACTGTCAACACAACATGTGTTTATTATGTAACAAAAAGCTACATGTTTCAGTCTCAGCAGACTGCCCTCAGGCTAAGTATCACACATCTGTTTAAAGCATATATTTAATGAGGACAACTTAGAATCATTATTTCAGTTAATATCCACTGTTTTAGTAATTTTAATCACAGTGCCATCTGGTGCCCATGTGAAGCAATGTAATAATATTTGAATTGATATCTTAAAATATTTAAAACATACAAAGTCTAAAAATATTTATTATACTTAACAAGAAACACAACTGCAATTAGTGACCCTACCAATAAAAGCATTGTCTATACAACTTAAAATTGTAAAAGGCAAAATGTGAGATTTACATGAAGTATATATGGTATTTATGTTTTATTTTCCTACTTGTAATAACATTCTTTATTCCCAGCCTGATGATGGTCTGCCGAAACCAAAACATGCAGCTTTTTGTTATGTAATAAATGCATAGTTCTGTTGACAGTATTTTATTGAATAAAGAAGAATGTTTTTGTGTATCCATACAGTGGGTCCAGTTTTAATTGTATTCAGTCAAACAAAACAGTAACAGCAAGTTGCAGCAAATTATAGTATGTATCTCATAAGATGTTCTTACATTTTGAAATTGCACATAGCTTATAAGGGTTGTTCCAGAATAAGATGGCCACATGCATGATATGCATAATGAGAAGAATGCTCTAAATACTGCTTATGGCATGAATGAGATGTTGGTGGAATTACTGGATAAGGAAGTTGCTTGCAGATGAGTATGTTCCAGTATTTACATAATGAAAGTTGTGGCTTCTAATTTTGTGTTGTTGAAGTACTGACCTTTCATACTAAGAATCTTTTCTCAGCACTTTGCGCTCTAAGTACAGCGTCATTTTTAATATGATACTCAATACTTGGAAACCATACAACTCCATGTAGATAACATATCTTGCCCTGAATTCTGGTGTTCTAGGGTCTTGTGATGTGTCAGCAGGAAACCCTTTATCATTGCCACTGTCAGACCCTCAGATCTCATTTACTTTATTGTGGCTGAACTAGAGTAATATAGAAAGATATAGGAAATAATTTTCCAAAGTGTAGTACGTAGAACAGACATCTGGAACAAGCTGGAGCTTAATATTTTTAGTTTCTAAATGTCTAACAAACATTTATGTGCTCCATATAGTATTGAAATTGTGTTTGTTCTGATTTGTGTTACTGTCATTTTATTTTAAGAAGTTAACCTTTTCGTAAAGGGTGGCTGTGAGGAAGTAACTCTTTTCTTTCTGTAGGATTCTTCTGGATGTCCCGTCACTCCCACAACCATCAGAATATTTTCCCAGAGCAGGCTTAAACGAGTTATTTCAAGATCCAGCCTAGGTGCAACCTAATATGTATTGTTGATCTGACCCAGTATGATTTTCACTCTTCATCAACTTTTGAGTTAATATTTGATATTTTGAAAACAGAGCCATAAAAGAATAAAGCTACAGGTTTGGCCTGTCACAGCTAAATCATCTGTGATGTGTAACTCATTCAGTCAAAAAATATGTAATTCAGAAATTTTAGGACTTCATGAGAGAAATATTTCTTTCAGTGAGAATTTTTTAGGTAGAAGAAAGTGTTTGAGGAAGTTTGTGTGAGAGTGAAATAAGAGAAGGGATGAACGTGATGATAACCAAAATGTTTTATAACTTATGTCATCAGTAATTAAGCAGTTTGCTTTTGCCACATCCCATCTGAGCATATATGATTTTCAGTACACATTTTTATCTTATATCTTGCATGGTGATCTGTTACTAAGACTGTGAGTCTTCTTTTTGACTCATTGTCATGAGAACTTCAAGTGTTGTATGTCATCATGTTTAACAACCTACGTGGAGTACAACACTGGTGAGCATTGGGAATGGAAGCAGAGATGAAATTATGGAATGTTTTTATGATTACATTCAAAAGAGGAAAAAGTATGCCTAACTTATAAACAAAAGTGGACATGCATAAACATTTATTGTAAATACTTGGATAGATACAGAAGTACAGTGAGACTTTTAGCACATGTGCACTTGGGTGAAAGAACTAAGACAGTTCTCCTGTGAGGTCAGGCCAGTCAGTAATGCATACATTCTCTTCATAGCAGCTCAGACTAGAATTTTAAGTGTGGATGTAGAACTGTAAGAGCTGTTACTGACCTGTACTGTGCAGGTGGTAGTATCCTGATGCATCACGGAGTCTTGTACAGTTGCTGTCTTGCGGCTGGTGTTCACTGTTGGGTGTTACTGAATCCATTTCCATTCATGTTAAGTGTCAAATGTTTTACCTGTTACGTTATTGAATTTGGTTATTTTTAATGCTAAGAGCGTGCATTTTACTTTATAGTTCAGTGACTGGCCACAGGCTAAATGTTGATTTCAGTTTCTGGCAAAGGCAGGGAATTTTTGCTTCTCCAATGTCGAGGTTGGCTCTACAGCACACCCAGCTTTATATCCAATTTGTACTGGGAACTTTTCCTCCAGGCAAGCTTCCCACTCGCCTCCACCTAATGCTGCAATTTAGATTGTGTGGGGCTTTTTCTGCACTCTCCCATAAACCTCTAAGGTGCAGTGTTTCAGGACAGGGACGTCAAGTTTTTAATTTAGTTTAATACCAATTTCTGTGAATAAGATCTTCCTTTGAAGTTTGTACAAACTTTCTACATGATGTGGCTGTAGACTTTTGAGGAAAAAGGCCGGCATGTGCAGTGATTGTAGAGGTGTACAACAGAACTGATTTTGGGGGTAGTTTCTGAAGGTTGTGTTAAAGTTATATATTTCAGTAATATGTAACCTATTTCTGTAATTACACCTAATTACAGCTTATTCCATAACAGAAGAATCTGGGAGATGGATACCAGTATTAGTTGCTTTTTAAAGGAATAAATTAATTTGAATGGAGAAATTAGCTGCTGCATTTGGTGCTTCATGTAATTATGTCACAAGTGTAGTAGTCATTGAAATACTTGCGATATATTGTTGTTTACTTTTATTTGACGTGTGAATAGTTAACCGAGCTGCTACAGAGCTGCATCCAGACAGACATTTTTATCACATGCAAAAATAATTCTGTAATAAGATCATACATTCTCCAAGTACTTGCAGACTATAAAGTGGTACATAGCTTTGGGGTAGTGTAATATACCATAGGTTCATCGAGGAATTAAAAAGATGTTATTAATAGTATTTCTGGGATCACATTAAATATGTGCAGACTTTAGTTTTTATAGTGTTGAAACTGGGTCCAAATTATTTTATTTTCTCATTCTTCAGTGTTGATCCTTTTTTCTCCATTGCATTGGTTCTCTGGAATTTGCTTCAAGAAATCCCCTGATGCTCTTCTCTGTATTTTAAAATGATGCTAATTGATTTGCTCTATGTTATTGTCACATATAACCACCATATGTGTAGTATATACTGCAATGGTGGGAACAAACTTGTCAAGTGCTTGATGTGGCTGATTATTATACAGAGAGTGGAGCCCCCATGTGAAAGATATACCAGGTTTTTCAAGTGACATAAAAGATTCAGACTATAAAATTGGACGGCCAAAGAAACCCATGTGTAACTCACCAAGACACTAACAGTGATCAGAAACAACCACAAACAACAACAGTGTCAAAAAACACAGCTGGTAAGGTCTTCACATCAAAATCTACATCGGCACAAAATACAGTAAGCTAAAACTTATACAAAAAAACTGGATCATCAGTGAGCATTAAGTACCATAAGCCAAAGAAAATAACAGTGAATAGTTAAAACAGCCCAACTAATAGTTATGCAGTTCATAGTCCATAAGAAAAGCACAAATCTACAATAAAAATTTGTTCCCCACCACTGAAGTTACTTGTTGTCTTACCAAGATCCCATTCCATGTTCTGTGATGCAGAACAAAACCATGCATTTGTAAATTTATATTTTAGATGAACGGTATTTTCACCTGAAGATGGCAAGCCCCAGTTGCTGAAACTGGTTGCAAGTCAATAGTATGTACTATATACTTGGCTGTATGTGACAGTAACATGTAGTAAATCAATTATTTACCTAAAGCATGACACAATTGTAATTGTAATGGCTAAGTTCAGTATGTAAGTGCTTTAAATTATGTTCTTAATTCTGTGAGTCCACTCAACTGATTTTCTGTGTGTTTAAGCATATGTATGCGAATGTAGAGCAAGTATTTAAACATACTGTTCTGTGTATATTTTATTGGCTTACAAGTGGCAAACATATTAAGAAAAGGAAAGTGAACACATGTATCTTCCCAGTATACAAGGAATGTTAAAAGAGATGGGGTAGCTGCTTTATGTGGTTGATTGTTATAACTTACTTTAGTTTCGGTGAATTAGCGAGAAGATGTAACAGCTGTTAATCCTGTATTTTAAGCGTTATAAGCATCTTAAAATTACCTGAATATATAGAAATAATTGGGCTGTGTTCCCTGTATTTAAACAGTTGTCTCCTCTTGAAGTTACAGATTTGAGACAGATATTTAACTTCAGTTTTATTTCTGTGATTATGGCCATTAGTACAGCAGTAGAGTGCAAAAGATATACTACAGCACATGGACATAACAGTCCCAAGCAGGCATATTAATGTCCATTCCTTGGGTGTTGTATTAAATTTTGTGTTCCCATACTTGGAAACTAGAAAACTTCTCAAAAATGTACTCTTATTACACGTGTTACAGACTTAAATTATTGTGCCACTTGCATCTGATGCCAAAGCAGAACAAAACCGAGCTGAAGATTGGGTTCCATAGGCCTGCTGCACCTTGTCACTATCATCCTCGCAGCATTTTCCGTTAACAAAATTAGGTTGAATTTGAGGCACAAGGCGGAACAGTATCCCCCTCTTTTAGATGTCTTTGTACATGTACATATAATTTTTATGGTTTATAGAATTTGTGATGTTTATTTTTTAAGAAAATAGCTGTTTGTTCTGGTGACAAAAAAGATACACTGAAAATCACAATTATAGCTGAACTCCAGTATGGTTTCTTTAATGTCTATACCTTTTCCACTTTTGTATGAGTATATATGTGAAAGGGACTGTGCCTATTAGAAGTGTTATTTAAAATTGTTTAAAACATCTGTTTGAAGGCAGAATGGGAAGATGTGCAGTATGGTCAATATCACTGTCCATGGCTACTTGAAAATCCTCAGCAGTACTCCTTTCACATCAGTGCTATGTGACTTACACGCTATCATCTACCAGTACTGTCAATGGTTAAAATACCAAATGTCATTTAATTCTGAACCAGCTCTGTAAAATTTATGGTTGTACACTCTTGTGTGTCTCAGTATAGAGTAATTTTATATCCTTCTAAAACAGTTTATAATACAAAGAATATAACTTGCTGATTATCAAAAGTAATTCAGAATTACTGTTTGTTCCACTGATCAGAGCATGTAGCATGGTAGTGTATCAATGTTTCTGGAAATGGTAATTACTTAAAATTTTAGAAGCACTATCTGACTTCGTACTGAATGTGCTTTGATTTCAGATTCCAAAATATATGAAAAGTGCAATTCCATCACATCAGTATCGGAGTCACTAAACGATTCCTTCACAGATGCAGAGCCATTTTGCAGCACTTTATTAAGGAATGTTGTTTCCATTAGCAGAATACTTATGGACAAACCATTTTGACATTCTTCTTCACTCTTCAGTATGCTTTCCATTTATATAACTTTCATGTGTGACAATTCATGACGGTAGATTTAACAACATCATAGGACTGTACTAGCGTAACAAATATGAAGAGTTGTGAAAAATATTGGGATATCAGCAATTTATGGAAGAAACAGTAGTATAAGCCTACAAGATGGCAAAATTGTATATGTATTTGCTATTATCCTTTGTGTTACTCTTATATGTGTAGAAACCATCAAAATCAATGTTGTGTGGGACATGGGTTCTGAAGTGTGTGTGCAGCCTATCAAACATGAAAGGTAAAGATAAGGGCAGTTAAAAAAATATCAGTGTGGAAACGAAGCACTCATTGTATTAATTAGCAAGCCTGCAATTACTGTTGCAATTGTCTTCTCTGTTTAATACCTGCTCATAGTCTACAAGTCCACTGAGGTTTCACATAATTTTAAGGTACAGTAATGTTCATAAAAATGGTACATATTCATCTCATATTCATATAAAAATGCATCATATAAACATAAATTGGATCTCGAGATGCTTCCTGCTATATCTCAAGGCATGCTGTCAACACAGGTTCAGTTTTCTTACTAACAAAAAAAAGTAATTTCTCCTTTAATTTTATAGTAGTTTCTCAGAAAGTGTGTGTGTGTATTCCCGTATGTTTAGCTCTATGATTCCATACAGTCCAGAATCAGAATTCAGCACTGGTACAGAATATTCTTCATTCCTGGTATACTCTAGTGTATACAAAGCATGAAATTACACCTTTAACGCCTTCAGCTACATAAATTCACACAAATGTGCTTATTATTAACACTTCTTATTCCTGTCACTATGTACAACTTGATATCAATTGTAAAAATTCATAGCACATTTAGAATGCTACTATAACTGACCTATTAAATTTTGTGCTTTCAACATTGATTTATGAAAAACGTGTGGTGTATTGGAATTAACCATTTGATGCCAGAATTAAATGCTCAGTATAATGTTGAGCAGATCAGAATTGTATGGGGGCTGCATAATGAAGGTCATGTAGGCTGTCGGCTATGCTTGTCATTTGGCATTTTTGAGCATCATGCTGTGTGATGGATATACCTGATGTTTCAAGCCAAAGGGTTAACCACATCAGATAGAAGCAGAGTAAAGTCAACAGTGAAGACCAGCCGGACACAAGGCACCTGCTGCTTCAGAGTGGCCTTTATGAACTCTGCAATGTAACATCCTACTTCTTAACTTTCACTATGGATCCCTTATAACAAACAGTAGGTACCTTTTTTCTCCATCTGCTGCTTGAAGTTTCTGAACTTCTGAATAAGTATTAAAATTCATTTAAAATTATAGATAGTTAATACTTTTTCTGATAATGCTGCCAGGTACTGAGTATTATTACCCTGTACTGGACACAGATCTATCACCGGTTGAGATGCTGGACAGCTAAACACCTGCCGACCTGAAGATACACTCCATAAAGTAAGAGATTTCAAACTCTCCTGATGAGCGGCAACCAGTGTATCACCTGATACAGACACCTGACATGGTCGTGACAGCAAATTCTGGCTTGTACTGCCTTGGAATGTGTGGACAGGATTACAGACAAGGTAAGGGTCTACACCAGCAGCTGTCTTTGGAAGCTGACACAGAATGTGTCGTGAATGTGGGTGGCGAACACTGGGACGTGTTGATATCAACACATGACCAGAATTATCATCATAGCACAGTGACACAAATGGCCCATCAAAGGGAAGCTGAGACCCAACATAATCTGCATCACGTTGTTCATATGCCCAACAAGAATTCAGCCGGCAAGCTAAAAACCCACCTCGAGCTAATGTTCTACCAGGACATGTTGGTATTGCTGCTAACGAAGTAACTGGGGACGAGTCATTTGATGAGCTTAGCTTGCATACAGGTCCATTTGTGAATCTTGTATCATACTGCAGAACAATTCCATTACTTGTGCCAACAAAAAACAAATTTGAATTACCAGCATCCCAGCAACAACTCCACAATGGACTGTCTGTAGTGTAACTATGGATAGTTGTGTTACTAGACATATTGAACAACTTAGCAGATCGGTCCAGCGACACACTAAGTAAAATGTCATTACGCTGGGGATGGAAAGCCAAGTCTCTAATTGCTTTTGAATGCAAAAAAACAAACTGCGTTGGCCGGAACTCCAAGGCATCAATCTTTTTAATCCCATAACCAGGAAACAGAGTGTTGGTTGAGCACTGGGATACAACAAGAAGGCTCAAAAACATGTCATATGCCAAGACACGACAGCCACCTTCTCTGCATATGTCAACTCTGGCATAGAAAGCCAAATTTTGTTGTGATGACTGTTGTGACATAGAGCCCACTGTACACTGTCCCTTACCAGATGCTTGTGTTTCTTGCATCTGCACTAATTTTTGTTGCAGCTCTGCTAATTGCTGTTGGTGCAGTTGCTGATTTAGTTTTGCCCTTGCCAGTTCCAATTCTAATAGGTTTTTCTCTCTTTGGACTCTTTCCAGCTCGTCTCGTAACCTGTCTCTTTCTGCAGTATCAAGAACTTGCAATTTACGAGCATAATGAACACGGATTTCCTTAATGCTGGCCTTCTTATTGCATTGTGGGCACCGTCTCTGCCCTGCTGCACATCCTATTTGAAGCCAACGCATGATGCAGCTATAACCAAAGAAATGCCCACAAGGCAGTGATGACAAGCGATGATTTCCAGAGTTACACCATATATCCATGCATATCGAACATATTCTTCCATCATCACTGTCATCCTCTTCATTGGAATTTACATGCTTCACACCATCACCTATATAATGAAATTATGTATTAAAACATTGTTCACACATTTCAGCACGATGTACGTATATTTTCAACACATAATACTGAAGTGTTTGAGGTTTATGCACAGTACAAAGTCAGCCTATATAACCAACACTAAGACCAACAGTGCCTTTCTTACTTCACATTGTCTCATGCTGAGGGAAATATGCATGTGACATACATCTTCCTCATTTTACACATGTTTATTGCTGCTTTCAATGCTGCTTACTCAATTTTGCCCTCATCCTTCTTTCTAAATATATGTGATCCACCTTGATTGCTCATTCAGTGACTCCTCTGAGAATGAATGTGTCAGATTTTATATTAACCTTTAATGGACAAACAGGACATCCAATGAAATGTTCATCCCTTTCATCTGAAAGAGAAAACACTGTCCTGCAATGGAGATTTAAATTGAACAGTGCTCTGACCACAGCAGAAACGTGGCATTTGAAAGACTGTATGCTAAAGGTTAATATGATTATTGGTCACCAAACACGAAGTTATAACAACAAAATTCTTGTTCTACATATCATAATGACGTAAAGTTTTGATCACCAACTGTCCTGAAAACCTCGAAACGTTAGTTAGAAAATGTATTGAAAGCATAACAATTCTGTTGTGTCCACCCTCTTTTTTTCGATTAACCCAGAAAACATGACACAGTTTTTACACTCAGCTAAAATGTGTGCTTCTCTTTTCTTTACATTTGTTTGGAACACGTTTCACTCTGCTAAATGTAGAGTAAGTTGCACTAAAGATGCAGGATATCTCTTCTTAGAATGCTTGTCCCCAAAGAGGAAGGCACTATGATCCCGCAAAATGCCCATAACCATCTACCAATGAAAATGATGTACAGTACCACAAGACTTGAATCTTATACTCAAGATACACACAGCAAGGGATGTACATCTTCACACTGTTGATTTGTTGGTGTTAATCAATACCTGAACATGCTGACGGATTTTATTTATACTCCCTGATGTCAAATTTAATAAAAATCACTTAACAGTTCTCAAGTTGTGACATATGGACAGACATGGTGCACTTTTTGTTGCAAATGACCCAATAACTCAGTTTCAATATACCATTATTCACTGCCTTTAAAAGACTATTCTTCTTCCAATGTAAATTAACAATTGGCCAAGGTAATGGATCAGTGTGTCATAAATCATTATTCTACAAACAGCTTACTTTTGAGCTGGTCTTGGGGTTTTGGGGCTGACGATATCTCCATTTGCACAGCACTTTCATCCAGTGCTCCAGCATCAGGTTGAAATGCTGTTGGTTGAGTATGTCCCGATGCAGACTGAAATAGACTAGTGCAATTAGTCAATAATAAGCATACCCTGCTGGTTAATTTATATGCCTGAACAGCAATTTCAATTTTATAAGCTGTGTATGAATTAGATGGGCAATAATTTGTAAGTTATTTGGCAACAATATATCCAATATTGAATTTATTCAGAAAAGAATATACTGATAGTTACTACACAATAAAAACGTAAAGGAAATTTCACCATAAAGTAGGTCACGAAGGGCCATAGGTGGAGTAGAAGTATAGCTCTACACTTTCTTTAACTTCGGTGCTACATGGGGGTGGTTGGTTAATGCCAAGCCGTGGCTGCTTTACTCCTGGGAAAGGGACCCCGCATTGTACAGGAGGCTGGATGGGCCCCCAGGGTTGGTCTGGATGGGTGCAGAAAATCTCGCCCCCACTGGGATTCATTCCCTGGACCATCCAGCCTGTAGTGAGTCAGTATACCGATTATACTATCCTGGTCCACATTACTACGTACTGGATAGATTCATATTATTAACTGCTTGAAAAATCAGACATATTCTTGTAACAAAGACAAGCAAACACAGAATGAAATTTCAAGATTTTATGGACGTGAATACTTAGATTGTGTTCTGCCTTATGATGCCATGTAGTTGGGTAGCAGATCAACATTTTGGAGGAACCTGCTGCCACCATATTACATTCTAAATCACAAGACCACAAACTAAACCAATTAATTTTCATGTCCATGTTACCATTGAAATATTCAAGCTGGGTGAGGTTTTTTGGCACTTGCTCACAGAAGGGATTAGAACACTTGAGTTTCGGAGCTATGAAGGATGTTTTGCTGTGATATTTTGTAGAACCCTCTTATAAAATTTTATGACAGGATGGATTAAAACATAAACAATTTTCTTCTGTGGTACAAACATTGCTTCAGCTGACCCAAATTTACTGCCAGGGATCCTATCATACCACAATAAAAACATGCTGTATTGTCCAGCTGTAATGTAGGTCACAGATGGATTCGATGTTAGTTGTGGAGGAGGGAGTGTTCAAGGTCAGTGAAATCGGAGGCATACCTGCATGGTGTGTGATAACAGATTGCAGTCAACCAACTTACATGAGCGTAAAATAAATAAATTGATATTACACTTATTCTTATTATAAGAATGGTTAGACTTAGTCTGACTTAGAAGCCTACATGTCAAATATTCCTTGAGGTACAGCACACAAAATGTGAGCCAGTTCATTCTGTTGTGAGCGTAAAAGAAACACCAGGCAAATTGAGGAGAAAGACAGTAACAACACTCAAATTACACATGATGTGAGCAGGTTTAAAACTTCAGTCTAGATGGTGCAAGACAGCCCTCCTTGAACACAAATCTTAAAAAATCAATTATTACTATTCTACATTAATCAAAATCTGACAAGCAGAATGCTTTTCAGAAACACTGCAATCACAGAAAATAAATAAATACAGAAAACATCAACTGCAGCCATGTAGCAAGTAGTGTACCGTGCAACTATGATTCTTACAGCAGTGTTGCTGAAGCTTCAAGTCTTCTGGGATGTGGTACTGTGTCACTGGATGACTAGTAGTTCCTGATGTTTCAGAGGACCAAAGTGCCTTCATCTTCAGGCTCAAACAGAAAAACCCTGAAGATGAAGGCACTGTGGTTCTTTCAATCAGGAACTACTTGCCCAACACAGCACCACATCCCAGAAGACTCATATTTTTATTTTACTGGTCAAGAGGGCAATATACAGTTCTGTCACATTCCTTATACTTCATAAACAAGTCTGAGAAACACCTATGTAACTGCAAACTTAACTCTGGGGAGAATGTCATACCTTCACTCATTTTTGGTAGTGCACAAAAACATATGCATGAAAAGTGACATCATTCCACAGACCCTGGCTCTGGCAAGTCACTTCCTGTGTGCAACAGTTCATGTTAAATAAAACTCTCTCAGGCTGGCAGCTGTATCAGGTGGCTGAACAGTGAGTAAACCCATGTTTTGAGAACAAAGATGGTTCTCAAAATGCTGATTTACTTGCTGTTCAGCCACCTGACAAGCCTGCTCGTCTAAGAGAGTTTTACTAAATTCAGTTGCCATGAAGCTTTAGATTATATAACAGCTCATGCCTTAGGTTAGGTAAATTACGACATATATGATACAACTTTTCTTTCCTTACACAATACCCTCCATTCCTTTACAATTACTTGCATTAACTCATCTTTATATTTTTCTTATCATGAGCACAGACCTGCACATTGGCACCTTGACCTTCAGGTGCTTCTTGGATTTGTATTAGTTCTTCTGTTTCTCCAGAAAGCATGGCATCTTCATCCGATTCTGTAACACCCAGCAACAAAATCTGAACCTCAACTAACTAGTAATCCTCAACATTTTACACTTTCCTGTACGGTGGGCAAGCATGTGTAAGATACAGTATTACTATAAGGTATAACTGATACAGATCTACAATACAATACAACAAGAAAAATTGGAACTGCCACTTTTCAGTGCCACAGTGGGAACGCTGTCGCCAATCGACCTTAACGCTAAGACCTTTCATTATATTTGTTATTATTCAAACTTCGATTAATAAATTTCGTGTACTAACAGCCCTATGATTATTAAATTATCTTTTCTACAGAATTTGATTCCCCATTACAAACGCCGTTTTGTTCGCTGAGGTTGTGTAATTAACCAACACACACTCAAGCTGACAGGAAGAGTGAAATATATTACCACTTTGTACAGTTGTGTCGGAATCATAATCAACAACAGCTACCGCCATCTCAAATACATTCGAAATTACGTGCCCTTTGCACCCTCATACAATTCACAGCTGTTTGACGTATACAGGAATTCAAAGATGATATTTCGAACAACCCGCATTATGAGCGGCTATAGCGAGTATGGAATTGTACGCGACGTTACCGTAGATCAACGGTGATGACTATGGGAGTACCGTGATCGAACAGTGGCGGGGATATACGTTACATACGCTCTACCGCCAGTTTCAAAGTAAGCCTACAAGCATAACTGGCTTGTATGCCTGAAAAAAAATAAGGAAACCCAGGGAAACGTGTCAAGCATTTGACTGTGTGATTCATGATATTCTGTTGGATAAATCGGTCGTCTATGGTGTTCGTGGAGAAATAATAAGGTGGTTCAAGTCCTACATTGAACAGAGGAAGCAGAGAGTTGAGATACATCATAGTGAGAAAGGAGAGGTATATTCAGATTGGGAAATTGTGAAATATGGAGTGCCTCAGGGCTTTGTGTTGGGTCCCTTGTTGTTCTTAATATATATTGACGTTTTACCATTGGGAATGAATAGTGACTATAAAACAACATTATATGAGGATGATACAAGTGTGTTAATATCTAGCCATAACACACATGAACTTCAAGTAAAATGTAACATGGCCTTGAATACTCTAAAATATTGGTTTACGAATAATGGGCTGTCTTTAAACCTAACGAAAACTAAAATGCTAAAATTTGAAACTAGTTCTCGAAATAACACGTTATTCCAATTACATTACAAAAATCAGCACTTGCAAGATGTAAAGAATATTAAATTTTTGGGAATAGAAATTAATAATTTTATGAACTGCAAAGCACATGTTAAACTAATATTACCTAAACTTGGTAATGCATGCTTTGCAATAAGGAATATGAAGTCTTGTAGTAATACTGAAACACTGAGGATGATATACCTTGCATACTTTCACTCGGTCATGAAGAATGGGATTATTTTCTGGGGTAACTCGACAGAAGCTAAGAAAGTTTTCCTTGCACAAAAAAGGACTTCAAGGATAATGATGGGAATAAATCACAGGGATTCATGCAGGCCAGTTTTTAAAGAATTAAATATTTTAACTTTGGCATCACAGTATATATTATCATTGATGACTTTTGTGAAGAACAACTTGGAGCTCTTTACCTTTAATTGCACAGTTCATAATAAGCTAACGGGGAATAGAGGAAATCTTCATGTACTCCAATCACACTTATTAATAGCACAACAAGGGGTACATAATATGGGTGTAAAAATCTTTAATAGTTTACCAAAGTTTTTAGTTGATTTATTAGAGGATGAAACAATGTTTGTAGAAAGGCTGAAAGAAATTTTAATACATAATGCATTTTATTCAGTGGATGAATTTTTAAATTATTGCCAAGATTCATAGTAGGGCAATTATATTATTTATATGACAATTTGCTTCCATTTTGGAATTTTACATATTGTATGTCTGTATGTATGTTAATTAATGTAGATTGTATATTTTATTTATATTGTATTTTATATTGTTTGTTTTGTATGTGCTGTAAATTGTTTTTAAATGTGTTGTGATTGTGTGTCTCTGACAAGTTTTATATTCGATGCTGACAAGCACATAATGAATATTGTGAAACGCAAATGTATGTAATGTAATGTAATGAAATGTAAGGTAGATGGTAGCCTAAACTACATTCTGTTCAAAATCTAGTAAACAGCAGGAATACAGTGACCACATTAGATGGCAACGGACTTACAACAAAAGTTGTATGGATCTATGGAAAATAAAGAACAAGTTACAAGTTGTGGCAGCATTGGCCGCTAGCTTTAATCCGTGGTATCGTTCCAGGGAGGTAAATTTGACCACTGCATTCCACTCTCAGGCCTCCTAATCGTATCACGGATTAGAGGTATGTGGTCATATGGTTCAAAATGGCGTTAAGGTAGTTCGTTTCCGGGTTTGTGAACACATGTGATAAAAACGAAATAGGTAAGATGTATTCATTTTTTTGTAATTTTATTTTAATAACATTTGTCGGAGTCTGAGGTGCATTCTTAGCGCGTGTCGTCTTATTATTGTTGTTTCATTGACAATTCTCAGAAGCAAGATTTCGTTCAATTTATCACTGGTCAGCAAGACGACGTAAACATCTGATTTGAAGTGATACACACATCGGCCAATGGACTTATTCATTAAATAAGTCTGGCAATAGTAGGGGGTCGAGTCAATTCTGCCAAAGTAATTCGTACTGAATAGTAGTTATTATTGTTTGTTTATGGCATGAGCCACACCCTTTTAAGAATGGAATATTGCTTGTATAAGCGGTCAGTTTTAGGACCATAGTGCAAACAGATAACATGAATGGAGGTTTGTTCTGTATCATATACTACATATCTGTTTGGCTGTTCGTGGAATTAGTTTGTGACATGGATCGTGTGTGACAGTTTGATGGTAGCATGTGGACTGGCTGTTTCTGAATAAATATAAGACACCCAATTGACAATATACACAAATGAAACGCCCTTTTTTTCAGGTTTTGACAGTTTACTGTTCAAGTTTTGGCCATTTGTAAAGTGACTGAAGAGTCTTTAAAGAGAAGTCATCACATTTGACGGTAGGTGAGTTTAATGTACACTCATTTCTTATTTATTGCTGGCCACATGTGTTGTTTTGCAAGGTGTTACTGATGTGTACATTTTGATGGATGATTACAAAAACCTTCCTATCCTGTTACTATATGCTGTCCAGTAGATCAAAGTGCCCACATGGTTAACTACTGATCTTACTGACTACTTGGGTCAGGATGGGGTTTGGGCAGGATATGTTGAACGTGGTAATGCGTCATTACGTTCCATGAAAGATTTTGAATTTGTTGGCCAGCTGAATTAGTGATCATCAGTTTCCCAGGAATGACTCTGCTGTCTGGCCTTAGATTATATTATTCTTGATGTGGAAACATTTAAAACGTATCTTTATTTTCCAAACTATAAAAATATGCATAGATATTTAAGTGTGTTATATTTAATGGTAACAGATAATTACCTTGCTGAGTAGTACCTGTACAACATTAGTGTCAGTTCTTGGGCTTGTACGTACATGTTCACAATTCCAACATGAATTTTGTTTTCTCATTGAATAGATCCTTAAAAGGGTTAAAACAACCCATAGGATGTAGAACTATTCCAGTGTATACAATATGGTGCAGTGTAAAATCGTATCAGTCAAAGTTGTGTAAAATACATAAAGAGAAGAGGCAGTACATAATTACAATAAAATGTGAGCATATAACACAAAACAAAACATAGAAAGTAGTAGTCACAAGTGTAAGTGTAGTTATCTAGACATCGCAGATAATGCAATCAAAATCAACCAAAATCCAAATGAATTACCTGAAGATTCAATCAGATTTTAAAATTTACAATCTAAAATTAAAATTTAAGTTAGAAGTAGAATTAAAATTGGAATTAATTAAAATTGAATGAATTGTCATTAGGATTTATTACCTACCACATATATCATCTGGTATAATATTCATTCAATGTGTAGAAAGAGGGTGTGGTTATAAAATGCTTTAAAAGTCTTATAAATCTTTTAGGATTGTCAGGAACATGTTAAATATCTTGTGGAAGGTTACAAAAAATTTTAACACCTGAATAATAAGCACCTTTTTAATAAAGAGCCAGGTTAGCCTGGGGTTCTATGCAACCTACCAAAGTTGTGGACTGTATTCCAAGACAGTATCCATCTGAAGAAGACACAAGTATGTGTACCAAATCAGTCACACACAGCACCAGTTTTTATAAGTTTATTCATGGTTACTTGTTTTGTCTGTAATTGCCTGCCATCATTTGGCCTTGTATAAACATTAATAGATCCAAAATATGTAGCCGTGAATAGACTGGTAGAAACTGTTGTTATGTGTGACCGATTTGATACATATACTTGTGATTTGTTAACACCAGTAGGAATGTCTCATCTTAAAATGATCTGAAGAAGAATGTGATAATAAAACTAGTTCACAGGTTTGTTTTTTAACCCTACAAATTTTGGCCATGTTTTCTTTTCAGTAATCGTATTGAGTGAGTAGTTCACTTAGTCTTATGATGCATAACATATTTTGTGAACAGGTGAATATTTTTTAGATGCTTTTGCTTCACTGCTGAGGATAAGTGCTCTGGTACAAATTGAATAGGAGGCTGGGTGGGCTGCAGAGCCAATCTGGATCAAGTAGCGAAAAAGAAAAATATTGATAAAGAAACAATAAGTATCCATCGCACACAACATATATTTGTTATATAAAATTGTTTCAGCTTTTAATTATGCCAACATCAGGCTGTACAAGATATTAAATGTGTAATGTACAACAATGCAAGTAGTATTAATCAAGATTGAGATGTCATTGTTGTCACATTGAGCAATATTACTTGCATTGGTGCATATCATGTCTTCTTCTAATGTCTTGTACAGCCTGATGATGGCATAATTAAAAGCCGAAACATGTACCTATTTATAGGTTTCGATATACAATATACGTAGTGTTTGCCACAAAGTTATTGATTCTTTATATGTTAGCACAACAGGATGAGACACACGAAGAAAAATTTCTGCTGAGAATCCGTTCCTGTTATTAGCTTGTAGGTGTCACTTTGTTGACTGAGCTTTCCTTGCTCATTTCACCATTTGGATAGTGGAGTACTAATGTATACAGAATTTTAGAAGCAGCATGATTGCAGTTTAGTGTGTAGTCAACTATATGAATTTAGTTTTTATTCATGCTGTTCATAACCTAAAGCATCTATTATCACCTACACCCTCCAGTTGTATAGTCTGTATTTAAATATTTTTAGGTGCATTTGCAAAATTTCAGAAAGCAACTATTAGGTTCATCATGTATGTCTGTCTGTCTGTCTGTCTGTCTGTCTGTCTGTCTGTCTGTCTGTCTGTCTGCCTGCCTGCCTGCCTGTCCGCCTGTCTGTGTGTCTTCTTATTCTTTTTCTTTTTAAGGGCCCGTCAGCAGATGCCCCGGATTCACCTCAGCCTTAGGCTTATTGTGCAGCCTTAAACACTCCATTCAGCACAGGTTCAATAACCCTGTGCCTCTTATAAAGAGGCGAAGGTCCCTTACTGAAGCTGTGCTTATATCTTTTGGTTCAGCAAACAGCTTCCTACAGACATTATATTGCTGATGAGCCAACACCTCGCAGCAGTAAATCATATGCTGCACTGTTTCAGTCTTCATCCTGCAAAATATGCAGGTTGGATCCCCATCAAACAGGCCCATAATATACAGGTGCCTCCTCACAGGAGCATGTCCCATGAGGACCACAACTGGCATTTTTAGTTGATGCGTACCTAATTTAAGCAGGTCTTCAGTTCTTCTCTTATATGGTCTACCATTAAAAAGTTTGCCATGTGTGTGACCTGGTAAATCTTTCCATGCACTATAATGTTGATACTCAGTCCAGTTCTTAATTGCTTCTCTTGCTGATCACCTAGGTATTCCAAGAGCCGGCTCTGGACCAAGTAACAGCATAGCTGACGCTTGTCTGGCAAGTTTCTCAGCTTCCTCATTGCCAGGAATGCCACAGTGCCCTGGCAACCAAACGAGGGTTACCTCGTTCGGGCTAGCCAGTGCAGAGAGAGCATCCAGGCATTCTGCAACCAGTCCTGAAGTCACTTTTGGGCTGCTAAGCACCTTAAGTGCAGCATGGCTATCAGAAAAAATAAGGATCTGCTTATGTTTATAAACCGTTCTTATATTTTCACATGCACATTGAAGAATGGCGTATATTTCGGTTTGAAAGACTGTGGCAAATTTACCCAAAGGGAAGCTAAAGCTTCTATTTGGTCTTATGCCAAAAATACCAGACTCTGTCCCTGAGTCAGCCCTGGAGCTGTCAGTGAACTAGATCAGAGCATCCTCAGGGAGCACTGGGTCTTTGTTTCTCCAATAATCCCAGTCTATGTTGGCGCTGAAGATTTTGGAATGACGATAAACTAGATTGGTGTAGTCCGACCGCTTGTCCAATAAAGGGTCACCCACGTTTTTCCAGATGGTTAGCAACCCTGACACTGTTTTTGGAACAGTTGGTTGCCTTAGTATATGCAGCCTATAGAGTGCCATCCTCGCCTCTGCCATGCTCAACAGATCTAGTGGAATCAGATTCAAAAGCACCTCCTTCTGCAGTAGGTGTCGATTTCATAGCCTCCATAGTAGCTGGCAGGCCACTCTTTGAATCCTGCTTAATTGAATTTTAGTGGTTTTTACTTGACCTTGGGCCACCAAACCAAGGCAGCATGGAGTATGGAAGGTCTAATTACCCTAGTGTAGAGCCAGTGTACCATATTAGGTCTTAGACCCCATTTTTTAGCGTACGTGCATCTAACCACCACTAAGGTGGTTTGCGCTTTTCTGATTATTTTCTGCAAATGTAGGTTCCGTTAAATTTGGAGTCTAAAATCGCTCCAAAATACTTAACCTGTCCAAGCATTTTAAGTTCCTCAGCATGAAGTGTGAGAGGTCCTAAGTCCTCTATTATCCTTCTATTGGGAAATGGAACTATGGGTGTTTTGTGAGGGCTAAAATTTAGACCCTTTTTTACTGCCCATGTAACCACCACATTCAGGGCACCTTGCATAAGCTCCCTGACTGTGTGTGCAAATTTACCTTGGACTATGATAACAATGTTGTCAGCATAGCCAAATGTACTAAAGTCTAGGTCATTGGTAGCAACCAAAAGCCTATCAACAACTAGGTTCCACAAAAGAGGAGACCAAACTCCACCCTGTGGGCATCCTCTTGCAACTTTAGCAGTGAAACTGCGACCCATGACGGAAGTGTGTACGAGTCTGCTTTCAAGCATGGACGTGACCCACCTGCAACAGGTTTCTTCAAGTCCACACTCTCTTGCAATCGTAGTTATTGCATTAAAAGAGGTGTTGTCGAATATCCCCTCAATATCCAGGAAGGCACCCAACGCAATCTCTTTGTGACCAGGACTTTTCCAGTCCATGTACAACCTGGAAGAGTGCTATTTCTGTAGGCATACCTGCCCTGTAGGCAAACTGGTTCTGGTGAGTTGGTTTTTCAACCAGGACACCATCCTTGATGTGTCTGTCAAGTAATTTCTCAAGTGCTTAAGCATAAATGACATGAGACTGATGCGTCTCAGGGACTTTGTCTGGGACAGAGGTTTCCCAGGTTTAGGTATAAATACCACCCTGATGTGCCTCCAGCTCATAGGAATATAACCTAAGGCCAGACTGGCTCTTAGTAACATCAAAAGTTTTCCCGCAAGCAGTTCAAAACCCTGCTGTAGCATGATGGGCATTACTCCATCAATGCCTGACGATTTATAAGGTTGAAATGAGAAAGCAGCCCATTTCAATATATCATAACTTACGACCCTTCTGGAAACCACCCAGTCTTCCCTGGATCCCTTCCATTTCAGAGACTCCAGTTCAAGACCGTCCCACTCTCCAGAAGGTTCTAAAATTACTTCTGAACCAGGGAAGTGGACTCGAAGTAACTCCTGCAGGGTCCCCTTCTCTGTTTTGGTATATTCTCCATTTTCAAGCTGGAGAGAACTACTTGCACTCTGCCCATCCGTTGAAAGAATCCTCTGGAGTCTGGCACATTCTGGAGCCTTCTCAGTCTCCTTACAGTGTCTTCTCCAGGATTCTCTCTTGGCCTGTCTGAGTGCCTTAGTATAATCAGTTAAAGCCCTGCAGCCCGTCACCAGCCTTTCCAACTCCCTGGGGGGTGGGGGTTCAGTATCACCATATGGAAGGTAAGCCAATTCGAGAATAATCTCCCTCGGCCCCCCGCCACACAACATTTTGATTTTTCGTGCCATGAGGTTCCTGGAACAGTAATGCATCAACAGCAGTATCCGAAAGTCTTTCTTGACTAAAATACAGGTCCTAGGATTCTGGATGGATCTGCTATAAATTAGTTCTCCACTTACCTGCTTTAGACCTTTAATTTCCCGCATATAGATCCAGGGTTCCTGTATGAGGGCAACATCGCAGTTCTTCATAGCAACACAGAGGACAGCCAAGGCTGCCCTACTGTGGTCGAGATTTACCTGCAGCGCTCTTAGCCTCTGGCTCTTTTCTTTACATCCTTCAGGGTCCGGAAGATAACTCTTCCCAATCCCCAGAAGGCCTTGAAATTTGATTTAGTCAGGGCTTTGAAGGAGTCAGGGTCAATAGAGAAGACCAGTGTCTGCTCCTCAGTGACCTTATGACTCAAGACTGACCAGTCTGTCATATTTAGCTCAGGATTTTGAATCCCAAGACAAGTCATGACAGTGGTAACCTCTGAAGTGTCAGGAATGCGAGCAAGCACCCTGGGTCTCTTTGGGAGGTCTCTGGAGTTGACTACAGTCAGCCCCGCACCCTCCCACAACTCCCCAAGTCCACTAATTTCCGGCATTAACCAGACCTTGGAAGGTTCATTTGCACAGGTAATCCAGAATATTCCCTGTGCAAATTTAGAGTACAAAAACTGCAGAGGCGCCTCCCCTGAAGGGTTCGCATCCACAGCAGACAAGAGTTTCACCTGAATCAGTTTAGCCTGAGCCTGATCCAGTTTGACATCAGGATGACGACTCTGAATAACCGCCATCTTGATGCCATCAGCAGCTTCCTTGTACATCCCAGTTTGCACTTGAGTGTTCCTGGGTTTTTTAGGTTGCTGTTTTTCCAAAGATGGTGTGCTCGAGTCAGAGTGGGGTCTTTTTACACCCCCATTGCTCCCCACCACACCCATCTCCTGAGACGAAGGAATTTTTCTTGGAGGCTTCTTATCTGTCCAAGTTCCTTCCTTCATCTTCCTTTCTGTGGTGAGCCTTTTCTGCTGTGCTCCCAAGAGTCTCTTGGTTTGCAGTCTGGTCATTGAGACACCTGCAGCCAATCTCTTCTCATCTGAAAGATCAACGGAAGACTTTGAGTGTACAGCCTCCACATGGCATTCTTGCTGTAACAAGTCTGCAGGCGCAGCTGCTTCTGGTTCAGGTTCAAAAGTATTTGTGTCAATTTTTGTCCCACGAGTAAAGGAGAAGTAACAGTCAACACTGACAGAGCTCCCTGTACCAGTGCAAGGCTACATACTGTGGGATGTCTCCTGGTTTCTGAGAGGCTCAGTTAAGGACACATCACCCATGTGCCATGCACCCTTTCAGCACAGATTAAGGCAAGCCACACATAACACGTTGGGGTTGGAGAGTTGGTCCACGGTCTCCTGTTTTATATTCAGAGACAGACCTGCCACAAGGACAGGTCCCCGGCTGTCTGACATGTCCCGACGTGCCTGGTAGCTACTTAGGCCCCAGGCTGTCTGTCTGCCTGCCTGCCTGCCTGCCTGCCTGCCTGCCTGCCTGCCTGCCAGTTCATCTGTGTGTGTGTGTCCCTCCATATGGAACAACTCAGCTCTGACTGGATGGAGTTTCGTGAAATTTGATATTTGAGCCTTTGTTGAAAATGCGTCTAGAAAATTCAAGTTTCGTTAAAATCTGACAAGAATAATGGGTACTTTACATGAAGACCTAAGTGCATTTATGAGGTCACTCATTTTTTTTATAATGAGAAATGTTTTAGACAGAAGTTGTAGAGACAATCAAAACACACATTTTATGTTCAGTAACTTACTGTTTATGAGGTAATGTGGAAGAATTTGGTATACAGCCAGACAGGCCACAGATGGCACTATAATATGGTGTGTGTGCATTGCATGCTGGATAATTAAGGCTACAGACTGTGTAGTGCCAGGTGGCTGGGTGGTACATGAATAATGTAATGGAAAAGCATGGATTTGAGTGTCTGTGGCCTTGTTTGAGATAGTATTCCCTGTTTTTTTGGAGGGTTGGAAAAAACAATGCAAAAGTCAAGAGTTTATATTTCAAAATGCAGGACGTTTCTTCCTTTCTCTCCCCCTGTTATTTTTTTGGAGGGTTAACTAACAGACTGACTGTGTTAATGAATTCTGAAAAGATGCTAGAAAGCTTGCGCCATAGCATATTAGTACAGCAGTTGTCTTACACGTACGATTAAGTGAAGTACTTAAAGGCAGAGCTGGGATGCCATAGTCAGTGTAGTGACTTGGCTGTGGTTTGGACAATCTGGGGTTCGATTCCAGGCAGGGGCAAGAGGTCTTTCTCTTCTCCAAAATGTCCATACTGGCTCTGGCCCCACCCAGTTTCCTATTCAGTGGGGCTGTGGGGGTGGGGGGGGGGGGGCATGGGAGCCTGTGCATGAAGTTGGTTACTCACCTCCATCTAGCACTGAGACTGAGAATGAGTGGAGCTCTACCTCTGCTCTTCTTATATGCTGTCATGGTGTGAGCAGGGCCATCTGTATTGTTTACTTAGAGTACATCTCCGAGTACATGTTTTCATACTGCAGATGTATACAGTTAAAAGTGCGGGCATTTTTGTGATGTGCTGCAACGTGACTGGCAGTAAATGTCAGGGGTACTTGTGAATATTTGCTGTACCAAATGACCAATGGTACATCTCACGTTTACAGATAGTTATTTTTTGGCAAGTTTGATGCTATTTCCAGACTACGTATGTTTAATTATATGCAGGTTTGTTCATATATGTAAAATTTATTATTTTTTCTGATGTTTTAGTTCATGTTCCAAATATGTCAACACTGTGCACAGTTATAGTAATTATGCTGGATATTGTAAGATATACAGCATTTTGTGGTGTTAATTTTGTTGGTGTCCTCGTAACTCATACCGAAAAACATACGGTATATTTGTGTCTGCTTTTGTGTTGGTGAACCCATGGCATAATGTACATCTGTATGTGTATGCTGAAGACAGAGAATTATGTAGAGTGCTGTGGTGTGATGTTACCTATTGATGTTCAAAAGTAGATGCAAAAATTTCTGGTGAAATTGTGACCCAATCGTAGTAGTTTTCTTGAATATTAGAAATAATATTTTGTTATTGACTGTGTTTGATTTGTGGTGTTTGAAGTCATCCGTATAAAATAGTATGTAGTGATAAATTTTACAGAGGATCCTGTTTATTTGTTGAAGGAATAGTTGTGTGCAAGTAGGAAGCCTATAGTTCCCTGTCTGCTGAGGTCATTGATGTGAGTTGAAATAGACACAAGTTTGAAGAGGCCATACTACACTATTCAGAAACTTAAGATAGCATATGTCTTGTGTGTCACTGAATGAGACCCTTTAACAGTTCACATTTTAAGGAGCTAATGTTGCCCTTAAAGATGAGTTTTAATAGGCTGTTATTAGCTATATTTTTTTTTTCAAAAACTGCTGATATTCGTGCTTTCTTCAACACAATAAAGAGTAAGTTGAGTTAAAATTACATGAAGAAACTGTTTTGTAAGTTAAAATGTTAAACCTAGTTGACACCCTGCAAATTTATGTGTAGTGTAATGTGGTCTTTAAGTAACTTGGTCCATACTAAATATAGCCTGGGCTTCTTCCAAGCCTTCCTGAAACTGCTCTCTTCTGGTAGGATTCATAACTGCTTGGATATATGCCAAGTTAAGGAACTTCCAACATTATATAGGCAAAGTCTTAAAATACCAATCAAAACTTTTAATGTTTATTGAGAAATTCAAGTCTGTTTCCTACATCAAATTTACAGTTATTTAAACGTACATATTGTCATTTCATTCTGTTCTTAAGACTTTACATTCAGTATTTTTTCCCAAGATAATATATAGGTGTTCTAGTTATTTTTGAGTGTTATAACATTTGGTCTTGCAGTAGAAGCACATGGAAACAGAGTATATCTGGCACTGTGTAGGAGTGTAACTTGTCATTAATGATGTGAAGTTAAATGTTGGAAGAGGATTTTTGTTGGCATTAGTGAGTGCTAGTGTTTGAGAATATTACGCTCAACTCCCTTTTATTAATTTGAAGGGTACTACTTTCCATTAAAGAGAAGGTTTTCAAGATAGTGAGAGTGCTACAACAAGAAGTTATTGGTTGAAGACATCTTTTATTATGATCATCCATTAAGTAATGTTTTGAGCCGCTTACCTTTTGGAGGACTGTGCTTAGATATTTTTGGGTGATGTGTCTCCAGGGCATGGTGTGTGTACTGAAAGAGGGAAGTGCACTGTGCATTATACAAGATCTTACGACTTCTGCCACATCTGGCACTAAGAACACACTCTTACTACCTGCCTCCACTACAGTCCAGCAATTGTTTCAGGAGGTTGGACGAAAATTCCATTATGATCCTGAAAGTTTTGCACTCATCTTACAGCGCACGTCTAATGGAGAAACGGTTAGCTTCTAGTAGGGTCACATACTTTGAACCTGTGTTACCCAGGCACTGACTCTGTGAGAGACCGTAGTAGGTCTTTTGATCCTGTTCATTACTATTCTCTATTTCAAGTGAAAGTTATCTGTATTAAATTTAAAGCAGTGGATTACTGTTTCCAGTTTGTATGCTAGGACAGTAGTCACTCTAATAGTAAATGTAATTCTGGACTGATATAGGGCTTGATGCAGCAGGCATTGTGTGACAAATTAAGGTATGGTTAGCTGTGCTAGACTTGTCACATGACACAGTATCACTATCTCAGCATGATGGAATTCTTAAATGGCCTGTTTAGGATCATCACTCAGCATCCAGGGTGAAAAATTATTTTAATCACCTATTTGTTTTGTGTTTTGTAAGACTTTCACTTAGTTATTATTTAATTCATACACATGTTAATAGTCGTTAATCCCAGTGCTTTTTAAAATTTACATTTGCATCATACATCTATGGAAGATAATACAGTGTGCTGTATTAACGGTAAACTTGTATCAAGGGTCATATTACTTGTTCTTAGTGACCTGTTAAACTTGACAGCTGTAATTTTATTTGTAGTATTGTTTTTGCTTTGGAAATTATCTGTGAATATTTTGCAGACTGATCAGAAATTTCATACTTATACAGTATTTTTATGTATGTAGTGTAATGAATTATTTGGAGCTTGTTTTCCATCTTCCTGGGTAATAAAGGTTCACCTCTATATGTTTAAGTTGTTATGCAGTGTCATGCATTGTTACAGATGTGAACATTTCATGGCATTCAGCATTTAATAATTATCAAATATTAACATAAATTCCTTCATGTGTGTGTATGACATTCATATGTGTACCAGCTTGCTGCATATAGTAACCACAGGCTCTAAAGAAATACGAATTTTAATTCACTTGGAGCAGGTTGTAAAATTGGTTATGTACTGATCATTATGACACATCCAATTTTAGGGTTCCCCTATCATTTACAGTTTGGAATTTTGTTTTAACAGTCTTGAAGTTTTTGCGGTAACTGAATTTGAAGAATCTTCTCAGGCTGACAGCCACATCTGGTGAGCAACGTGACACAGTTGTCTGCCTAGGAAGATTTTGTTGTTTGAAGAACATTAAATTACCTTAATATTGTCAAAAAAGGTAGTATGCTGCATAGTATTTATGGGCTTGGAAATTGGTCTTGATATAGTATGGATTCCCCCCCCCCCCCAGTTAAGCTAATTGTATGATATATTACCATATGCGATAGGGGCGTGTACCTTACAATCATAATATGAGTTTCACTTATTGTGTCAACTATTTTAAAAGGGATTTCAAGTGAATTTCTTGTCATTATGGAGGTCAACTGTAGTGTTGAGTGGGTAACAATCTTGTGCATATTCAGCGTACACTCAGAGACCAGATATCCTGACTGAGGTTCAGTATTTTCCTCTGTCTGTCCTGGCAAGTGGTGGGATAGTGCCTTAAATGAGGTCAGATCACTTCCTTCACAAATGAGCTTACCCTTCAGTGCTGTGTCTGTATAGTGTGCAGTATTGCCAACATCATTGAGTAAACCAGAAATAAATAAATATTGTTATAGACAGAATGAAATAATGTTTCAAAAGAAATCAAATTTGTTTTTTCGTCTAACTCCGCACATCATTTACAAAATTAGTTAGTAATTACAAGAGCTCCCAAGGAAGCAAGAATGTGTTGATGGTAAAAAAGTAGAGGAATATATATGCCAGAGAAGCTGTGTAGAGCAAGAATGAGTCTGGAGCAGTAACATTACTTTTTTTAGTTTTGTATGTTGTTTCGTAATGTAGTTTTTAACACGCCTTCATCATATTGCACATGTAATAGAATTTCTTAGTGGTTGCAATACTTTCCCATTTTGCTGTAAACGTCTTTAGGAGGTATGGATATTCATGGACATCTACCTCCAATTGCACTGAAACTTTTGGAAAATTAATTTTATTGTAAGTAGACATTGTTTGGTCTGGGCTTAAGTGATTCCATTATTTTTGGTTTAATGTGCGATATTGTATAAATATAACTGCATGTCCATCACACATTTATTAGTGCATATTTTGACGTTTAACAAAGAGAATGTTATGATATTGATATTTGGTTGTGATATGTGTTATAATGGATGTGAGTTTAAATTTTGCTGTGAAAGACATGGCATATACGATTTGATTTATGGTGGATAGGCTGCAGTACCATATTACATCTACAAGGGCCAGTCCCAGATGTACTTACTTACACTTGAGTACAGTACAAAAATGATTGTATTTCTTTGGCCGGGGAGGTGGTCTGTTAGAGTTAAAATTTAAAGAGAATTACACACGCTGTCTTTCACAAATACATAATTTAAAGACTTTATCCTTAATTCTAAAGGAAAAACAAGACAATTTTATATTTGTTTTTTAGGTTGTCCTCAATGAACATAAGGAAGAGACCATTGATACGCTGGGTGTCGACTTTGATTCTGGAGCCCGCAACGCCTTCATAATTACGGACATGCCAACTGCTCCAAGACGCAAGCCAGTTCCTGTAGCTGGAGACACTGAAGATGATATGTTATTGGGAGCTTCAGCCAGTCCTACAGCAACAGCAGATTATGCTCATCCACCACCCGCACCCCCACCTCCACCCCCTGTTGTCAGCAGTGGAGACTATTCATATGCCTTGATAAAACATGACACAGGTACTTCTGTCTAGTTTTGTTTTGTTGTGGAAACAGGGACCTTGTTATTTTGAGAAATGGGGTGTATTCTTTCAGAAATTAACGCACGTTTGATCCAACTTTTATATTTGTTAGATTGTGTACGTTGATTACATTAATGTGAATTGAAAAGCTGATTCTGGATACCAGTTGAACACTAGAAGTTCTGATAGTAAGTTTTTGGAGCCAGCAGGACCTTTGTGGGCAGGTTTTTTGCACTAAATGTATGTGCATTTTATGGGTATGATCACACACTGCGCTGAATTCCAGCACTGTCTCTACAAGGCACATAGTTTGAACACTGTCCAGGAAATGACTGATCATCTCAAAAGCATACACACCATAGTGGCAGCCCTTAGAAATGCATTGAATTGTCTATCATGTAGGTAAAATTGACTTTGTGGCGTGCTAGTTCTTATTTTATTGGTATGATTCTGCTTGTGAGGTGGTTAACATATGTGGTAGATGTCTCTTTAGGTACATAAGTGAAAGGCACATGAGCTTAAGGCATATTACTCCATGAATTGAGCAGCTTTCTGACTTTCTTTGTACACAGACTGTACAATGTTTGCCATCTTTGACACAGTTCACATGTGACTGATGGTGTCGTAGTACCCCATGTAGCTTGTATTTATTTGAGCCCTAAACTAAATCACATTATTGGTTTCAGACTGAAGGTTGTCTGAGGCACCTAACCAGATACAAGCATTGCATTTGTACAGTTCCTGCTTGTTTTTGTTGCAGGAACAGTGCACCGTTCCTTTTTGGAAGGACCTTGCACCTCATGTTAGTGTAAAATGTGATTCAACTCATAAATGCAATCTGTGAAAGGAAGAGAGGAATGAATGAATTAATACAGGATTGCATAAAGCCTGGGTACCAGGTCACTGGCAACTAAATTTTATATGGTGGTGCCTAATATTTGCCGGCTGTCATTATGGAACTTGGTTCTTGCTACTCTTCTGGTACCTAGAATTTTGAGGTGGCTGCCAGATTTTTGGAAAATTTTTGCACCCATGAATTAATACAACTTCTGTGATAGGCAAATTTTAGTGTTTAATTCATAGAACTCTGTGTGTTGTATATGAGGTAGAGCTGAAGTAAGGTGAAGGAAAAAAGATTTAGGTTGACTGTGATACTTTGTTAAAGTCAAGTTTATGGACATTGCAGCTGTTTCTTGTAAATAATGTTAATACTGCCACATGCAAGTGATTGGCACAAGTATAGTGTGCACACAGATGAGTTACACAAATTCATGTCTTTGTAATTTGTGTACTGCTGTGTTCTGCTGTAAGTTTTGCCCAGAATGTTGGCACTGTCTCCAAACTGCATGGTATCTGATCCCAGAACACAGCAGTCTTACTAGACATTGTCGTGAGCACCTCAGACCTCAACACATTTATCCCATATTATTATCATTCTTCAATTCATGTGTGTGCATAAAATTTCAGATGTGTTTGTTCTTGTTGTTCATTTTAGGGTCATTACTTTTCTCTTGCTTTTTCCTTTGTCAAATTTACTCTTGGAAGAAGCGAAATTGAAATGGACATAAAATTGTTGCATTCTGGATGTTAGTACTGTTTCTGATGGAATATTTTGGATTTTCATGGTGACAGGTTATGTTGGTTTGGTAAATCAAGCTATGACATGTTACCTCAACAGTCTTCTCCAGGCTTTGTTCATGACACCAGAATTTCGCAATGCTTTGTATAAGTGGGAATTTGATGGGACAGAAGCAGAAGCAGTGAAATCTATACCATACCAGTTACAGAAATTGTTCGTCAACCTTCAAGTAAGTGAAGTGTAATTGATGCATAAATATAGAAAATTTAGGTGATAAAATGTGTAAAATTATCTGTGAGTATAACAGATGTGTGTAAGACATATAAACACATTTAACCTTTATCATGCTGGGGTAGGTATTTAAATTTTAGCACATGGTTTGTGAAAAATGTGTTATTTGAACAAAAAAAAGATAACATTCTGAAGTAAATGGCGTTGTGTGGAAAATAAAACACAGATTGTGCAGCATGTCTTCAAACTGCAGTGAAGTCTGCAGTTGCCAAAATACAAATAAAATGAATTTTTGGGGGTGTTTTCCTCCATATGTTCATGTATGTGAATGCGGGTCTTGAAAAGGTTAAAGCTTGAGTTTTTCACAGTGATCCATAGTAACTGTACAGTTCTGTGGGTGTTGCACTGTGTTTGGACTGTGGTCTGATGAGTAACAAATAGTGGTGAAATTGGATGATAAATTTTGTCCAGAAGTGTTTGAGTGCCTATATTTGTTGGACGGTATATCAGTAAAGAGGTTAGAAATTATTTTCAAACGTATTTGCTTGCACATACCTTTGTATAAAATTAAAGAAGAAAAAGTGTTTTGCAGATAGTGAAGATAAAACTGTTCTTAACTATAAAACTCACTGTGTTATGCTGCTAATTTTTAGAGACTCCAGTAGATAAAGTTATGCATTTTGTGTATAAAAATTTTGGATTTTTGTATAAACAAGTTTGGAATGAGACATTTTGGATAATATAATCTTACTGTGTGTTACAAGTATGATAGAAAGGCTGTTTTGTGACTTGGGTCTGTCTGTGTGGTGTGTAGTGATAAGAATATGCATAATAACTGTTAGCTTCTGAATTTTACAGATGTTGTACAGGACGTATTGTACTGTTCATGTATGACAAGGCGTATTTAAGGATTTCTGTGGACTGTTTCAGTCTGAGTAAGGTTTTCTATAGACTTTCATGCTAAATGCAAGTACATATGGGCAGACATTGCAAGCTGAGGGGGTGGGTTATTAGTCCAAATTTGTAAAGTTACTGTATTCATTTCATAGTGTCTTAAGACAGGTCCATAGCCTCTTCCAAAGCAAGTTCTCCACATAGTGCGATCTGTTGCTTCCTCTCTCAATTTACAGTATCGTGTCTTTTCCGTAAAGTCATTCAGTAGCTTCGTACATTTTCCTCCTCATCTTCCTGTCACTTCTATCCTTGCCTATTTCTTTTCTTAATAACACGTTTCAGAAGGCAGTTACTACGCAAGATGTGACCAATCCAGTTAGCCTTCCTTCTTTGTATTGTTTCTAGGATATTCCTCTCATTCTTGGCTCTTCATAATACTTCTTCATTTCTCACACAATTGGTCCAACTGATCTTCTCCATCCTTCTCCAGCACCACATGTCATTACTTCTAGGTATTTCTGATCTACTTTCTGAAGTGTCCAAGTCTCAACACCATACAAAGATGTGCTCCAAGTGTAGCACTTTACAAGTTTCTTCCTTAAATTTAAGTCCAATTTGCTGGCAAAAAGATTCTTCTTCTTGTTGAATGCTGCTTTTAAGATGACAATCCTGGATTTAGTTTCTCATGTACCTCTTGCATTATATGTTATCATGCTACCCAAGTAGTTGAAATATTCTTATACATTTTTAAAAACCAATATCTTCAGTGTGATAATGGTAGTAAAAAATGGTTGATATGTGGTTGTATGTAGAATGACTAATAATTTATGTGGTAATTGAGTACTTTATTCAACTGAATGTGAGTGAAACTGGCAGAGATTTTGGACTGCTGCACTCTGATGACATAAAGAGCCAGTTTCTGAAACACTGTGCTTTTAAAATGCTAAAGTGAAAAATGTCCAATATGTATGTGTGTCACTTCAATATCACACCATCATCATAAACTTTTATATACTTCTGTTTGTGTTTTCCCACCACATCGTTATATGGTGATATGTCTTAGTGTACTTCATGATAACGGTGTGGAGACATGTCTGGAATATTCCAAATTTTATGGGTGGAAAGTGGTGCATGTAGGTGGCCAAGATTGTGTGGGGTGCAGCTGTTTGCTTCTTGTCTTTCCACCTCTCCCCTTGTTTCAAATTGTACCATGTTGATTGCTGTACATATTAGTTACCTTAAACGGATGACCACAAACCTGTTTCAGACATCATCTAAATCAGCTGTTGAAACAACAGAACTTACACGTAGCTTTGGATGGGACTCCAGTGAGGCTTGGCAACAGCATGACATCCAGGAACTTTGCAGGGTTATGTTTGATGCTCTTGAGCAGAAATTTAAAGATACAGACCAAGCTGATCTCATACAGAGACTATATGAAGGTAAGATTTTGATAGTGTTTGTAGTGTGTTCTCCAATCTGCATTTCACCCAATGTTTACTCAAGTTTGTTTCCAAGAACAGCATGTTAAGTGCTGCATTTTACTGGTTTGAAGTTTAACTGACCTTTATTCTTGTTGGAGAGGTATTTAAATATTCTGAATATTTGGAGAAAGCTGAAGGAAAGATGCTGCAGTAATACTGACTCATGTGAGATGGTGAACTTCAGTTGCAGCACTGATGAACCATTGGGTTTCATTATGTGGAGAATTTAGAAATCACTGTTTGTACTCAGAATTGTTCAGAGCTCATGTGGGAAAGTACTTGTCCCTCCCCTGGTGACATGTGCATGTAATTACCAATACGTGAAAGAGTTGGTACTGTAACAGCCCTTTCCTTTTCTTATAGCGTATATTAACAATTAGTGGAAAACAGGTAACATTGGATACTTGTACACTGTTCCATAAGTGCATTTGGTTTCTAGAGGTTCTTTTCTTTGTATACTGCAGTGAATCCTGTCCTCTCACAGGGCTTTGAAGGACTTCTTGTTTTTAGTGTTATATTGTATTGCTCAGAACATTGGTGTCTGGTGTCTGCCACAGTGAGAATATAATGAAGTTCATCTACATTTTATTTTGAGGAAAAGCTTGTAATTTACTCCTTGCAGGAAAAATGATTGACTACGTGAAATGCTTGGAATGTGGTACTGAAAAGTCCAGAGAAGATACATTTTTGGATATACCTCTACCAGTGCGACCATTTGGTAGTGCAGTGGCATATGGAAGTGTTGTAAGTATTGTGTAGCTGAGTGTATGGAGATAAATTTATTGAAGCATGAGAAATGAACCATTTAAATAGTTGGTAGTGATGTGGTATGTAAGGTCTTTCTAAGTGAGAGCTGATTCAAAATAAACTTAATGAACGAAGCTGGATTTTTGTTAAGTAACGTGTGCCAAAAACTAAAAGAAAAGGCATACGTGAATATGGGTTTGTGAGGTGTATATGTTTCTCACCATGTCATACCTCAGGCCTTTACACTTAAGACCTAGGTTCATTCCCAGGGCACTCATGTGACACATGGTGGCATCTGGACAGGCTTTTCTGTGAAAGCCTGCTTTTCCCTGTCAGTCTGTCATCAGTGCTGAGTGTATTAACAGAGGTAGCAGACAAAACTGTGTCACAACTGGGGTTTCACTTATATTGGGTTGAGAATAAATAAGTTCCATGTATGAGTGTTCTGTAACATTACAAGGAATAGCAACAATAGTATCAGTTTTATTGAGCTTAACTGAGAGCAATTGTTCTGTTATTTGGTACTTTAACTTTTTAAAACATGCTGGTTGCTATAAGTATAAAACCTTCTGTATGCCTGCAGGTGTATGTGTGGGTTTGATATGATCCATAGAGTAAACAGACATTGTTTCCTTGAACAGTCTTACCTGGTCAGTCTTTGTAATGTATGCATGATATGTTTACTGTGAGATAGAAGTGAATTTGTGAATAAGGGCCTGAAGTGTGTGCTTTGGAACATACACCCCATTTTTTCTTTAGTCTGATTTGTTAACAAGATATTTTCTCATTAGTTTTGGGGTTATTACGATGGTGGCTACAAGGATTATGGTCTTCTGAGATGTACTTTGCTGGACACATACCATTTCAGATGAACCTGCTTCGTGCGTAACCACAAAGATACTCAGAAAATTTGTCCTAGAGATTATCTGTCTACCAGTATACGTGGTAATACATCTCAGCAGACTAATCTGGATATTCCACGTTTTATTTTGATTGGTGATAAATGAAGTAGGAGCTATTTCAAGAAAATTAAACATACTGTACTTTTTCTGTACATTCCTGATTTATTGCCTTTCAGTTTGCATGTACAGTAAACAGTATAGTACAGGCATACAGTTGTTGCTTGACACAAAATTATGCATGCAGAATATCCCATCAAGAACAATGCTTAGTGATGGTAGTGAAATTCAGATCTTAAACTAAAATGAATCCCAAAAATTAGGCATGACACAGGTGCAGTTTTTTGGACCACTGTTACGCTTTACTAGAAATTGTAATATCATAGAAGATAGCAAATTACAGACGTAGTTGACAAGATGCAAGGATACCATTTAAGTTGGAAGAATTATGTGGAAAGATTAGAAAGAAATTGCCGTCCATAATTGACATTGCATTAGTGACTGAGTGGTCAACACGCCCTAAGATGAGGATGATTGTATAGAGACCAAGACTGTCTTGTAATTCTTAGCAACAAGATTTAGTGGCCTAAGCCAGTGAAGGTCATTTTCATTTTTTGTCATCATTATCATCATCATTTTGTTGCTGTTGTGCACTGGGAACGCATACACACTGATGTGTACTGATACACATACACAGCAGTGAGTAGTGTCAGCTTAGTTTATTAGGCAGAATCATTAATCATTACAGTAAAACTCATGTAAGACATCCCCGGTTAAGATATTTTCCTGCCTAAGAAGTTAGGGTAAAAAAGGCACCATAATTCTCCCATTTGATTAACATTACCGATTTCCCTTTTAATACGTCCCTGAATAAGAAAATTTCCCACCTAAGAAGTAACAAATTTGACAACGAAACAATTTTTTTACCCATTTAATACATTTCCTATATCAAAATCTTAAACAATTTCCCCAAGTTTCCATTCATTCTGTTTCCAAAATACAGCATTCAAATGACACAGTCAATTCTTATGGGTTAATCTCCAAGGTCATTTCCTCAAGTTTCACACAGCAGAATGACACAACCTCATGGCATGGGGGTGTTTTATTTCTCCTGCGATACAGAGACTGCAGTCAGTGAGTCCCCACTACTCGGTCTCTGTCACAACGACCAAAAGATTGTATCGGGGGCCGGAAGCCTATCCTAGCTGTTCCATGACCTACGTGGGCCTGCATTTGGCAATGCTGGTATGTGCAAGTTTCAATTGGCCGGTCACTAGGAGGGAACTCAGGCAGCCAATAACATTTGAAGAAGGTTAGGCACACTAGCTGACGCCACCCAGGGTTGTGGCTTGCTGGCACAGAGTTCTTCCATGAGGTGCATAAGCCATGTGGAGGTGGAAGCCACCCTGCTGGGAGGACAGCAGTCTGGCAACAGATGCGTGGATGCTTGCACACGACAACTCGTTGAAATGTAATTTATCAGCCCTAATACAAATGCGTCGTGGTGTAGCATGATTGTGAAGCATTTGTGGTGACTGTGTGCAGATGACTTAACATCAGCAATTCCAGAAAATAAATTCAAGACACTGCAGAGTTAGCGAAAGTGACTGGAACTACTGACCACCCCTTATGGTCTACCTAATAGCGAACCTATGGAATCTGAAGTAGTATACTGCAACTGGTTTTGAAAAACAGAGCAAGACAACCCACACTAGACAGATATTTTAAGGAAAAGTAAACATCTGGAATGAAATGTGAACTTGTGAATGAAAAGTCTGTATAGTTAATGGTGCAAATAAAACTGTGAATGAAAGGTTACAGACAAAATGGTTCGATGGTCAGATACAGGTGAATATGTGTTAAGACAGCTAGTTGCAAATTATACAAATTCAGCATACACAAAATCCACAAAAGTTTAGAAAAATAGAATTTTTCAGTCCTACCCTAGTAAGACATTTCCCACTTAAGAAGTCAAATTTTCTTGGAATTTTCAAAAACATCTTAACAGGGTTTTACTGCATTTGTTAGAAAAGTACAGACACTGCATGAATTTGTTCAAGCCTGTTTTCACTTCTTGTGTGACAAGTGGATGGATCTATTTTAGAATACTGTATCTATAAAAATGTCGGTGGTAACAACTGTGTTACGATATTGAGACAGTGTAAGTGGACAGATTTGGCAATGATAGTAACGTTTAACTTTTTTGTTTTATCTTAGGAAGAAGCATTACGAGCTTTTGTTCAGCCTGAGACACTTGATGGCAATAACCAGTATCACTGTGAAAAATGCAACAAGAAATGTGATGCTCATAAAGGACTGAAATTTTCCAAGTTTCCTTACCTTCTCACATTACATCTGAAACGTTTTGACTTTGATTATACTACTCTGCACCGAATCAAACTCAATGATAAGTGAGTACATAGTAAAGGAATCACTTTTAGCCATGCATGATTTGAAGTTCTGACAGCAATGCTGATGAAGATTCAAGTCTTCTGAGTTGTTACGCAGGTGCAGTTTGGCACTAGTTATGAACATTCTGAAGGAATGTAGTGCCTACATCTTCGCAGTCAAGCAGTCCAAGGTGAGTAACTCAGAAAATAGGGCTGTATTTTGCAGGTCAGGATGGTTTAAGTGGCAAGTGTGTTGGAGTGGTGGTCCTGTGTACTGGGTAGCATATAGTAAAACTTGCAAAGGGGTCGGTTGACATCAGCCAGTGGTTCTGTCTGAAGTATGGAAAGGGAGTGATGGACTGCAGGACGTGATGGATGTGTAGAGATGGGAGGCTGAACAATCTTGGTCTGGAATGTAGTTTGTGGTATTTGGGATAGAGCTGGAGGAGTTATAGAGGTGACAAGGGAGAGGTGATGGCTACATGTGGCCCTGAAAACGATTACTTGTGTCTCTTGACATGACCAAAAGCATCATAAATGGCCCCATTCATGACCAGAATGTACACATGATCTCCCTTACCCTTGCTACCTCTACAGCTCTCCAGCTTCAGTGACTGACTGCATCCCAGAGCGTGCATGCTTACTTCTCATTTCTTTGTGTCCATTATGGTCTATAGTCTGTCAATTTGTTAGACAGCCACTGGTTGGGGTTGCTTAACCTCCTTGCTGGTTTCACTAGGGCCTCACCCAGCACGCAGCACTACCCCTTTGATTGGTCCACTGCCTGAACTGTTGTAACCTGTAATCTGTGATGAAATTTTACATCATAGTTATGCTTTTTGGACTGTTTGACGCTGAAAGTGGAGGCAATATGCTCCACCAGAACATCAGTAAATAGTTACTAATCAATATGGAGTAACATTCCAGAAAATCTGAATCTTCAGTGTCAGGCTTCTTTACATCACTTTGGAGCACCTGTTAAATTTTCTGCCTGTCCATTGACATAAAATAACCAGAAAATGTGTGAGCCAATTTTGATGAAATTTAATGTTTGAAAATTTTGTGAAAATTTTTTAAATTGTTTTAACTGTCATTTAGATGAGCATTAAATCTGGAGTTTCCAGTTATATTGTAATCGTAGGTTAGAGCAGGGGTCTTCAACTCGCGGGCCGCATGCAGCCACCTGAATGTTTTTGTGCGGCCCCCAAACAAGTTTTGAAATTTGAGGGTAAAAAGTTTAATTCGAATAAATAAATGTTAAATAAAATTCATTCTGAAATATTTTAACATCTGTACTAAAATTTTAAAAATGTTTTTTGTTTTTTATGTATGAAATCTGGTTAATGTCATAGTAAATACTGTAAGACTATAGTAGGAAATGTTTGCAGGGTAGGGGCAATAAGTAAATAATAATAAAAATAAATCACAAACCTTAAATAAATAAGTAACATAACAAAGCCATCCTATGTATGTTTATGGAGGGAAATATTAGTGGGAATGTCCTGCAGTAATATGCAAACTTTACTTTGTAAAACGCGAATGCGGCCCATGGATCTTTCTGCCATTAAGATGTGGCCCTTGAGTGAGTAGAGGTTGAAGACCCCAGGGTTAGAGTGTTCTTTTTATATTCCCTTGTGTAACTTGTAAAGGTTCCATTAATGTGATGTATATCTTGCATATGTAGGAGGACTGAAAAATAAACGTTTGTGTGTGTAAGTAGGTACTTCATGCATATTTTAAATATTTTTATGCATCTTTAGGAGTGCAAAGAATGTGAAATGTGTGGCTGGTGCATGAAGCGCAGAGGGAATTGTCTGTACTGTATAGCAGATACATATGGTGCGAACCTTTATTTGATGTTGTTGAAATGGCAAGGTCTGTTGCAGGGTTGTTTTCCCAGAAATTCTCAACTTGAACAGTGTCATCGTTTCTGCTGGCAACAGGGAAGACAGTGATGGTGTTCCTGAAGAATCGGTAGTGAAGTGTGATGACAGTAGTACAACTGACAGTGGTTCTGCTTTGGATGATGAAAGCTGTCAAGGAACTGAAACTGTCCTTAGTACACAGGATGCTGATTATCAGGTGAATTAATGATTTTTACATGTTCTGTGTGACTATGACATGATCAGTACACAGGCTAAAACAACCTTGGTTGCAGAGTTAAGATTAGTGTTTCAGCTTTTAAGAGAACGGACTATATGTATGTCTCTGCTGCTCTTCCTCTGCCCCCCGTACACACACGCGGATGTGTGCACAAATACGGTGTCATACTCCAGGTATGGAGTTTCCTGTAAATATATTGTTTTGTTTCAGTTTGCTAAAATTCTTAAATTAAATTTATTCAAGGATGTAATGATATATTATGAGCTCTTCTGTGGTCTTAAGTAGGAGCTTTGTGTAATTATTTATGTCAGTAATGTTCATATAACAAAGTTAAAGAATTTGGGTGCCCAGAATTTTTAATTGCACTTTTACTTTCTTGAATAGGAAGATGATGAAGGCATAGATATGAGTAACGGACCAAATCATCATGAAAATGAAAAGAATCGAAGGCATACCATGGAGAAGGGTCCCTACATGTATGAACTGTTCTCCATCATGATACACTCTGGAAGCGCGTCAGGTGGCCATTATTACGCTTATATCAAAGAATTCAAGAAGGGTGATTGGTTCTGTTTCAATGATCAGTCTGTTAGTCGGGTAAGTGAATTTCATCCCAGTGCTGGACTGCATTCATAGAGTTAAGTGCCTGCAGTATTACCAGCTTTAACTTCATCTAAGTCTGTATATTTCCACCCTCCATGTAATAAAATCCAGAGGGTCTGTGTTTCTGCACTGTTACATTTGGGAGGTATTTCTGAAGTTTGCTGTGTGGTAGCCCGATTGTGTAATGGTTGGTAAAATTGAGCCTTCCTTAGGTGTGTGTACAGCTAACTGTGTGTAGTACGGGGACTGTTCTTTTGATGGTTGTTCTTGCACAGTGCTGAACTAGATGTAGTCCACTGTGCAATTGGCAGTATATTGTAAGTTAAGAAACATCTCAGTATTGTGTTTCAGTACAACACTCCATTACATTTACTTTGTTGACATTTTGAAATGCATGCATCCATACTTGTCTTGATAGTGATTTATCGTCATATGTCTTAACATGTTATCGAGTGTTCCTTCTAGTTCAGTAGCCCAGAGCTTTCTGTCTTGTCTGGGGAAATAAAAAACCCTTGCATATTGTGTTTTCACTGTTAGTCTGTTTGCAGTGTCTTGCTGCTCATCATTTTGCTTGACTTGCATACTACTTATGTTTCTGTGGTGTGTGTGTGTGTGTGAGTGAGCAAGTGAGCGCACATTTGGTGATGATGGCCACTAATCCAATGAAGTGGTTTTAGTGAATCAGTTAACCTACCTGGTGAAACTGTGTACTTATCCAACACATCACATCCTGTGGCAGATGGGTGCATTTGCTTCAGTTTGACACTTCCATGTAAATATCATCTTGAAGTTTAGTCTTTTCTCTCACTTACATTTAATCCTACTTTAGTCTTTCCCCTCACTAGCAGTTAATCCTACTTTATAGCCAAAAGGTGTGGCAGTGTAAAGAGGAGAAGGATGGATGGGTAATCTAGCTACTAGTAAGTTCATTACACATCAGTTTTGTTACTAAAGAATTGTTTTACATGAAAGTGGAAAGCCAATGTAAGAATCTTATATCTTCCTTATTTTGTTACGGTAAAGGTAAAAAAAAGTAAACTTCTCCGTAGAACAGGCCATTAAGGCCCAGAGAGGGAGTAGAGGGAGAGCATTACTCTTTAATCTTGGTACTAGACGGACGTGGGTGGTCAGCACCACACCCTGGCTGCTTTACCCTTGGGAAAGATACCCAATACCCATGGTACAGCAGACTGGTTGGACCTCAGGCTCAGTTGGGATGGGTACAGAAAATCTTGCCTCCACTGGGGTTTGAACCCAGACCATCCAACCTGTAGCAAATTGGGTGATATTATGTAAGAATTATAAGAACATGGTATGAATCACATCTTTGTTCATGGCATCGGTAGGTTGTATTAATGTTACTGTTCTCTCTTTTATTGCAGATTACATATGATGACATAAGGAAAACATATGGTGGAGGACCGATGAGAGGCTATTATTCTGGGGCTTATAGTTCCAGTACAAATGCTTACATGTTAATGTATCGCCAAATTGATAAACAAAGAAATTGCGAAGCTATGACAGTTGATGAATTTCCTGCACATATCAAGGTTGGTCTGTGTGGTTACATACCTATGCATACTTGAAGTAGTACAGAAAAAAAGAATTATAACTTGATATTTGAAGAACTGCAGTAAAATCATGTACCTGCTGTAATATTAATTTTAACTATGCATCTGCTCTGGCATTGATGCTGTTTCATTTCTAAAGGAAAAGTGTTTTGAAGTTTTGCCGTAACTGCTACCTGATGGCCGTCCCATTTTCACACCATAGACAGAATAAGAACCTTGTGACTCTAATGTTGCCCAGTGATGTTCAATTTTATTATGATGAACCCATGAAATATGGGAAGCAAGTTGGGTGTGTCCAGGTCATGTAGTGCTGCATGCGTGGGTTCATATCTTAACAGCATCAGCATGGTTGATTACTGTCTGCAACTAGATGGTGATGACAAAAAAATCCACATCTAACCAGATTAACAGTACAATGCTGGGAATAAAAAGATCAGTGGTTATTTTTTCTCACTTGCTTCTCTTGTATTTCTCTTCGCTGTTTCCTTTTCTGTGTATTTTAACTTGGCATCACCACATGCTCCTTGATCTCCTAGTGACTGTTTATGTAATATCGTCATTTTTTGTGTATATTTTCACATAACTAAGGTAACATGAAAGGCTGTATCTATCATGCCCATACCTGCAGTGTAGCGAGTGGTCCAGGAGTTACTTGACACTTGCTGTTCAACATGTTGCATCTAGTGTCAAGTGACTTGTGCCACCCTGTGTAATGACTAATATTCTAGTTACAAACCTTTATCATCTGCGCGATCAAGATTTGATATTGTTTCCTGAAAAGATGTTTGAATACTTACACATTAAATTGGGAACCAGGATGACATCATTATAGTGATAGGCTATTTGCTGGATGATCCACAGTTTCAGGATTCATCCTGGCAGTAAAGTGGCTGTGGCATGAAGTTGACCACTCACTTCTAGTGTCAAGATTAAGAATGAATGGAGCTCTGCCTTACACATTAACCCTTCAGAGGCAGACTTAAGTGCCCAGTGTACTCTGCTGAAGACCCAGGATTTAAATGACCACCCATTGCTTCACGTTTTCTTGGCCAGTGCCTTGAGTGGATGTTCAGTTTTTCTCAGCATCACACTGCATATCAACTGTAGTCAACTTTCAGTGCCAGAGGGTTAAGTTTTCCAAACTCACCAGACTAAGGATGGGTCTTAACTATCCTTCTTATGTTGCTATGCTTCTAAAGACCTCTGGTGAAAATTTAATAAATTTTATAGACAGTAGATTCACCTACATCTCTCACCTTACCTGGGCAGGGAAAGAAGGGTTTTATTCCAAGCTTCAGGTAACATGATGTGATGAAAACTATGGCTGTTGTTAATCGCATAATTGAACAATTCATTGTTTGTTAATGCATGCATTTTGTGTCTTTACAGGATTTGCTGCAGACAATTCAGAAACGTGAAGAAAGTGATCGTATGCTACGGGAGAAGGAGATGGACATGTGTAAAATCAAGCTGTATGTGCACCATCCAACCCTGAACCAAGTGGTAGAATCAAAACTCTACTGCCTGAATAATGTCACCCTGCAAGGAGCTACTGAACTGGCATATAAGGTACCACTTTTGTAAAATAAGATGTTGCATTGAATGAGCCTTCTTTCTGCCTTTGGCTTCTTTTGGCATCAGTTATTTTACATTTGCGAAACAGGGTCCATTGATTATTTTTGGTTTGCTGTTACATGCAACCTGAGATGTTATTATTTTTGACTGGACAGCTGTGGGTCCCACCCAGCCTCCTGTTTAACCTGTAGCATATAACCTTTTAAATGTCAGGTTTCTGCAGTGGCCAGAGCAGTTCAGCTTAAATGCCCACTGTGGGACTCTCTTTTCCCTTTCGACCGACAAGGATGTACACATAGTGGGACCACAACCCTTTCATTCATTAAAAGATAATGGGCACCAGAAGCTCTTTCTACAGGCATGAAGTACAGCAAAAGTCCGCTGTTATGAGTACAGCTTATAACAACAAGTCCATCACTGCAGAAGTTTAACAATGCACTGTCAACTTATGTGTGTTATGTGTAGTAAAATTCAGTAATAGCAAGTGCCTGTCAACACTTCCAGGGTGATTTGAAAGTCATTGCTGATCTGCTGCTATATGTGCAATCTTAGATTAGCTGTAGCCTGTTTTTCAGGGCTACAAAGTATAAAATAAAGTTAAGATACATACCAGGCTGCAGGCTGGGGGTAATTGAGAGTGTGCAAACACTAGTTGTTTGAAACTGGTGTTGCTAAAGAAGGGAGAGGGAATGTAGAGGAAACTGAAACTGCAATACAAGCTCAGGTTGGAACAGTGTTAACCAGGTAAACAGGCAGAGAAAGGAGGGGAGGCAAGCAGAGTGAGTTTTCATTTTTCTGAACCTGCACTTTAAAAACTGCAGTTTCTTACAGGAATACTTAGTTGCATTTTCTGCAGTAGATGTTGGGTATTAATGAGTCTTCATATCACATGTATGATGTTACGCTGTTACTCAGTAAGAGTGTGTTTAAAAGCTTGTAGTTCTCAGAAGCCATGGCAAGTAGTGGTTGAAAAGAGAGCTTTGGCTGCTGCTACAAATTTTGAAATCATCAAGGCTGCAAGGAAATTAATGTCAGCAAGCATGCAGTTTAAATAAAGGTTCTGTAATTTAAAAGCATAATTGGCAAACATGTCAAATGGCAGCAGTAATACACTCCTGTGTGTACAGTTGAAATACATGTCACATTTATTCAGTGGGTATGCAAACATGGCACTATATTGAGACTGTTTGTGATGAACTGCATGAGACTTCACACTGTTATCAGATCCATGTGGTAGTTTTTTGTTGGCATGTTGAATTCTAATTTCCAACATGACACACTCACAATTTCAGTTCTGCTCAACAGCTCATGATTCCTTCATGACACTCCTGCATTGTCACTAGTGATAATGAGGTACCTGTACAATAAACGTTTGATCTGGTATGTCATGTGGTTGCCAGATGCACCTGCGGCTATAATGACTATTTACTGTAATAAAAATTTTTTTACACCACTAAGAGTTTTCATTATAACAGACTTTCACTGCAGGTGGAACACAATGCTAACCACAGGCTATCATGTAGTGCTAACATTCATTTGTGGAGCTACACCTGCACCCCACCATACATTTTTTGGCATGGTTTGTAATTAAGCACAAGGACAGATTTAGAATGTTTTACCCTGTTATGGAAGGATAAAACATAAATGTAAAGTTGTCTCTGCATGCCATGAAGACCTTGGCACTATATGGAGGCAAGTGGTCAGCTTCATGCCTGGTGATTTTACCAGTGGGAAAGAGCCCTGGTACCAGCTGAATTGGAGGCTGGGTCAGTTGAGAGGTGCTGCATGGAGATGAATGGTCAGCCTCACACCTGCTGACTTTACCACTGGTAAAGGTCGCTGCTATCAATTGAATTGGAGGCTGGGTCATTCCTAGAGCTGGTCTGGATGCTTTGGAGGAAAACCTCTCTTGCTCCTGCAAGGAGTCGAATACCCTGAGAAGAGAGGTAAAAAATGTATGACGTACACATTTCATTCAAATAACCTAAGGTAGATAACAGTGTCTTCTTCCCTTCCTTCTTGATATTTCACTTTTTTCCTTGAGGTCGTTTTATCTATAATTGCATTAATATGGATATGTGGCCTGTGTTTTTAATGATTGTCTTTGCCATAGCCTAGCAGTAAGAAGTACAAAGAACTTATATTTAGTGATAAGGGTAAGGTTACATTTTCATGTCTATTTGCAGAGTCTCCATTTGGAAGAGGTAGTTCCTCTAGAACATTGTCGTTTGGTGAGTTATGATAGACTACAAGACACCATTGAATGCAGTTTTGAGGGCCGTGCTAATGAACCAATAGGTGAAATTCTGAGTGGTCTTCGTGGAAATGGCTTGCTTTTAGAAATTCGTGGCGAGGATGCTGAGTTTGAAACTTACTTACCTGGAGGTAAATTCAAGTTGTAGGCTGTTCATGCCTGTTTTATTTCTAATAATTACTAACCATCCATTTGAAGGTCACAATAAAATTGTGCTTGTTCTGTACATCTCGTAAATAATAAAGTACAGAAGTGTGTAGGTAAGTAATGCTCAGCATTAAAAATCTGTGAATTGAGATAAAGTAAATTGTTACCACATTCCATTGAAGACATAATACACTGTCACAAGACTCACTTGCAGAAACATGTTTGATGTTTTCATTCTTACCATAACTTTCTATCTATTAAATCATTCAGCAGTTGTCCACTGTATGCGGTTTTCTCTGTTTGAGATTGTTCTTTGATGTTCTGTAGGTCTTAGTACAGTTCTACTATGAAGGACTGACAGTGGCTATATATTAAATTATTTCAAAAATGTAATTTTTAGAAACGAGGTGGTGTTCGTGGTATATAATGACTTCTTTAAATCAAATGTTTCTTAGGGTGTTATTTAGTTACAGTTTCTGATCCTGTCATCTATCACACATGTCTCTGCAGAAAAGTAAATTATGGATGTTGGCAAATCTAATGTATGCATGAGAAGCCAGTAATAGAAATGTCTTTTTTACCTGTCACGGGACTTGAGAGTATCGTGTTTGAAGGAGTCTGCTATTTTACCTCTGGTTTAGGCAGTTCAATTTAGTGAATGCTGCATCTTTACAAGGTCCAAAAATGTCATTCCATTAATTTTGCTGTGTAGAGGTTTTACAGACCATAAAGATAAACTTCGAGCATCTCTGCAGCTGAAATAGTATGAAGTTGTTTCATGACTTGAGTCACAACCACATAAATAAAAAGAAACACGGACTAGCGAAAGAAGAGATGTGAAATGGAAGGAGAACTAGTAGTAGTATTTGCTAGCTCTTATTCAAATGTACAATACTACAGTGTTGCAAATGTAGTAAAACAAATTTTTTCCCCCATTCATTACTCCTTGATTTACAGGTGTTGCAACAAAAGTGTTTGCAGTAGACATTGAGACCGAAGAAGTAGATGGTCCTACAATTGTACAAGGGAACCTCTCACAAACAGTTGGAGAATTCAAAGCCACATTGGCCAAAGCCCTCCATTTAGATGCAAAAGCCATGAAAATAGTTCTCAAGAAATACAGTAATGAGCCAAGACTGTTAGAAAATGATGACAAAACGCTGAAACTTGAGGGGTTTTATGGATCCAACAAGGTAATTTTTGTAACTATATGTGTTATATTTAAGGAAATTATATTACTTCTGTATAACTCGTGCGTCTGTTTCTTTTATCTGCAGATTTTCGTGACTTCACATTGTGATGATGATCCAGAAAAACCATTTATAATTTCAAAACTGCACAAAATTATTGATAGGTTTGAACACTTAATCTCTCTCCATATGGTGCTACCAGAAACAGACAGAGGTAAGGCAGACACTTTATTGTCTGCACTATACATCAATACTGCTGAGTTTTATGAATCTGAAATGTATAATGAGACCACAGTCATCCTTTTTGAGATGTTTGTTTGTGCAGTGTAGGAAGATACATGTGTCTGCTTCATCGTTCTGTTCGTATTGATGGGAAAGACTGTTGAAATTAATCTTTAATATTGTCATTGGTATGTAATCAGGGATTTTAGTAATTAAGATGTAGGCTGCATCTTAATGTTTTCATGATGTGTGTTGAATAAATGTGATTTTGGACACTGTCAGTCATTTTGAGCTCTTTTCTAAAAAACATTTTGGAAACTAGACCTGCTTTTGTCATTAGGCATAAGGAAGGAGAGGTTCATATGCAGATGGGCTAGTCTTGACCACTGATCCTTGCATGCGATAATGGAAGCAGATGAGCTTCCAGACATTGTTTTTGGAAAAAAATGCAACATGTGGACAGTGTCCAAAATGATAATTATATTCATTAAGCAGTATTTGCTTCCCTCTGTTTGGCAAAAAGGGCGAACACTTCAGATATTCTTTTATGTGTTTATGTGGTTTGAAGTAAGTTAGTGGTTCAGTATAGTAGCCACTCAATGCCTGATCTTATAAGAATCAGTAAAGATGATAATTTCCTCCAACTGTGTAATCTTAGTGTGCACTTAGGTAAATGACCTATTACGAAAGTACACACCAATTCTGTGTGTCATATGTTTATTGTATACTTCTACATGTTTTGGTCATATGATCATTATCCAGGGAATCTGATATATTCACACTGCCAACTGCTTAAGGTATTCGCATATATGGCTTTTTCACAGCAGTGATATTAGTGTGGTTCTTTTGTCCTGACAACAATAAAACATAATTGCATGCTCAATATTGGCAGTAAACAAGATGAAAATGAATATTAAGTCAGTATCAGAAATTTGCATTAACCCTTTCACTCCGCGATTAAATCCCCTGGCGCGGGTCCCCCAGCCGAGGTTTTTCTCTGGCCATTTAATTTCTAACGCTTGCTCATAGATAAAAAAGCATATCTCATAGACTTTTCGTTCAAATTTAATGAAAAAAATGTCGCAGTGTGTTTATGAATTGGTGAATTCGGGAAAAAATATTCACGAATTTTTACAATAAATTTAGTCCT
>BLKM01000378.1:2986396-3233899 GCA_013340265.1 Coptotermes formosanus | reverse complement strand
GTGTGATGATAGAAGAGTGATCAAAGGTGCCACGGATCTTGTGCAGCAACCAGAATTATGTGAGTAATAAAATATTTACCCCACATTTTATATAATGCACGTAATTTGCAGGACTAAATTTATTGTAAAAATTCGTGAATATTTTTTCCCGAATTCACCAATTCATTAACACACTGCGAAATTTTTTTCATGAAATTTGAATGAAAAGTCTATGAGATATGCTTTTTTATCTAAGAGCAAGCGTTAGAAATTAAATGGCCAGAGAAAAACCTCGGCTGGGGGACCCGCGCCGGGGGATTTAATCACTGAGTGAAAGGGTTAATATTACCTTTCCAGTTGTCTGATTTGTATATATGTTGATACCCTATTCTTGTATCTGGTGATAAAAATAATTTAAGTAATCAATTTGTACAGAAAATGTGCATGTCCACTGTGCGTTGTTATGCAGAACAGCGAGTTTATGAACTGGACATACTTGACATGCACATTGGAATGTTTCTTTTATCCATCTGACTCATAGAATAATTATTTACAGTGGAACATAGCTAGTTCATTTCTCTAGTACTTTTATAAAAATGAGGTGCCTAGGTTCTTGATCAGGATTTGTAGACCACATACGGTTGAACTCAGAACATCGTGAAAGGGACTGACTATTTTGTGTCATTATGAACGAGTGTTGTTATAACCGAGGAGTATAATGTTACACTTAACAGTGAGGAATTGGTACCACAGAATATCTGACGTTACACATGAGGTGTTGTATAAACCGATGTCATTGTAACCACGTTCGCCTGTACTTTTAGGTAGCATGACCATTTTACATAGTTTTATTTTCTGTCCAGCAGGACTGCAGTAGCAGTTTCTGTTCATAACTGTTGAGTAAAGCATTTGTGAACTAAATGGAAGCTTTATGTATTTTAAGTTAACAGACATGTAGCTTCAAAGTTGAGGTACTCTGTATTTTTGTATATAATGTTTTCTTTCTCTCTGTCCTGGAACCTGCATAGAAACACTTGAGAAGTTGGCAATTCCTCGACTAAACTTGGATGTAAACCACAATAGCAGCAGTAACTCCAAATTGTCAGACGAGAGCAGTACAAATGAAGAAACAACCAGTGCTGGTGTTGATAGTACTTCAATGCTTGGTGTAACTTCTCAAGCCAGTGCTGGCAATCCCTTGCGTGACAGTTCTCCACAGCCACCTGGTGATGCAGAAGACGAGGGGATTGGTGCCACTGGACACAGTGATCAAAGTGCCAGTGAGGACAGCAGCCTCACTGATAGTGACAGGACACTTGTAGGTGATGTCCCAGATGACTGTCTGCCTCAGTTATCAAGTTCCAGCAGTTCACCTCCAGGTTCTGATCAGCATAGTGTATCTTCACCTGAAGAGGGCAATACAAATACGTATCACTCATTCACTAAAGTAAGCTGAAACTTTAAACAGTTCGGGTGGATGCTGCAACAAGCATGGTAATGCACACGTGTGATATTAGTTGCATGTTGAATTGGTCTTCATTTCAGGAACAGGCAGAAAACTGGGATGATGATGAAAATGATACTGCCAGTACCACAACCAGGACTACTAACTTCTACTTCAAAGCTGTTCCATATGCTGATAACGACAATCAGAGAAGTACTTACCATTTATTATTTACGGTAGATTTATAGCCGATGCCAGTGGCCACACGGTCTAAGGCATGGGTCTGCAGCCATTCGCTTGGTGGGATTGCAGGTTCAAATCCTGCTGGGGTCATAGATGTCTGTCTCTTGTGAATGTTGTGTGTTGTCAGGTAGAGGTCTCTGCAATGGACCAATCCCTCATAAGGGGAGTCCTACCGAGAGAGAGAGAGAGAGAGAGAGAGAGAGAGAGAGAGAGAGAGAGAGCATGCATGCGCACGTGTGTGTGTGTGTATGTGTGTGTGAGAGAGAGAGATCAGGTGCAACATCAGCCCTCTACACCTACAATGAGTAGGTAGAAGGGGTGGGGCTGAGAAAGAAAGAAAAAGGCAGGTAGAGTTCCACCAATTAATTAACATTGATTATTATTATTATTATTATAACTTAAATTATGTCTTCAAACTGAAACATCCTCCTTCCACGTCCTTACTCATTCATTATTACTTTTTTATTTCAGTAAGTAAATAGTTAAATGGGTGTTGATACATGTTATAAGAATCAAAATCTTTATCAGCCCATCACATATATCTTCCAGCTGTTGTGGCACTTTGTCAACTGCACAATTAAAAACAGCTTTATTAAGTATCCTGAGAATTACAGTTAAATGTGTATTGAGACCAAAAGGAATTAAGATTCTAAATTAAACGAGGGTCTTGGAACAGCTAGTCCATTTTCCAGTATGGGAAAAGAAGACTGGGTTTGATGTGGCAGTGTAGTTTTTTGTAACAAAGGGGCAAATACCAGATTCATCCTGTGACATTTCCACTTTATATTGATTAAATAACTCAATTCGTACCCAGATCTTTAACATTTTCTGGGCCTTTGTGCCTTTTTTTGGTATTTCTTTCTTTAGTAGCCATGTTTACAAAACAGCTGTACAATGCAGCTCCTAGCTTTCTCATGTGTGTCCACACAGAACACCTTGGCTCATACTGGGAGAGGTTTACATAGAATTTTGAATTGGGGATTTTTACAAAAACCTGTCTACAAAATTAAATTTAGGCTAAAATATGACAAAAATACCAGATACTTTGCAGGGAGACCTACATAAATTTAAGTTCGTTCTTCTTGACTTGAAGTAGCTTCAGGAAGGAATTGTAAAGCCACTAAAAACATATTTCATGTTAATATATTGTTCTGACAATTGTGTCATTTAGGAGATAATAACAAGAAGTACAGCGGAGTGTGAGGCCAGTGACATAGTTGATGATCTAAACATGTTGTGGCAGCATATAAATGCTCTTCACATGTCGCATAATTTAAGGCAAAAATATGTAGAGTCTGATCTGTGGGCAGCTGTATGAAAACTGAGAAACTGCACAACTAAGCAACTGTCGTGGTCTCTGTTTAGCCACATTGTGTGTGTGTAGAAGGCCATGCATGAAAACAGTATTTTGTTTGGATGCATTTTCTGTTCTGTGGATGTTGGTAAACTATACAGGCTGTTCCATGTTAGGTGTACCAAACTTCAGGGTGTCTTTTTTTTGGGTCACTGATTAAAAAAAGTGCCATATGAACATATGCTTGATTATGAATCTTTACATTTCTACAAGCATTTTAATATGCATATATGTCTGTAACTGAAAATTTTACAGTAGGCCTACATATGTTGTATCATACTGTACAAATAAAAAGTTGTGTCAGATAATGCCACAAAAGAAAGACATCCATTAAGTCTTAACCTGTTTTGCAACAGATGTCTGATAACATCACAAAACAAAGGCAGCAATTAAAGTCTCACATTGTGTGTACAACATCAAAAGAAAATTAGAGGTCAGAAGAAAGGCATGAAATTTTAGTTATATTACCAAGTTAATTCACAGCAGTGCACAGAATGAACGGTATAAAATTTAACCAAGTTAGTTGCTTTATTTTACGTAGTTATGTGAAAACACAGCAGAAAAAAAAACAGTTTTTGTTATGTGATATAACATTATTTATCAGTAATGTTCCACTGATAACTTTTAAAAATGACCTCCATCCTTCTGCGTGCTCAATTCCACGTGTCTGAGAAGTGACTCCTGTCATGGGAATAGTGTTGGCCAGAGAGGGGAGCAAGCGTGAAAATGGTTCATAAGACCTGACACTGTACAGTATTATACATTGTCTTTAAACAGTACAGTGCTTGTAGCTATATAACTGTTGATATTTGAGCATATGTTGATATAGCATTTTTACTCAAAATGACTCATAAAATAATATCATGACATGTGACACACATTCTGTGTAAAAGTAAATGTATGATAAGAGCTTAGTGTAGTAGGAACAGTATTTCTTTTTCAAAACAGGCATGTAGAATTATTGCAATTAGGACCATGAAAACAAGTCAGGATGGAGAGTTGCACTTCATTGTTGCGTTGTACATACATGTCCTAGATTTGTCATTAAAATTTACGGTATTTGAATTTCCTGAGCACCTGCTTACATGGGAATATACATAATTGAGATAGTGTAAATTAAATGCATGTCATTATCCTTTCAGTGTTAAAGGTGCTTGTAGACAAGAGAGTGTTCATAGGCCACTTGAAGAAGTATCTGGAACCGTACGTTGGGGTTCCAGTTGAATATTTCAAGATATGCCGCCTTAATTCTGGACAGCTAGAATTTGATTGTACTCGGCTGACTGAGAGTTTAGGTTCATATCGTGATGACGAGAAACTTACAATCAGGCTTGGCAGAGCTTTAAGGAGAGGTGAACATCGAGGGAAAGTATACCAACTCTTGCCTAACACATCAGAGGTAATACTGACAGAGTACTTTGAACTCCCAGGTGTTAGTAAATATTGATATAGAGCCTATATTTTGTGTGTAGAAGGTCAGTGTTGTTATATTAACCCTTTAAAGACGAAGCGTGTCTGTTCTATACAAGGACTCAGTGCGTACCGCGCCGTAAACACTCTCCACTTTGGTTGTAAAAACCAGTCTCTTCATGTTTTATAAGGCAAAAGTTGCTGTTTGTTCTGAGATCCGTACAAAACACATAAACGCAATGTGGGCACCACGTAGAATTTTTTAATGTTAGACCTGGTCGTATGTAAAGTTACCGCTAGGCTTTAAAAGGTTAATGTTTACATCACCTTCTATAATTATAAGGAAATTTTGATGATTTCACAAGTTTGCAAACAGACTTGACAAACAGTATATTCTGACCTGTTCCACTTCCTGCTTACTAGGATCTATGTGATGCATCTTTATGTATCTACCTGTCTGTCTTAAGAAGAAGCAAGCTGGATTTTTAGAGTATTTTAGTGCGATCCTTCCTAAGCTGTCATGGTGTTGGTGTACTTGTGTGTGAGCATGTGGAAGAGTAATGCTTCCACTTTTTCTAAGAAATAAACTCGTGTAGCAGGGTGAACTAAGTTGCACTCATTCAGGTAGACTTTCTTACACCTCTGCGTGAAATTCCATAATTCTGCCATTAGGGGTTTCTGAATTACAGGTGTGAAAGTGACAGTGTAAGGAAGTGTCAGTACGGAATAATCAGCATGCAGTGACTCATTTTTTGACTGCAGATTGACTGTAATGATTGACATTGTTAGGCACATGAAAGTTGTTGACTGAGGGAGATGATTCTATATACATCATTGCTGATCAGTGTGGGGTTGAATGTGTCCGCAGTGCAACCTCAGACATGCCTGAATGGTATGCTGCTTAGTGGCAGACCTTGAATTGCATTGATGAAATGATGAAGGAGCATAGCATGGTGGTCAGACTCAACAGCTGTTGCAGCTGTATGAGATTGCATTGAGGAAATGGTGGAGTGTGGTTTAGCAGGAGACCTGGAAATGTAACTGAGAGGGTCAACTGAAATCATGTTAATGAAATATCACACAGACAAGTGACTGTTTTACTGCCATGGACCACATACCATATGGTCCAGGCTTGGTTCCATGTGACTGTCTTTTCTTTGCAAGGTGAAGGAACATCTGAGCAGAAGTAACTTCTTGTCAGGTGTTGCAATCAAAGCAGCAGTGAAGACATGGTTCTGACAACAAGGCATGTGATTTTATTGTGATGGATTCATGAAAGTGCTTGATAATTAGCCGAAGTGTGTGGACCACATAGTTGGTAATGTTGAGAAGTAATTGTGTAAAAGTACTGAATAAAGTTCAGGTTCTGTTCCAGTGACATATGAAGCTGTGTTATAAAAAAAGACAATGAGGCCTGTGGGTCTGTACTTTTCCACACACCTTTGTACATACAGAGGCAAGATTATAAGGCACTACTTTTGAACACATCTTTTTGTGTATACATAACCAAACTTATAAGGCATTTTTTTCCAGCACACCATGTTGTTTACGCACCACCAAAATTTTGAGGCACTTCTTTTCAGCGCACCCTGGATAAGACTTATCTGTCCAGTGTATTTGTTAAGGAGAATTAACCCTTTAAAGACGAAGCGTATCTGTTTTATATAAGGACTCAGTGCCTACCGCGCTGTAAACACTCTCCACTTCAGTTATAAAAACCAATCTCTTGATGTTTTGTAAGGCAAAAGTTGCTGTTTGTTCTGAGATCCACACAAAACACATAAACGCAATGTGGGCACGACGTGGAATTTTTTAATGTTAAACCTGGTGGTATGTAAAGTTACCGCTAGGCTTTAAAAGGTTAAGTCAGTGTTTCAGAGGTATCATTGTATGGTTTGTTCAGATTTGATGGGGAGCCCTGTCAAGCTGAGCAGGTTCCTTTTTGTCTTTCTGTTTTGAAAAAGTACCGTTGGTCTTCACACAGCCATAATGTTCAGATATATACTTTTTCCTGAATCGTCTTTTCAATCTGGATACACGTGGTGTGTAATGCAGCATTTCTTACAGTAGGTATGAACAAGGCTGAACTTCTAGTATGTGTGCTGTAAAATACAGTGTGTTCAAAAGGAAATGCAACCCATGGAGAAGGACCGTGCAGCTGCCCCACTTACCACATCTTGCTGGATTACTTAAGAGTCGGTGTTTCATGGGCAGCTGATGGCGACCAAGATCTATAGACCTTAGCCCACCTGATTTTTAGGGGGATTTTTAAACAACAGTGTGCATTCAAATCACCCTCACCCACTAGCAGAGTTACAGGTCAATATAGAGTGTAGAGTAGATAGCATATTAAATGACACTTTAAAGAAGTGTTTGATAACATGATTTGTTATGTATGCTTACATGGAAACCGTAAAGTCCAACACATTGAACAGATTTTATAATTTACTAATAAATGCGCATTCTCCATGGGTTAATTTCTTTTTAAACCCTCTCCATTGGTCATGCAGTTAGCGCAGATTTTTGTTTCATGTGGGATAACATTGAGTAGAAGAATATAATGTGTATGATTACATCATTACATCATTCAATATAGTGAGATAATTTGAAGATAGACACGACACCCAGTGTTGAAATGGGCCTGTACTCATGCCTATAGAGACAGTGGCACATTTATTTTTGGCATTATCAATTTGTCATTGTCAGCATAGCAGGATGTTGGTGATAGTATAAAAATTAAAGGAAACCAAGTGGCCAGTTTGTGAAAGTATGTAAATATTTTTTACATTATTAATGATGTTAATTGTTCTTTTGTTTTAGCCTAGCAAATTCTTGTGTGACTGGATTCTTGGCAAAGGGATGACTGTCGGTGAAGTAAAAAAAGAACTCCTGGAAGAAATTAAAAGAAGATATTCAATAGATATTCCTTTTGAAAGGTCAGTTTAGCCACCTGGATTGGTAACTTTCAGTAAGAGAGCATAGGTACAGATGGTTAACTGTTGAGGCTTCAGTTTTTACAGTGAGGTTGTATTGAATAATGTGAAAATGCTGTTGTTTTGCTGCTAACAATATGGATGGATACATGGGACAGTGCCTCGCAGGTTGAGTGGGTGCGACCAGTAACAAACAGATTAATTCTGATTGTATTTTAAACACTACATTGTATCATGTCATACTGTTTAATAACCTTACAATAAGTAATCATTTAAAAAGGAATCATTTAACACAGGTGTCGCCTTCGAAAGAAAACTTGGAAGAACCCAGCAAAAGTTTACCTTGATGATCAGCAATTTGAACATGATATCACCTTGTACCCAAATTGGGAAATGTTTCTGCAAGAATTGCCTGAACCAGAGAAGGTCACATCTAGTAATCAACTGGTGCTGTTCGTGCGGCGCTGGTGTCCTGCAAGTCTTGAACTGCAGTCTTTCCAGGAGGTGTTACTTGATGGATCTACAGTCGTGGAATTAAAGAACAAGGTTGGTTGTGTATGTGTAGCATTCATTAAACAGCAGTGGCAGTTTCCTTGGTTTTTGGAGCTCCAGGATTTGGTGTTTTTTCGTATTACTATGAAAGCAGTATATATATCAAGATGTATGATGAATGTAATATTTTTACATTTGAAACCCATACTGTCTGCTTACAATTATTTTACTGAATTCAGTATTGCCAATTTTGACATCACTTGCTATTTCAGAAGCAGTTTGTTTCATAATCTTTGTTAATAATGTTCTGTTCCCCACACCACAATCACATTTCTGAAGTATACTGCATAATGAATTTAAATGAATGTGTGAATGAATTTAACAGTTCATTTAATGATGAATTTAATCACATATGTATTAAATTTATTGTTAAATGTGCACAGGATGAATGAATTTAGTCAAACAGAAGTACTGTGGAGCTACTGGTGCATTGGAAGTGAAAGTTGGTATTAAAACACGGGAAAATAAAAATTATTGGGCACCAAGTTTTATTAGATGTGTGACCTAAATGGGAGTAAAAACTTAGCATTCTGAAATCCACAAATGTATACATTCTACTTGGAATATGAGTTGAGATAAATACTCCACATATACACATAATCATGAAGTGTATTCTGTGTAATTTTTATTTATCATTGGCCTTCAGGTTCATTTATTGTAAACAAAGATCCATAAAAGGAACCATTCATGTTACAAATAGCAAAAAATTATTTTTAAAGAAGATTGAAGCCTCCTGGAATGTTATACTATGTTGACTGGTAAATAGTTACCACAGTTTAGAAGGAGCATAGTGCCTCCTCCTTCATGGTTAGGCAGTCCTAGAAGCTTTGACTGCATGACCCTAAAGGTGGAGGGACTGTGCTTCTTCGAAACTTCTGTACTTACCACTGAACACTCACATCTCAGAAGATCTGCATCTTCGTCAGATTTGCAATGCCAGTTTTTTTTGTTTGATGAACAGTTGTGCTGACTCCTTATATTTTTATGTTAATGGACATCTGTTGTAGGTTATTATGATTTGGATAGTAGCGCAGGCTTATGAAGGTGGTGCTGGACCTTTTGGTTCTGTAAAAACTGAATGTTTTGACTGTTTGAGTAGCTGTGTATGTGTGGTAAGACCCCACTTTGTGGAGTTGGTTTGTTGGGTAGTTACAAGAAGGGACAGGAAAAATGTGTGGCATATTGTTATTAAAAATTCATTAGACTTGTGAAGGCAGGATCATATACAAATGCATAATTTAATATTCCTACAAGTTATCACTGCCTGTCCTTGTACCTCTGCGAAGTGAATTTTGGAAAACACTGTCTGCCCATTGTGTTTAGAGTGTCAGTTGTATTTCGCATCTGAAATATCTGCCTGGCTGTGTAATTGTGAAATTATTTACAGCATTCATATTGTGACACTGTGAACTTTTTTTACATTATCACTGTTATCATTCATAATTATGTGCATTACCTGACACTGTGGAACACATTTGAGACACTCAGCGATAGTCATTGAGTTAGCCAAGAAATTACCCACATTTTATGTAACCTGCTGAAAGATATATTTTAGTATTATTATCCTCTTATTATACAAAACTGAAGTCTCCCAAGTGGTCTCTTCCCTTTGGGTTTTCGACATAACATTGTGTGTTCATTTTTACTCACTCCCATATGTACTATAGTCCCCACCCATATCATCCTCATGGATTTTTTAAATCTAGTAATTGATGGAGTACAAATTATAATGCTTTGTAACTCAGTTTCCTCTAGCCTCCTATTACGTCCTGTCTCCCAGGTTCAGATACTTTTGTGAGTTCTGTGTTCTGAAAATGGTATCTATGCTCCTTCATTAACCTTTTAAAGCGTAGCAGTAACTTTACATACACCCAGGTTTAACATTAAAAAATTCTACATGGTGCCCACACTGCGTTTATGTGTTTTGTACGGATCTCAGAACAAACAGCGACTTTTGCCTTATAAAACATTAAGAGACTGGTTTTTATAACCGAAGTGGAGAGTGTTAACAGTGCTGTATGCACTGCGTCCTTATATGAAACAGATACACTTTGCCTTTAAAGGGTTAAAATGGGACAGGAACACAGAGTAATGGGTAAAATTGTAGTTTTGTACATTCAAATTTTAGTTTGCTGGGCTTGTGTTTATTCACTTGTCTTTCAGTGCTATTACAGTACAGTATATAATAGAACACAGGTTATAAGAGTGTCATAACAAAGAAGCAAATTTATTTTTCTCAGTGAAGTTTATTTTAAGGGTACACTGGGCAGAGAACAGATGGTTTTCCATAACTTTTTTGATGTGAGGAGGGTGGTCTGCCCTAATATGTAGTCATAACTTCATCAAGATATATTACAATTTTTTTTTTCAAGGCTTCGGGACCTTTCCGTTTTATTATTTTTAGGTGTGTGCTCTTAAGGCACTACAAGTGCCCATTAGCTTCGTCATGTCCAGCCATTCATCTGCATGTAGGAGGTCGGCTTACTGGACAGAACAGCAATCCTAAACAGTGCATTGTTGCAGTACTGTGGTAGTGCATTCAATATTATATTGTTGCAAGTGACACATGTATCTCAACGATGTGTTCTCTTTAGTATTGTTTTCCCCATATTCCTGAACAGTATTAAAGAGAATGTATCGTTGAAGTGCATGTTATGCTATCAGCAATATAAGTGCATTCTCTGACATTAATTGCAATGTTGATTACATTTCCATGGCCAGTGGTTACATGAAGCACCACAGTGTTACATTCTGTCGTGTTTTTCTTTGTCTGCAGGAATATAATCTATTTGTAAGATGATAGAACATTGCTCAATGGGAATGTGTATTCATAAGATGGCACAGTATTATTCATGGGGTTGTTATGATAGACGCATAGATAGATATGTGTAAGATCTGAATAACATTTTCTTGTGTTGGTGGAAGAGATAGTCATAAGAAAGGACCACTTTCAGTATTTGAGTACATTATTTTGAGGAAACTGGAATAAAAATAGACATGTTTGCTCGTCTTTGTACAGTTATCATTGTGGATTTGCCCACGTCATTATTGTTTGTCTTTCCAAATTACCTTGAATTGTCAGAGTTTTGCAGAATTATACTGTATTGTATTTGACTGTATGCTGTACCATGAGAGCACTTTATGTTTCAGTTGTCCAGTCTTAGCGGCATCCCAGCTGAATATGTTGAATTTGCGAAGGGACAAGGTTCATTCCCCTGTGAAATGTCAGTTCTCGGTATACACACTGAACTGGACTGGAATTCTCAAACAGTATCACTTGACAGTTGGCCACTTAACATCTTTGAAGATGGACATGTTATATTGTACAGGTAGGAAGGAAGGAAGGGTGGCCTTGATTAGGCCATGACTGATTTTTTCCACATCCTTTCTGATTAATCAGTAACCAGTCATCCTGACATAGAGTTAGAAGTCAGTATAGTCTGTGATGATAACAGCATTGTAAAGTAAACCACTAGAAAGCATTTCACTAAAAGATACCGATTACCCATTGGCAAGAAGATAAAATCACAAAGGAAATAAAAACAAAAGTGATTATCATCTGGTGTCCAGATGGCTGCATTGGCCTCCATTTGTACACATTTTTAGGGAGTGTTACACGTAAATGAACTTGTGAGGTTATAAGGTATTCCAGAAGTTATGGTGACATTTTTAAGAAGAACACTTGCTTTGTCATAATCTGTAATACCCATGAATAACGGTGGCACAAATTTTGGCCTGGACTGGGTAACTTGTTTGCAAGTTGCAGTATTCCTTATTACACACTGCCATGAAAGCCTGTGAAATGGTCTAGGATTTTGTTACAGATTTGAAGGTCAGTACTGGCTCTGAGGGTTTAATTTGAACTTTTTAGTTGTAAATATATCCAATTAATTATGTACAAGAACAAAGCATTCATCCTGAAAGATACATAAAGTTAACAGCATAAAGTGCAGAAGTACAATTAGACCTATGATGCTGGTGCATACATTTTGTTTTCTGCTTTCAGGGACTCGAGAGAAGAAGTGAAACGACTTTCAACTGAAGAGCGTAAAGAAATTGCCAGCAAGGAAGGTTCACGTGTGAACAGACTTGGTACCACTGTGTCCACTTACTCACCACGTAAGGAGCGCGCACTAAAAATATATGTAGATACATCGCCCAGAAGAAATGATGATGCAGAGGTTGACTGAAGTGTGATTTGTAATTTGAAATGGTTGAAGTTTTGCATAATACCATAATTTTAAGCTGACATTTCGTAATAAAATATCATTACAAGTTTGTGGCATGGTGGCAGTGTATCAGCAGTCACCAATACATTTGTGTGCTAATGAAAACTGCGATGTATAACCTTGACTGTTGACAGGGTGGCATTCTTTTTGGATTCAGACCTTCTCCAGCTGCAGTCATTACCAGTACTTTATTTATTGCATAACATTGCTATGTTGATATTGTGTAGGACTGAAAATGGCAACGTCTTGTCTTTGATTTTATCATACTCCCTCTGGCAGGTACAGTCAGATGTGATGGTCATTGGTTTTCTGGCAGAGTGGCTTTAAAATAACAAGGATGTTGCAAATAGTGACTTTCAGTGTCAGTGAAGAGTTCATGATATTGTGTACAGCTTTAATTCTTAGAAGGTGTGTCCTCAATGCTCTGAAATCAGTGGCCAAATGTTTTTGGGCACCCAGTGTGCCTTCCATTTGTTTTCAGACTTTGCTGCAGCGTGACTTCAGTTTTTATTTTGTCCAGCTGGGGTTCATCGCAGCAAGGTATTGTGTAACTCAGGCATGCAAGAAACATACTATTGAATGTAATGGAATATGTACTGCATACAGTTATGATGACAATTTTGTGTACGTTGTATATTACGTATGATACTGAAGATCTGTGTGGCATACAGTTAGGTTCTGCACTGTCATTGATAAATGAAACAACTGGTTTAAAGTCTGGAATTAGAAGCACGTATACATCAGAATAATTGGAAATTATACTGGTCTGACTAAAAAGATATGCACCCAATAAATGCCTCTTTCTGTGTCAAAATGCCTTAATTTCTCAATGATATTGCATCTTAATTGTAAGGGTGCATGTATTTGAGCATTGTAAGCAATTAATAATTACTGTCTGTTTTAAAATTGCTTCTGCCCACCACTTTGTTGTCCCTTTAATTTGTATTTCATCGTGCAAGGGCCTTGTGATTTTGTTCAGTCACGATTCCGATATCTCTGCACAGCTTTTCATCACCAAATTGTCATTGTAAGAGGGTTGAACTTGTGTTGTCAGGATATTTATTGTGAATAATAAAGGAAACGTGCTCATTTCACTTGTGGATTACAAGTTCGAATTAATTTTGTGTCAATTCAAATATGTGGTTATAAAAATACAGTAAACCCCTCATAAAATGTATTCAGAAAAGTTCAACAACCTAGGCTTATTAAGCAGGAAAACGATCTTAAAAAGGGTAAACCTGCAAATGTCATTTTGTAATTTTGTGTTGAAATTGACATGTGCTTTACTGGAATATTATCCCATAGAAATTCCATATTAAGTGATACATTTTCACCATCAAACTACATTGTAAATCATAACCTTTATTAGTGACTCTGACACATACTTGAACACGGGATAATGTATTATTTTACAAACACGACTGGTAGATGAAGAGCCTGTTTTTGCGAGAACCATTCCATAAATACTTATTCCACCTTCCTGTGCTTTACTGTTTTTACCTTTTTCAGGCTCAGGTGTTCACTTCCATACTGTGTGTTGTGTGTCTTATTTAAAGTTAACACACAAATGCCACGTTAATGATCAGCTTTTTCTACAAGGAACAATTTAAGTACAATCCTTGTTTGTGATGTGTACCTTTTCTTGAATTGACAGGAGCTTATGTTTCATGCCCATTTTTGATTTAGTAGCCATGATGATCACATGTTAAATAATTGCTGTACCGGGTGAAAATTGTACACGCACAATATGAAGTGACCACACACTGTACATAAATTTTGCACACAAGATACGTCATGTTAATTGAAATTAAAGTAAAACAGTTACAGTCACGTGCTCCATTAAAACCAATGCTTTTTTACACTGTAGATTACGCATATCATGATGTGTTTGCTGTGTGAAATGTAAGTGTAATAGACAGCAGCACAGTCAGAATGTTACGTTTCCCACCACTCATTTAATGGAGTAAAACACAGTTGCTTATTTGTACATCTGGTCTATGGTGGAAACGACCTTGAAGATTAAACTTTACCAGCTGTGTGTTATTTCATCAGTGTGTGGTGGAAAAAAATTGAATGAATGGGAACTATGGGGAAATTATTCAAGATTTTGTTGCTAGAAACATATTAAAATGATGAAAAATTTGTTGTTATGAAACATTCATGTTTCATGTCCTTTTCAGTGGGAAACATGTTAAAAGGACATCGCCTGTGTTACACGTGGGATAATTTTGGTAGTCAGTTATTTTAATGTCATAGGCAGGAAAACGCCTGAAGTGGATTTCGCTCTGTCTTTTGAAATGTGGATGCCACAGTTCTTCATACATGTTTTAGACAAGAGCCATCACACTTACTACAAACACAGTACCTTAATATGTTTGAAATTTTTATGAAAGGCAAGAAAACTTTTACTAGAGAATTACACAGCTGTGTTTTGTAAATGATAGCTGTATACTGTACATAACTTTTGTTGAGTAGGCTCCTCCAGATTTGAAAGGCATATTTGACAACTCTTTACCCAGCAACACAGTAGTAATATCCCAAAACACATGAAACTTCAGTGACACCATGTGAGAACCTCAAATCCTGCAACTGTTATTTGCATTTTATAAGTCTTTTTTTGAAATGCCCCTGGAAGTGCTGCATTTAAGAAGGTGGAAATGATTTGCTGGTACTGTATCGGAAGCTGCTGTTTTGAAGGTGACGCTTATATACACATTAGCATTCATAAGTGAGAGGGAATGAAGGTAACAGCAGAGGTTACATACCTGATAGTTTAACCAGGCTTTATTATACTCATACCATTCAGTTGCACACCATTCTTTCAGCTGTCAACATTACTGGTCACATTTATGAACCAGAAATGAATCTTACTTCCAGTTTTATTGCAAATGTGACTGTACAGTCATCTGCACCAAGACTGCTATATAATGTATAATGCAGCACATCTGATGTTCTTTGCAAATCTCACTATTGTTTTCACAACTGTAAGCACTGTAGCAGTCTTCCTGTTGAGTACCACAATACACTGTGTACCACATTAATACTACACAAAACATTCACTTTAATCATTTACAAAAAGGACTTATTTTTCATAATTCAGAAAGAATGTACATTCTACTTTTTTTTACCATTATTCATAAATTTAATAATTACTGTTATGGTATTCAATGCAATGTGCTAAGGAATATATCTTCATGTCTGTTGCAGACAACCTGAAGAGTTCATTTGTTCATAAAACACTGTTCAGGAGAATTAACTTACACTGTCACTTGTTCATTTCGAGCCTTTGATAGTTGGAGCTCAGAAATGGGAACAATTTGAAATTGCACAGCTGTTCCCAGACATTTAAAGTTTGACTAGTAAATAGGCTTCTGCGAAGCATGAAGGTAGACACACCCCCTGCACTTCATTAGTAGCACCATACTGGCTTGAAGCTTACAATTCAAATGTTCATCCTCAAAGAACCAGATTATACATAGTCTGAAGGCACAGTAATGGTTTCTGTAATAGCAGAAAGACGAGATATCGGATGCTGTCTTAATGCAATGTCTCCTCCATCCCAGTTGCTACTGGATGGGTTTCCCGTACCTAAAGTAAGTCCCACTGCTTCATAGGTTCGGTCAGGTCCTGTGGCACAGGAAAGGTCAGAGTAATACGCACTGCTGGGCGCAGAGGATGCTGGGGCATCAGGGTCTGTGTCTGAGCCATTGTAGGCTGCGTTCTGGTATGCTGGACTGTTACTTAATTCCCGGTCTAGCTCTGCATACAGTCCTTCCCCAACAGCTGTGTAAGCCTCGTCTAGCGTGTAATGATTTTCAGCAGGTGTGGTTTGTGCAGTGGTGCGGAGCTGTGCCGGTCCAGTGGTGGTGCGACGTGTAGTCAGCCAGGTCCATACACGGCCACCTCCACCACTGTCAAAAGTAGCTGTCATGTGTTTGTTGCCTTCAGGGTCTTGACCTGCACTTGGCAAGCTGGGTAATGCTGGAACTGTTGTGTTTGGAGACCTGGTGATGCAGAGGGAGCACAGACCTGTAGAGGGAGATGGGTTATCACCTGACCAGGAATTACAGGCATTACCTGTGCTGCAAACATTTTTAGTTTAGAGTGAACAAATTTCATTTTTGCTGTTATGTTTTTTGCCATCAGTCTGGGTTGGTTAACTTACACGGCAAAAAAAAATAATGATTTACTTTCCATGTCAGTTCTAAAAACATGGTTCTTTCTGGGCTTAATTTTATGAACACTTAAGTGAAGGAGTACTTAGGAAAATGTGGCCCTAAAATTGCAATTGAGTGTGAATGTTCATCCAAGTAAATACTTACTTTTGACATACAGTACTCAGTGTTTTACCATGTCTGAAGCACATTACAAGGATTACAAGAATGTCATAAGCTGAGAGTTTCACCTCTGCAATGTGTGTTGGCTATGCTACTGATGGTGTCAATTTGTAGTCTACTCTTCTGTTTTCAGAAATGGGATGGTAGGGTCTTGTGGTGTGCACTGGCACATCATACCAGCATTGTTGTCATGAAATGCAAATAAAATGAAAAATCTGCCATGCAATCTGTTGAAAGGTTTCTGTATGTTCTTATTATATTGATGTCTGTTTCTCACTTTTAAAAATATTTGTATGTTTTTTATACTTCTAAAGGTTTCTTTTAAAAGGACTTTAAAGCACTACACCTCCTCACTGTCAAATCTGATTATCAGTACTTCTCTTTGTGTAGAAAAGGTACTGCATGTAATAATAAAACCCATGACATGAGTTAATGGGAACTTCCCAAATGGAAACAATTTATTGTTGGTTGGTATCTTTCAGAGTGTTACTTATTTACAATAAGACAGGTGATGTGTAACATAACATCGTGGCATGTGCATGTAACCAATATTGTGGCAGAAACTCAAGAATTCTGTATTGATACCATATTAACATCGAGGCAATTAATGAAATTACATACACTAACCACAGTCTACCATGCAGTGTAATATAAATTATACTTAGTATCTCTGTTAACTCACTACTTCTATTAGCAGGCAACAGTATTATGCAAATTATAAACACCAGTTTTTAAAATAACTATATTCCAATTAATTTGCACTCTCTTCACACATTACATATAAATGCCTCATTGAATCAACAGAATGTTCATTTGCTCATGGCCTTCTTGAGATGTACAATTTGGCTACACAGATAGTAATGACATAAGCTGTCATGTAGTTTCTCAGTTTTTGTAAGTAATGCCATAAAACATTTTATAAGATCAGAGGGTATAAATCAATGATGAAGCAACAAGTATTAAGTGTTATGGGTGTGTCTATTTTTCCTTAGTTATCTGGCTGTACCTTATTTTTCCACATGATCTCAAAAATGACACAATTTAAAAAAAAATTACTGAACAGGAAATGTGTTTTGATGTTCTCTACAGCTTTACTCTGAAACATTTCTCATTCTGAGAAGAATTAAGTGGGGTATTATCATAAATGTGCATAGGTTTTCACATAAACTACGCACCATTCTTGTCAGCTTTTAATGACACTTTTCTTGACAGATTTTCAAAAAATCAAGTATCAAATTTCATGAAAATCTGCCTCATGGGAGCCAAGTTGTTCCGTGTGGACAGATAGAGGGACAGATGTGACTAATCTAATTTTCACTTTTCACAGTTTTGTGAAGTCACCTACAAACATGTCCCAGAATAAGTGAAGGCAAGTGTTATGAACTCCTGTTTTTGCTCCATTTTGATTGTGTAACACTGACCACACTATATTTTGCTGGCGTGCGTGCGCGCGCGTGTGTGTGTGTGTGCGTGAGATATGCCCCTTTTTAAATAAAATGATCAAATAAGTTTAATTTTATTGGTTTTTCAGAAGTAATCATGCAACTGTCAGTCATGGTGGACTGGAAAATGCATATTTTTCTCTCTTCCTCCCTCCCGTCCCAGCTACACTGATGTTTCATTACTGCTCAAATGCAACTTAATCTCCGTAAACAGTATGTGAGGGTGACTGATGAATGACAGACTGCCATATGTTACAAATTACAGAGTACATCTTAACCTATTAAAGCACACCAGCTGTACTGTGCATCAACTAATTAATCTTTGTAACAGAAGCATACTGTTTTCTGTGATGTGTTAACTGAATGTTTAAATATTGTTCACACAAACTTTGGGGTTCAGAAGGTTAGCAGTCTGGGCGTTTTATCATTATATATAGTGCCAGACTGTTACCAAACTCCACATGCCATATAGGCTTACCTGCAGCTTTCTTGAAGTATCACCAGACTGCTCTTCTATACTATATGTGGGAAAAATATAGTTTATGACTATGTTCAGATATAACAAATATGGGGCTTTATTATTTTTCACTTTCTGTACTTGGGGAACAGGAATCATAGTAGTTATTTTAAAGTGAAATAAATGTATATATTTTGATTAAAGAGCAAATTCTCATTACAGGAATTTACTGTTGGTGGATATGACAAAGGTGACTGGCCCTGATACCATAGTTGGTCTAGTTTCTCCCTTCCCCACCCAGCAGAATTTATTTACCCCACCCTTCTTTGCCACATGAAGTTAATCACAAATATCACACTGTGCTATGAAAGCATGTTGGGGCTATGTCTTGTGGAATATTCTTTGTAATAATGCTTACTGTCTTGCCACTAAGTAGAAAGAAAGTCATAGATCAATTATCATTTATAAATGAAGAGGAATATCTACAGCAATACCTGTACATCCCTCTCCAGTAGTCAAGTGTAGGTACATGCTTGTGTAGTTTGTTTTGTCATAAAGCAGACTCAAATGTGAACCTCTTATGTGGGTACTACTCACCTGATATCTCCCCATTCTTATACCTGCTGTAGAAAGAAATTAGAAAAATTACTTATTTTAGTTGTACACCACGCATATGTGTTGATATGCTGCTATCACAAAATCACACCTACTCTAATTCATATCGATATCCCAATCATCAAGCAGAGCAAAGATACACATACTGGGACTAAGGGCATAAATCAAAATTATAAACAAAAACACTAATCACCAACAAATGCACAAAGAGAGTTTTATCATCAATTGTAACACACTCCTATATGTTTTGACCCTGCTGGGTCATCTTCAGGGAGAACTTTCTGCTACCATTACACTAGGGTTGCACTTTACACTTGAGTGAGAATGTGCTGTTGACTGTGTACTGTGTTGTTTTTGGAGGCGTGAACTCTCCCTGGTCCGGGCCTGAACTGCAGTTCAGATATAACGCAGTACACAATCAACAGCACATTCTCACTCAAGTGTAAAGTGCAACCCTAGTGTAACGGTAACAGAAAGTTCTCCCTGAAGATGACCCAGCAGGGTTGAAACATGTAGGAGTGTGTTATGACTGATGATAAAACTCTCTTTGTGCATTTGTTGGTGATTAGTGTTTTTGTATGATACAGTGCACGGACATGGAACACAAAATTATAAAATCTTCATACTCTCACAGTTCAGACCATTTCTGTATGAAACTGTAGATTCAGATCATATTCTGAAAAAAAAAATACTGGATATAGTAAATAATGCCATCACATTAACTGAGTATGCTATCAAACAACACTTGAACCTATCAAAGCAAAGTGTGTTAGCTACAGAGTTACTTTACATTACTTCATCTAATATGATCTTAGTTTGGGTAAATTCATATTGCAGCATTACTAACCTAAGTCACTAACCCTAGATTTCAGTTCTGTGGCATGAAAACACTTCAACATCTTTATTTTTTGGGTTTGTGCACCATGTAGGGAAGGTTTGTTTGCAGTATGTTTCTCTGGAATGTCAGAACAGACCTTTACTACCTGGTGTGAAAACCCATCATATAAGCATTATATTCATAACTGTTTCCCTGGATTCAACTGTTTAGTGTGTTCTGGATCCAGATGTATGGTCACAGTATAAGATATTCAAAGTTTAACAATGTTTTGGAACTTGATGTATATTCATATTTGTAACATACAACTGTAACTGTGTGAACACTGCATCCTTGAATGTCCTACGTCTTGTCTCCTTTCTTGGCAGATACTTGCACAGTATCCTTGTGACAGTGGAATTCATGGCATGTAAAGGGACAGCTTTACCTTTACTGTGTATTAACATTAATAACTTGCAGTTCGCGTTCCTTCTGTGCAGCATGCTTATCTTCAAATGTTTAAGACACTGTTCTCATAAAGTTCATGTTTGTTGCCCGTATTGTGGTTTTGGCCAGTGTTCAGCAGGTTAATCCAACTGGTATTTCCATAACTCATTAGAATTTAACAAAAATTTTTTAAAAATATTTTTTATACTGGGATCTGTACTGTCATATGAATATAAGACTGTTTACTTTATAAATTGTACATGCAAACTGGTACAATTAAGTGAAAATACACAACTCACTTCCGACACTGGAGGATGATAACCATGACCACTGCACCAACAGCTGCTGACAATACTGACACAATGGCAAGAGTGAGCATCCAGCCTATTTCTCCAGAAGTTTCTGAAACCACAGCACAAAAGTAATTATCAGTCCAGTTTCCCTGAAATTTCTGAAATCACAGCATCAAACCCCAATGGCTTTCTCCTGTACTCTTAAGAGTGGTTTTTATTGTTTGACTGCTACGTTAGCTTGTCACCATACAAAGATGCTGTAAATACATGGCCTGCTTATATCATGTGGCTGAGCAAAGTGGCACAGTGCATCAGGGCATAAAACCATACCACCATATTTCCTGCACGTGACTGAATGAGGTCCAAGTGGTCGATCTAGCAAAACTGTAAGTTTGTAGCCCCTCTATCTTGGTGTGAGAGGTTTTCTCTACATTTTATGACAGAAGTACATACATACCTTGTGTGGGGTCCAAAGAGAAAAGTCCCCTCTCACGCCAAGCCCACGTGCACAAATCACATGTGGTCAGTCCATCGGGAGTGGCATGATCATCCAAGAAGTCAGGTCTTGGTGGAGGTGGTATAAAGGAACTGGTCCAGAGACCACCTTCACCATCAAGAGGAAGAGATCGAATTGCATCTTCTTCCACTACACCTGTCCACCAGTCGGTTGTGTAATTGAGTGACCCTGAACGCCCTGCTGCTGCCAAAGCTGCCAGCATTGGGATTACCACCACCTGTAAATAAGAACAGTTGTGTAACTGGTGCACACACACATGATGATAATTCACTGTTGTGTAACTGGTGCACACACACATGTGATAATAATTCACTAACTTCATGGGAGCCCAGATAGCCTAGTCCATACAGTGATTATGCTATGGGCCGGATGATCTGGCGTTCAAATCCCAGCAGTGGCAAGAGATTTTTCTCTTCTCCACAAAGTCAAGACCAGTTACCTGGACTACCCAGCCTACTGTTTAGTGGGTACTGTGGGATATTTTCCAGGCAATAAAAGCTCACCACTCCCATCTAGGGCTTAGGTTAATAACGAACTTATACCTCCACTCCCCACTAATGCCTTGATGGCTTGGGCAGAGACAACTTCAACATTAACTTCATAGTGAAATCACTTAACAACACTTCTGGTCCATATTCAGGAGGTGTCTGGTTCTACCCTTGATAGGGACACGACTATCCTGCTTGCAGTTATTCGTGATCATTCTTAGTCCCTCCAGACAAGCACCAGAATGATGCCTCAAATTAGACCACGATGGATTCCAGTCTTGGCCCCCCTATAATTATTAGCTATGTTACTCCCAGCTGTCATAACAGGGATTCAGAATAATGCCTTCTGTTACAAGAATGGACTCCAGTCAGAAAGAACCCACAACACATAGTGGTATTCTGTAAGTCTGGGGACCCCCACTTACCCACGGCACGTCCCCACTGCTGTGGCATCTGCTTGGGCCTTATCTATGTCACTTGATAGTAACAAAATGATTACTGTAGCATTTGTAAACCTGCCATAAATTTTGCTCAATATGATCACATTTTATTTATCCAGATAGATTGTACTAAGGTATCAGGGCAGTAGCCCACTTACTGCACTGTGGAATTTGTGTGTGAGGGTGTCATTGGATTCATGTAATTGTGCATCAAATCTAATCTACTGCTCTTGCTTGTTTGTGTATTTACTTATTTACTTATTTATTTATATTATTTATTTATTTATTTATATGGTTTATTTAACCACAATTTCAGTTTTATGATTGTACAGCGTCAAATGATTCATCAGACAAAAGAGGTGCACAGTGAACTGGGTAGGACGTGGACTGAAGCTGAAGCTGTATCAAAGTGATGTAAGATTTATAACCCGGCATATGTCTGGAGGGACTGAGCAAAACCACTAAATATCTCCATCAGTGTAGCTAGTTGCAGGACTGAGGCAGGGAGTGGGGGGAGGGGGGCCAGTGTTCTACACAGTGGTGAACCTACATATTCCACAAAAAGAAGGGAACTGCTGGATCAGTTCAGCAACTACCGGCTTCACAAAAAAGTCTAATCTGTGGAGCTGGTCAGTACTGTGTTCGCATCATAACTCTGCAAAAATGTATAGACACAGTTATTAAAATTCATATGTCACTAATTAATACCCAGCAACTTGATTCAAGCAGTAATGCATATGACTCGTATTCAGGAGGCGATCAGTTCAAATACCTTCCAGGATGCTGACTGGAATAGTTCAGTCAGTATAGTGACTAGGCTATGGGCTGGACGAAAGGGGAGTAGGCATTTGATTTGCATCACGGAGATTTTTCTCCTCTCTGAAGCGTCCTGACCATCTGTGGGCCCACCCAGCCTTCTACCCAATGGGCACAAGGAGATATTTTCCCCCAGGGTAAAGCGATCAGGATGTGAAGCAGACACCTCACTTCCACCCACTCCCCTGTATGTCCTCATGGCCTGATGCTTAATTAAGCACAGGAACTTTTAACTTTTTTCTCAGTCCCTCCAGCCAATTGTTGGGGTGGTAGATCCTTTTAGACTACAGTCTCTTCCTTCCATGTCCTTTTCAATTTATTATGCACTAAACAACAGTTTTAATTCATAAATTTGAAGGAAAATATTACTTTGGAAATGTTTATACAGAAGGAGTAATATTAAAACAGATATTAAACAAATATATTGCAAAGGTGGTCCAGGCTGGACTGTGTCAAGGTCGGTTTCAGTGGCGGGGTTTTGTGTACACGATAAGTATGTCATGAAAGCCTGGCAATTTCTTGAGCATGTGAGCGATTACCCACTTTTCATGGACTGTGCCAGTGTTTTAAGGCAACGTTATTTCGGCATTAGTTCTGATATTGAGACAAACCAAATATAATCCGTTAGGAATCTCTTTGACTTAGCCATAAAATCTGTAACTGTACTGTACAAAACAAAAGTAATTGCACAGTGGACACGAGCAGATGCATGTTTGGCTTATAAGCATTGTTTGTGCGAGCTTTAGAAATAACAAACCATTAACGCTCACTTCAGCATTCTAAAAACAGAGAACTTACACACATAACAACGGTGTGTGTGTGTGTTTGTTTGTTTGTATGTTTGTTTGTTTGTTTTACAGTCTGCCTGGTTTTAAAGGAACTAACGCACCCAGCGTGGCAACACAGGCCGAAAGAACAGCTACGACACACGGCTCCTTCCAGGCGACTTGGCACAACCGAGGTGTAATGTAGTAAGATGTGGTTTGGAGTTTGGAGGGAGACTCGGCAGCAACTAAAGTTTATTGTACCGGGGTGATGCCCATTATTTTAGCTAGTCGAGGAAGAAATGTAGGAGGGGCGTAATGTTACCGTCCTTGAGCTGCCAACACCACAGACATCTTCATCGACTATGAGTTGGTGGGGGGGGGGGGGGGAATGGGAGGGGAATATGGCCACGGCACGACTAAATTGCCATTTCACTGACTCGGGTAAGAAGGGAAGAGGGGTATGCCTTCTTGTTCATCAGCTACTTTCAGTTCATTAGGCGTTTAACGACCTCTGTTGCTGGACTCTGGGAACTGTGTGCCATTTTCATCTTACTCCTCAGCGAACCTGTACGTGGAATTTAGGGTAAACATTTCACTAACCCACGCGTGAGGTAAATAAAAGTGGAGGTGAGTGGTCAGCCTATCGCCCTGGCCGCTTTATCCCCGGAGAAAGATCCCCCTGTACTCACAGAATAAGAGGCTGGGTGGGCCCCGGATGTTTTGAGAAGAAAGAAATCTCCCCTGCCGGAATTCGAACACCGGTTCGTTCAGCCAGTAGCGTAGTCAATATATCGACTACGCTATACTGGCTCTGCTCTCCAGTGCAATACGAATACCAAATTTGGGACAGGGGATTGTATTTTTCATGTATGACAGTGTACCTTACTGGTCTTCACGGTCACGTACGACATAGTGTAAATACAAATCTATTCTCGCATTCCAGATGTACTGCGTAGTCAGCGAATACCTTCCCGTTTATAGCCAACCCCATGGAGCAGTTATTATTAAGAGGCTAATAATTAACCAGCTAGTAAAGAAATTCCTCGCACTTCATGAAAACTGAATTGATCTGATTTCTGAACTGCATAGGAACAGCGTGTTGCCCACCAACTCCATGCATGCCACCTAATCCTCATCGACTTTAATGGTGAATAGGAAAATTACGGTGCTCCACATTATGTGGTAATCTACGGCCTCGTGTTACTACCTCTCTTTCTGAAGCACTTCAGCACCTTGTATTCAAACACCGCCAGTCGCTTTTAAATATTCAGCCTTGATATCGAAAAATGTAACGGGTGAGATCTGTACATCTGTTCAAAAGCATCTGTGTTATTAACACTTTCAAGCTTGGTGGTTACAGTACGCACCGCCAGGTTAGCATTCAGAAATCCTACTTCCTACCTACATAGCATGCTTATATGTTTTGTATGCGTCACAGTTTCATTGGTTTTTATAACCGAAACGGAATATGTTTACTGCGCGGTACGAACTGAATATCTACCTTATACAATATCCTTGGTTTGAGAGTAACACATCTGTGACGCCACAGCCACTGGTTTCCATGCTTATGAACCATGTTTATTTCTGTGAGTGAGGAGGGACAGAGCGATATATCGATTTGAAGCCAGTGATGTCACCATTACCTGTGTGATGGGGGCAATAAATGTCGGCGATATAATGCTTCGACTCATGTCGCTCACTTGTAATGGCGAAAACAAGGCGTACGAATGGCTGTGAATTTTTGTTGACAGTGTTATTTGAGCTTCAGTGAAGTATGAAATAGAGGTGATAAGAAGTTGGAAGCTGTTGGCGCGATTAATAATTGGTATTTTATTGAGTAAGTAACCCTAACTGTAGTCACGTCACTCGGATTGCTGTAGTTGATTAAGCATTTTGGTCGAGTGCTTCCAAATTATTTTTCGCAATATTATTTGAATGCCTGAACTTCATCGAAACACTAAATACTGATGATAACAAATCGAAAATCTTTGACGCGATTGAAATTAATGGTTTTGTACTAATAATGCGTTCCATATGCTTTTATCTTATTTTACGGATTCCATTGAGGTTAGATACTTTTGCCGGTATATTCAGAAATTATTTTCTTAATAGACCTTTCGCTCCAAATTCAATCATTCCGTTAGAACACCAACAAACGGCTATTTGCGAGCTGAAATATAATTCAGGTTAAATTCACTGTCCAAAAGGCTGAAGACATAATGTTCCCATTCTTTTTTTTTTTTAAACAATGAATGATTTCCTATTTGGCGCATTCCGAGCAAGGCGTTGCTTAGTCATGCGTCTGTCCGTATCTTCCCACATGTAAAATTTTGAGAACCATTACATGGATTTTCATGAATTTTAATACCGGAAAATTTTATTTAAATTTGTTGGCACACACAAATTGTTGAAATGGAACAATACCGGGCACTATATACATGAAGACCTACGCATTTTTCTCCCCGCATCGCTAAGTCTCTGTCGCAGTGGGAACTATTTCAAACAAAAGCTTTAGAAACAAATAAAAATCTACACTTTAGGCCAGGGATACACAAATTTTGCAGAAATCGAGCAGCCACGGCGACCTGCGCGCCAGGGATTTGCGCACCCCTGTTTTAGGCCAAATACATTTTACCGTACATATTATGGTTTTCAAGATTATAAGAAAAAAATTCTGTCTGGAGTCAATAACAGAACGAATGCGCCATACTTCTTAAGCTGTGCAACGTCTCCTAAGTTTTTACTGATTCCTTTCAAGTCTGGAATTCCTAACCCGATGTCTTTTCTTATACCGTCCACTGCTATCGGAAAATCCTGAGGTGGCTTCGCTTTTTCTCATGACTGTGCAACGAATCGAGTACTAAAGCCGGCCGGCTAGCTTCAGCAGGATTTTTCATGGTGCTTCTTTAACCACAACATGGATATTACGGGTTAGTGCCCTACATCAGACCAAGGTTGGGTTCGTAACATATTAAAAATCGCGATTAATTCGGTTATTCTTAGTTACCGGTGCTATATTGTTTTAATGAATGTAGTGTGAGAAGAATCGACAAGAAAATTCTTACTGTCATCCTGTCAACACCATTAACCCTCGAATCATGTTAACGTGTCACTAATCCATATAATCAAGCTGCAGCTTATCAATAATCTTTCGCAGATCTAAAAAGTTGAGGAAGGCGATATGCCACGGCACAATATGTGTTTTATGAGTCCTTCACGAGTTATTTGACAGAGCCCTTCTCTAGCCACAGTTTCAAGAAATAACCCTTCCATTGATTCGCCCTTATATAGCCGCTGAGGGATAATCTGGTATCACAAATTCACTGAGCATGGGGAATGAGTTTTGAAAAATTTCGTAAAGACGGCTTAATGTTATAATAATGACGATGATGCGGGTGATGCTTATATAATGGTAACGATAAATCGTGGTGGTGGTGGTGGTGGTGGTGGTGGTGGTGGTGGTGGTGGTGGTGGTGGCGGTGGCGGTGGTGGTGGTGGTGGCGGTGGTGGTGGTGGTGGTGGTGGTGGTGGTGGTGATTATAATGATGATGACGAGGATGGTTGAGTTTGAAAGTGTCTTTCTTTCGTAGAGTATCATGGCAGTTCTCTTCGTTATTATTGGATCCAAGTTTATTTTAATTTTGCCTTCTAAAACCCCATTAGCCACTTAACCTTTTAAAGCCTAGCGGTAACTTTACGTAACACCAGGTTTAACATTAAAAAATTCTACGTAGTGCCTACATTGCGTTATGTGTTTTGTACGGATCTCAGAACAAACAGCAACTTTTGCCTTATAAAACATTACGAGACCGGTTTTTATAACCGAAGTGGAGACTGTTTACTGCGCGGTACGCACTGAGTGCTTATATAAAACATATATGCTTCGTCTTTAAAGGGTTAAAGCGGTGACCACGCTAAAAATATATATGGATCTAATGCCAAATACTTTCGTTTCTAGAATTACGTATAAAACGGAAACAACTGAGTGTTCGTGAATATTCTTGACTTCTGGGGATGTTAAGCCTTCTTCTGACGTGACTGTAATCAAACATGTTCTCATCTTTACAGGCAATATTATATAATCCTGGTATTTTTTATTTTATAATAGCCAGTAACTATGTTATATCATTTAACTTCTACACTTACACAAAGCTATGGCTTCATTGGGTTTTGAAATATACGTATACCTTTTACGGAACACGGAGAGCCGTTACTGGATATACGAGTGTGCCACTGAACCCTGCCCTAAACCAGGTAAATCCGTTCACACATTTTACACCTGTTGTTTCAATATCCATTTTAATTTCATCCTCTCTTCTGCCGGTACACCTAAGCCATCCAAGTGGCACCTGTCCTTCGAGTTTACTGAACAAACTCTTCTAATGTAGTCTTTCTTACTTGCATAACGCGTGCTCTATGCCCCGTCGATTTCTCCCGCTTAGCTTAAGTACTGTTGTCTTAGTAATGCTCTGTTTGAGGAGTAAAACTGTGGAACTCCTGATCATGGACTTGTAAATGCCTACTAAGTTACATTTTAAAACTAAATTACGGTATCATCCGTCAAAAGAGGGAAGGAGTAGCCGTTCTCGGTAGCCCTGAAGCTATGTGAACGGTTAGGAACGGCATACCATTTTGAGTAGGGGCCGTACTTGGCCTTAATTTTCCACGTGTGGCTAACCATCCGCTCTCATTTATCAGTCACTTAATAGAAGCGACATGTATCACAGCAAATGACTCACCGAATTCCCCTTTGATTTCGCGTATGGCGAAAATGAATTAGTTTGTGGATTTATTGTGGGGTACGATTGTGATGGTTTTGCGTTTGGCGGGGGGGGGGGGGCTGTACTGTAAATTGACAGGCTTTCGTCAGGTTAACTTTACCTCGTCCATGGAGCTCGTCAGGTGGATGAGGTATTCGTTTCTCAGCAGGGAAGATAGGAGAAGAGGAATAAGAACCAGAGCCGTCCGTCACCTGTCCGACTTCGTAGTCCCATCACTTCACACGTGGCCACACCCACATTATGCACTTCAAACAACTAATTACATTCATATAAACAATGTAAGTACAAACTGTAAACTGTTAGCTTCTCACACACCTTCGCGCTTTAGTAACGAACTCGATCTGCCCATTCTTTCTCGTCGCTACTTCTCTCCAGCAAACTTCCAGCGTCTTTTGTCGTGACGTCATCAACAGGTTGTTCTTCAGAGGTGGCCAAAGATCTGTGAGGGGTACTGGCGTTGAGGTGGCAAGAGAGGGGATAGATACGTATAAAAAAGGACGTAGAACTGCCCAAGGCTAAACAAGTTTTCCCATGCACAAGCGTAAGGCTGTCTTCAGCGGTGCTAAGCGGTTGGAAAGAAAGTCGGTGGAGATTTGTTTGCTCCGTGTACCATAAAAACTCTCCCGTACACAAAAACACGAAATGCAGGGGAATTAAAATTCATTAAACACTAATATTTTTAAACGTTCTGAGCACGAATTTCATGGAACATATTTTTTAAAAAGTGAATTTCTGCGCGATTTCAGGCTTCCGCCGCAGTGTAAATGAGATATGCGCCCAGTTGAGATTTTACGCAGCGTAGAATGGTAGTTTCTTACAGACGTTTCGGGACAACCTATCGGTCCTATCTTCAAGGGTCAAGCAGTTAATTTCTCGCTCACAGAATACACTCTGCCCTGCGTAATGAATACCGATCTTTTAATGCTGTGTAGGGAAAACAGGGGCGTACTAGTTTAAAAATCTGTGGCAAATTTGACAATTTCCATTTCTGACTGTGGTTTTCACAAATCACTGATCAATTTATCTAGTCTTTTATACAGCAAAGAACTATAGAGACGCTTTTATTTGACAATTCAACCGAATGTGCAAGCTGTGAGCTCGAAAAGACCCGAAAATACAGCTCGCTATGATGATGATGATGATGATGATGATGATGATGATGATGATGATGATNTACAGCTCGCTATGATGATGATGATGATGATGATGATGATGATGATGATGATGATGATGATGATGATAATGCCGATCCCAGTGGCCAGGCGGTCTAAGGCGTGGATCTGCGGCCGCTCGCTTACTGGGATTGCGGGTTCGAATCACGCCGGGAGCATGGATGCCTGTCTCGTCTTGCGTGTTGTCAGGTAGACGTCTCTGCGTCGGGCTGGTCACTCGGCCCGAGGAGTCCTACTGAGTGTGGCGTGTCATTGAGTGTGATCGTGAAGCCTCGACAATGAGGAGGCCCTGGCCCACTACGGGCTGTTGAGCCATGGGGTAATAATAACTAACTCCATGGAGCAGAGTCCTTCTTGAGAAGCCAACAGGTCCTGAGCTAGTCAAGAAATTCCCCGAATTTTATGGAACCTAAAGGTTCATTACCGCATTTACAAGAGCTCACCACCTGTCCCTATCCTGAGCCAGCTCAATCCAGTCCATGCCCCATCCCACTTCTTGAAGATCAATTTTAATATTATCCTCCCATCCATGCTTGGGTTTCCCAAGTGGTCTCCTTCCCTCAGGTCTCCTTACCAAAATCCTGTATGCACCGCTTCTTTCCCCATACGTGCTACGTGCCCCGTCCATCTCATTCTTCTTGATTTGATCCTCCGAATATTATTTGGTGATGAGTACAGATCATTAAGTTCCTAGTTGTGTAGTCTTCCCCACTCTCCTGTCACCTCGTCTCCTATAATAATAATAATAATAATAATAATAATAATAATAATAATAATAATAATTAAAGTACCTTGTTCGCTAAAGAAACACCACTGTTTTGTTCATTAGCATGTGATGTGAGGTTGGTTTCATTTTGACCTCTACAGGCCCAATGACTATTTGAAAAACTGAACACATCACTTTAGTAATACTAATTGCTCCATCTTAAGCGAAATCCTTTTGCTTTTAGAACACGAACTAGCAGATAAAAAAAAGAAACAAGTCAGTGCGTGTTATTTGCACTTCATCTGGTCAACCGCCGTACGCTCTGTGTTCACATAGCATACAATGTAAACCATTCAGTCCACTGACGTTCATTGCTGCCATGTGGTTGTGCTGTCTTAACTGAGACATTTATTTGATTTTGAAATTCAAGTAGACAAATCCACATCTTGATCCTTGATTTCAGACTTCCACTGCGATGTTGATCAGATCTGCGCTCTGCCGGCAAGTCGTAGTGTAGAAACTATTTCACGTCTTGCCGGCTTTCTTTTCTTTTTCGACTCTTGACCCTTGAAGATGGGACCGATACGTTGTCGCGAAACGTCGGTAAACAATTACTGCACGACGCCGCATAATATCCCAGAACAGCGCAGATCTCAGCATCTGGAAGAATAAATAATGCCCTGCTTAATTTAATTATGTAATGATAATGACTGTTTCTTCTGCGAATTATGTGAAACGCGTGTGTGTAAACGCGAAGTTTTGTTGATGGTAAAGTGTGTGGTACCTATATTTACCACTATGCTTTAAAGTGTTAAAAGTGTAAGCAAGAATATGAATTTAACTATAGACGTCAGCTATAGCATAAGTAAGAGATAGAAAATTGTAATCCAGGAAATCTTTTTTTGCTGAGAAACCAAATTTTATTTTTTCCCGTTACTGAATGTGAAGTATTACACGATACATTGCAGATGTACCCGGCTGAATGGGTAAACCGGTCTTAACCGAAGAGTGTTGAGATACAGCGGTATCCATTGTTGTCAGCGGCTTTAATCTTGAGTTATCTTAAGACGGTAGAAATATTTCGACGTAACAGGGCAGACACAAATCTTATGCAGTACAAACAGTATTATCAATCAAAATGCAGGAAAGGGACTGAACGTGTTGTTCAACGATTGCCATGCAATTTGCCGGTCCGGCTCTTTCATATACTTATCCTAATTTTAAAGTGGAAATTTAAAGAATTTTGAAAGAAATATTTGTTTTGGAACACCCAGGACAGTGGAACCAAAATACTCGTGTAATGTGCTGTTTCCCACAGATTTTTCAGTGTCGTAAAGAATCCGAAAGATTAACCCTTTAAAGACGGAGCGTATCTGTTTTATATAGGGACTCGGTGCGTGCCGCGCTGTAAACACTCTCCACTTCGGTTATAAAAACCAATCTCTTAATGTTTTATAAGGCAAAAGTTGCTGTTTGTTCTGAGATCCACACAAAACACATAAACGCAATGTGGGCACCACGTAGAATTTTTTAATGTTAAACCTGGTGATACGTAAATTTACCGCTAGGCTTTAAAAGGTTAATAGCATACAAGCGAACATACTGCCTGTCATCGCAAATACGGTATGAGTGTATCGCAATGGTGATTTTGAAGAAGACTGATTTTATTTTAACCCTTACTCTAGCTATTACAAAACATGTTATTTACTTGTAGGTTACGGTAAATTTAACGCGCTTACTCGCTATACTGTCTGAGCTATCCCGCTGTTTGAAATAACCTATATGTAAGAACTAAGGACTATGAGAGTATAAATTGTTATCAAACATTTCATACGTCTACAATTTGAAATCCTCGCAGCGATGAAACACCGTATTGTGTTCTTCTGGGCTATGACACCATGCAGTCTGGTAGTTCACCCTATAACAGGCCATGAAGGCCCAGAGGGGGCATAGAGGTGTAGTTCTACTCCTTGTTTAACATCGGCGCTAGATGGGGGTGGGTGTTCAACGCCTCGGTCGCTTTAGCCCCGGGAAAGATACCCCGTACTCATTGTGCAAGAGACCGGGTGGGCCCAAAAATCGGTTTGGACCGGTGCCACCGGGATTCGATCCCCGGACTTCTCATCACGTAGCGAGTCGATATACCGACTACACTATCCCGGCTCTCCCTGCAGTCTGTTAAGTGGACATAAACATTTAGGGCAGAAGGTGGAACCAGTATGTTTCTCCGAAACCTTGGTGCCTACCTACCAGATTGCACGGTATCATCACCTAGAAAACAAAATGTGACTTCGTTATGTCACTCAGAGCCAAAGGCCTGGGCCCATGGGATTGTGTATGACAACTAACAGTAAAACTAGGGGCCTAAGCGGAAAGGCATGGATATGTGTAGGGAAGTTATTACCGTTCTTGCAGTAGGAACTAGATGCAGGCGGTGGTCAGTGTCACGCTTCAGGGAAGTGTAAAGCTCCCGGCACGGCGAGGATGGGACGCTTAGCGCACGAATGAAGAAGAATCTACACCATTCACCGGGATTAAACCCAGGATGTCCAGACGCTTATACTGATTATGCTATCTCATCTCGTGTGACAAATTGTGACGGTTACTGAAACGTAGTCGGTGTAGCGACTCGCTACAGTCTGGAGGATTCGGGGTTGGAACCCCAGTGGGGATGAGATTTTCCGCACCAGTCCGTAGCGGCCCCGAGGTCTCCCGATTCTTCAGTACAATGGGTATCGGGATTCTTACCCAGGGGTAAAGCCGCATCTAGCGCTGAGGTGAGAGAAAGCGTAGAGATATACTTCTGCTTTTCCTTTATGCGTTTATAGTCTGATGCAGGGTTAAATTTTACTGAAACGTTGGATATTCATTGCAGACGAGGCCCACTCAACCAATAGTCCGCCGGCAACATGTCCGCGACACAGTGTTTTGTTGTCCGCGGAAACATTTGAAATGAAAAAAAAAAGTCTTTTAACCCTTTCCCTGGCAAAGGCGAGATAGAACGTTGAAACAATTTTAAAAACATATGGTCCCTTTATTTACGGAGATATGCATTAAATTTCCCGTTTATTGTGTCAAGATGTACTAAAATAGCCACGCCGCAGCCTGGGTTGTAAATGGTATTTTAAATAATTTTTTCCTCATAGGCCTATAATCAGTATATTTTTATTGCACATGAAGTATAGACAAATGCACACGTAGCATAACATGATACATGTAATTATGCGCATACTTATTCACAGGGCTGTGGAGTCGGTACACAAACGCTCCGACTCTGACTCCGACTCCTCGATTTTTAAAACCTCCGACTCCGACTCCTTCATAAAAGCTCAATATGTATTAATAATGATAAACCTATAAGACATTTCATCGCCACCACGTGAATCATCCGGCTACTTTTTTTACTTATAACCTATATTTAAGTATAAGTCTCGTGGTTACTGTAGCTATCAGGGCTCTGGAGATGGAGTATCTAGTTAAGATTTTAGACTGAGGTCGGAGTCGGAGTCGGAGTCGGAGTCGGAGTCGTAGTCGGTACTTTTTTCCCGACTCCGACTCCACCTAAAATTCCTTCCAACTCCGACTCCGACTCCGACTCCACAGCTCTGCTTATTCATTCTTCATTCGGTGTATCGAAGTTCACGTTCCCCACATGCAGCACAAGTTTTGCGGAAGTTGCCCGCACGACACAAAAGGTTGTGCAGGCCTGTGTTAGACTGACGCGGCTAAACCTTCCAAGAGCTCGTTATTCGCCATGGAAACTTAAAATCCAATCCGACTTGTAGCTCTGTTTTTACAAAGGCATTCTTTGTACTTTACAGTTTATTTTGACGTTGTCGGTATGATGTGTGATGATTAGTGAATATTGAATTGGGAGTGTTTGGAAAGACGCTGTTGAGGCCTGATTTGAGGTATCATTCCGTCATGGACCTGGTGGAACTGCAGAAGTCAACGATAACCCCAGTTAGGCACAGGATGGCCGGTGTCCCGGCCAATATTCAAAACGAGCACCTTGCGAATAGAAGTCAGAAAAGTTGCTGTTTGAACAAACTTGCCCATTGCAATAACTTAACTTCCCTCTGTTGCTCTTCAGTCATATTTGGTGTTCTATTTAGCCGTGCTGTCGCATGCTAAGATCATATGGCGGCAATGGTAGCTGGATGAAAACGAATGTGGAGCCTTGGTGGAATGGTAACTGATGGGAGATGTCGAGGCACTCGAAGCTTAACCTGTTCAAGTGCCATCTTGACTACCACAAATCCTATAGTGGATTTTTTGTTATCGATGCCGGGCCTCCGCAGGGAGAAGCCAGTTAATATCCGTCTGAATGTGTCTTCATAATTTGTTTGTACTCTAAGGCAGTCAGAAGCAAAGAAAGAGAAAATTACAGGTAGAAGTATCGTATTGTTTTCACTAGCCTTGCTTTAGTTACAGGGTACATAAACATGAAGCGGAGGGTGTGATTATTTTCCTTGTTTTCGTTTTTCTCTCCGGTGTTAAAAAGTATAAGGACATGAAATCCTGCAGCGCTGCTGCTCGTTAGTTTTGCATTACGTCGTCGTCTTTATTCTTTTCATGTCTCAATCACCAGCCCCGTCCTAGAAAATAACACCGCTGTTCTTTTGAATAATGGCTGACCGGGCCAGGCGGTGAAACCTCCTTCAGTTACACTGTTCGTCTAACTTGAAACTCCCTTGTTCGTCTTCATCATGCAAATGGTATGATGGCTAGGCTACGGGCTGGATGACTGAGGGATCGTGGTTCGATTTCGGGCGGGAACAAGAGATTTGTATCTTCTTCCCAGCTTCCAGACAGCTCTGAGGCTTTTATGTCATGGTCACGGGGGGGGCCCCCCCCCAGTAAGGCAGCCTGCGTATGAAACTGACCACTCATTTTCATCTAGTGCCAAGGTTAAAAATACGTATATTTGGACCACAAAGCTCACTGTGCCTTCATGACGTGGTACTTAATGAAGCACGGGAAAAATTTACCCTTACTTTTTCTTAAACATAAAACTCCATTACGTCCAGTTCGAACAAGGAAGACGCGTTATGAATTTTACTGTTCACTATCATGTCCGCAACTGTTTTGGGTTCCGCGTAGATTCTGTATTCTCCGAAAGGAATATACGGTTACAACGGAGGCAAAGATGGACGGAGGTGGGAACAGTGAACAGAAATGTTCTGTACTGATTTACAGGAAACATTTTGCGAAACTAGTCTAACCATAATTTCTTCCTAAATAAAATTCCGATTCCTTTACGCTCGTTTCCAAATACTTTTATTCAAGCTCACCTTGGACTCATTCATGCGGTATTGTATTATACATCTTGTCCTTCATTCAGATTTAAAACCTAAACATATATTAACCCTTTAAAGACGGAACGTAATATGTTTTATATAAGGGCTCAGTGCGTACCGCGCTGTAAACGCTCTCCACTTCGGTTATAAAAACCAGTCTCTTAATGTTTTATAAGGCAAAAGTTGCTGTTTGTTCTGAGATCCGTACAAAACACATAAACGCAATGTGGGCACCACCTAGATTTTTTTAATATTAATCCTGGTGGTATGTAAAGTTACCGCTAGGCTTTAAAAGGTTAATGCAGGGTTCTGGGCATTTACTTTTAAATCATTTTCCTTTGAGATATTTCGGGCTTTCGCCGCGGTATAACTATAATTTTCAATCTTCACTCTCTTCTGCCTCTTTCTCTCTCTAATAACATTTCTGTGTTTTTTACGGTATTTGCCTTTCTTTTCCTAGGCTTTAACACAATCGGCCACCTTCACTCTACATGTGTTTAAAGATCATAGTGGGCACAACAATATTGATTAATTAAGATACAGTGCGTTCTACCATTACGCATGTTTCGTTAATGAAAACTGGCTATAATGTAATTGATGAATACATGAACGCTGTATGTGTAACGCGAACTTTCGCATACGCTGGTCGGCTATTACGCGATTTCAGCGACCATAGTGAAGACATCGCGCCATCAATAATAATAATAATAATAATAATAATAATAATAATAATAATTTTATAACGCGATTTTCTATAAAGCGAGATCTCGTAAAACGCAACTTACTCTTTTTCTTTTTACGTAGTAGCTACATATTTCCGCTCTTTATTGAGATATATTCAGGCTTTTACAGGCCTAAATGTCTTTCAGAATAGGATACTTTGTGCAGCAGCAGCATTTATTAAACCGCGCATTCCATATTCATTGCAGTATCCGTTATTTAGAGTACACAGATACGCGATATTTCGAGGAGCTTCCTTATGCCTATTATAAATTGAATCAAATTCTGTATTAGAATAGTTTCGTAATGCTTGTGATTTTATGCATTTGTATTGAAACAGATATTTAAATATGCATTATAATCTGATAAAACTATGACTCTAATAAAACTGCAGTTTCGTTATGCCTGTGCCTATTAGCTCTTTCACTAGGTATATTTATTACTAAGAATAACGATGACCATTCACAGCTAATTATATCAGTTAAATCATTTCTTTTAATATAGATGTCAAATACACGAATCAGCTGAATCCTAACAGTCTTTACCAGGATACTATTTGTTATCCTTTCTTCATGAAACGTCCAATCCTTCATCAAAAGGACACGTCCATGACTTCATCTATCTGCACAGTGGCAGCTCCATTCACCTACACAAATTATACGAGCATAGCATCGGCTGCGACGGGTTAATGACTCATCCTAGCAACAGACCTAGCAACAGTGCCACCTCACTTTTTTAATTGCTAGGATAGGACAGAAATGTAGATAAAGCATCACTTGGGTTGTAGGTAGTTATGTGGAAAGAAAAAGAGAAGTAAAGATACATCGGATTTAAATGAAACTTGATTGCTCTTCCATGTGAAATAAAACAAAGGCCACTTTTAACAACCGACGCAACTTGTCGGACGCGGCGTGTTAAATGGTTCGTAACCGCTTCTGACACAAAACCTAGACTAGGATAGAATAATCACTGATAAAGTCCCTTCCCTTCGTGGACAAGAACTGAAAAACTAATTCCTTCTCTCTCTCTCTCTCTCTCTCACACACACACACACACACACACACACACAATTCTTAGGGCTTAATTATGAAACGGGATAAAATTTTCAGCCGTGGCTTTGCACAGGTCTCCGATCAAGACAACTCTTCTGCGGGATATATTCGGACAGCATCTTTTCCATTTGAACACGTTTTGATAGGCGCTTACGTCTCCAAAACGTATTTATTTCATATGTTACTCTATTACCACCAGCACAATCAACGCTGCATATTGTAGCCACGTCGTTTCACACAGCGTTGTTACATACAGTTAGAATAAGTTGCTCAGTTACTTTCGAAATATGAATCCAACATGAAGCCTACTTGTTTTCCGAGAAATAAACAATATAAACTTCGCTGCTGCTGCTGCTGCTGCTGCTGCTGCCGCCGCCGCCGCCGTTGTTGCTACTGTTGCTCAGGCGGCGAGATTCTGGCCGAGTAAAATGGTTGGGTGCAGTGTGGTCTATCGGAGTTCTATTCCCAGCAGGTGCAGAGACTTCTTCTTTCTCACACTGGGGCAGAAAGGGGGCGCTGCCGGGCTGCAGCCCCCCCCCCCCCGCCCGCCAAGCGAAATTTTAAAAACACAGATTTTGTATACACGATTATGTGAAGATTTTACGCGATTTATGCTTCAGCCAAAATCAGCCACTGAAATCGGCTGATGATTAACTAAAAAATATAATACTAAATATAATACTAAAAAATATAACAAAATCTTACGAATATGTAGATATCTTTTCTTCTTCATTCAGTTTTAATTTTCCCTGTAACCTAACTAGATGTCGGCTCGGAGATTTTGACGTGATTTTCATAACATAGTTTTTTAAATCAAACATGAATCATATAGAGCCTCAGGGTCAGCCCCCCCGCCCCCCCCCCCCCCGGCCCAAAGAAAAATTCTGGGTGCGCCTATGCTTTGTCATTACGTTCTGACCGACTGTGAAGACCACTTCTTTTATTTAACGCGTTTGTGATTTATTTAGCAACTCAATCGTTATCTTCTATTACAGATATATAATGTGGGCGAGAAATCACCGTACACCAACCAATACGCTACCATAATTTGATCTGAATCACTTACGTACGTCTTGGTTACATGTCCAGTGAATCCGTGTGTGCACCTTGATGCTGGACACTCAAACGGATGCGCCACCGTGTCCTCTGTGACATACGTCGGAGCACTTTTGGAGTAACTGCGCGCAAGGCATCTTCCACAGCTCTGCGCAGATCTTCGTTGTTGTTGTAGCGACGCGCAGCCACTCTTCCCTTGATCATGCCCCACAACGAATTGTCTGGTGTGGTGAGGTCAGGACTACGTGGTGGCCATGGCAGTGGTGCCGGAGATGTCGGTAAGCCACGACCAATCCAGCGGCCTGGAAAATATTCGTTCAAAACATCGCGCACAGAAAGAGCGAAGTGTGCGGGTGCCCTATCGTGCTGCAGCCACACGTCATCCACGAGTCCACTGTCTCTGAGCTGAGGTATGAGCCACGTCCCCAAAATTGCCGAATAAGATGCCACATTCACCGGTCCATCGAAAAAGTAAGGTGCAATCAGATAATCTGATGTCATACCCGCCCATATCATCTCATGCGGTGGCTTATGTTCCAACTCCTGCGTGATATTGGGATTCTCCTTCGACCAGAACACCACATTTCTGTCGCGCGCACTGCGATAGATGACACATTCGTGACTGAAAAAAAGCTTTGAGCGGGATGCGGCATTTGAGAATGTATCCAGCAGAGCACGGCATGACTCATAGCGCCGATCCATGTCGCCATCCGACAGTTCATTCACGAAAGTTGGGCGATACGGCCACACATTCAAGTCTTTCTTCATGTGGCCTCGCATTGTTGACCGTGGCATACCAAGCTCTGACGATCGTTTCCGTGTCTTCATTGGGGAAGGTTCAATGGAAACGGCAACCGCTGCACATATTTCCAAGCACTTTGTCTTTCTCCCACTCCGCGGCCTGTCTTTAACACTTCCAAGAGAGAATGCTCGTTTTTCCCAATCCAGCAGTGTCGCTCTTCGTGGTGGAGCCTTATTAAACCGTTCCCGGAATGCAGCCATTACTTGGGACATGGTTTGTCCGGTGTGCTGTCTCTCATGCACCCACACACTTGCCACCAAGCGCTCCTCGATAGATTAACTGCTTGTGTCAGCCATACGGAAAACAGAACTAAATTCTGTGGCTGCGGCAAATCACGCATGCACTATCTTGGACACTGTTGCCAAAGTACCATTTTACATTGCACTGCGTGCTGTGCTGTGCTGTGCTGTGCTGTGTAAACTTAAACTGAGTCTGAGGCACGTATTGTCTGGGTGTACGGTGACTTCTCGCCCACTCTGTAGAATAGTACATACTGTGATTAATTTCTGTTGTGCGCGAGTTCAGTTACCTTTATTGACGCTAAAGACCCCGAGTGCATTCAGCTGAAATTTTTGGCTGTTTCCTATGATATTTTCCCATGACAGTAATGGCCACATTTGTGCTACTGCAATTCAGTATCTTAATTTACGTACTTTGCATGATAGAATATTTCAAATTGACGCCCTTTTTGTTATTAATGTTTTTTGGGGGAGGGGGTTAAATCTTTTCCATATTTTATGGACATAATGGATCTTCGAATTCCTGCTCGGAATCTCCCAGACCTTTCTTCTTCTTTTTCTTTTTCATGTCAGTCGACCGTTTAAAAACTCTTCATCTGCCAGGTTGAAATGGCGGCAAGTTCAGTGTGCAGAGACTTTGATATTGTCGAAAAGCTAGCTGTTACAATCAGTCCGACTTTCTATTGTTCTTTTAGTTCTATTATAACTTATTATGATCCATTGCTTATATAAACCTCATGTTTTGTTTTCTGTTTTTGTTTCGAATGTCTGCTGTGTTAGTGCCCCTCGTGTATGCCTGTTTGTGCTCTTTCTGTTATTGACCACTTGGCTGTTGAGTCAGCACCTTAATAAAGAAGAATATAAGTGGCATTATTATGATTAACGTCGCTGCCATTATTATCATCATCATCATCGCCATCACCATCATCATAATCATCATCATCATCACCATCATCATCGTCGTCGTCGTCGTCGTTTTTATCTCACCTCTATTCTGTTTGAGACTGACGGCACTAAACCTTGCTTTTGCAGAACACTGCCAGACGGTTTATACTAATCCTTCAAAAGGGTTCTCTCCCCCAATTCTGTCTCTTCTGACTTCTTAATCTTGAGCTTTTTTTCTGATTCTGATATTTTTAGAGCCCTGAAAAATCTAAGAGCATCTAAATATGTCTGACTTCATGACATGCCTGCTTTTCTTAGGAAGGTCTTTTGCTTTAGAACTTTGTACTTGTTCTTAAACATACTTTCAACTTCAGCTTATCTCAGCAATGCTATCCGGTCTTATGGGAGCAAGATGCAGTTGTTTACATTTTAAAAAGGCAACAGCTTTCTGTTAGCAATTACAGGACTACCTTTTTGTAATACTATTCCCAAATTATTCCTTTTTTTAGGTATTAACATGGTTCATGCCATTTGAAATTTAAGTAAGACCTAATATCAAAACCGACAGATGTACATAAGTGTATGAAAGTATATTACACACACAGTGTACCTTCTACATGTTTCGGCCACTCATATGGCCATCTTCAGGGAGGTGCATTACAAAGGCTAGATACATCGAAATATTACAAATGTTTTTGAACCAATGCACAGATATAAAATATTAACCTATGTATTATTTTAAGATTTAAGACTTTATATCTGTGCACTGGATAAAAAAAAATTTTGTAATATTTCGATGTATCCTTCGTAACGCATGTCTCTGAATATGGCCACATGAGTTGCCGAAACATGTAGGAGGCATACGATGTGTACAATACAGATTCATACAATTACATGCATGTGTTGGTTTTGATATCATATCTAATAGCTCAATGCACGGTTATGGATCATTTAAAATTAAGTTAGACCCTTCCCAGCATGGCTTCACAAAATTCAATACACAATTAGCAATAGGCAACTTATCTTGAACTGTAATTACCCCCTTAGTTAGCTCTCCGTCTCACGTTACTTTGATCTTAGTAGTGCTTTCGAACTTGTTTCTCAAATCTTGCTTTTTCAGAAACTTCGTACTTTTTGCAGTTTTTGGTAGTTTACTACTAACAAGTCAAACTGCGAAATTGAAGTTGTACCTGGGAAGTGCATAAAATCTGAAATATAAAATTCGTCTGTCTCTAACTTTTTTTTCATACAATATGCCTCGTCATAGCTAAGATATAATGTAAGGTATAATGTTCAATAGATCTGTGTCCCCTGTAATGCTCTGTCGTCGCTAAGCAACATTTTATGTTATTTGATGCATGAAGTGATTTATTAGTAATTATAATGATTGTCACATTGCAATATTACGTTGGTAAGCAATTGAGGAAGAATCGGCTATGTGATGCTGCTCCCTTTGGTTTATAGAAATGGACAGAAAGGACAAGTAAGAGTATTTTTTCAGTGCGCAAAATGTCACGAGGTTTTTACAGTGTATTTTTGTTTCCTTCGTGTGTAAAGCTCTGTAAATAAAATGTAATAATTGTAGGAGTTTCGTAGAAGGCTGGACAACATTTCTTGACCAAACCAGTGAAAAGGGCAATACTGTAGTAGTTTGTACCATGCTCTGTAGGCAACTAGTCCGGCACACCAGTGCTACAGGAGGTCTGTAGACATTTTTGCAGGCGTTCTGTGGTGGGCGCTGAAGGTTACGATGACATGAATACGAATTATGAGTAAAGGGTTAACGTGTAATGCGTGAATAGAGTTCAGTCATTGAAATAACGAAGTTGTAAAATGTTTAATAAAATGAAGATACCTGAATGTTATCCGTAAGGGAAAAGGCGACGTTTCGCCTACACGCGCCACGAAGGCATGTAGGATGACTGGAGGTATAGCTTCACGCAATCTTAACCTCGACACCAGAATTTAAACTATCATAAAATATTCTGCCTTCTCAGTTCTAAAGTCTTGTGGGCTGGTAAACGTGTTCTGACTTTTCACAAGATCCTGGTGCATTGATGATCAGGGTAAATACCCCTACCGGTCTGCCCTAATGATGGAAGCAGCAGAATCATCAAAACCGTCGGTGTACTTCTGCCAGACTTCACGGCATCATAACACAGACGTGAGCAATCTTCTTAGTCACTGTCACGAGCACTTCAAATAAGAATTCATAAATCTTCCTTTAAACAAGTTTTGAATGTCAGCGGCAAAGTGTGAACAAAAAGTTTTTCCCTTGAGGAAGTAAAGTTCAGAACAATTAATAACGTTGCTCATATGGAAAATCAATCGCATGAAGCAAACTTAACTGGCGCTTATAAATCTTAAGGCAATTCGTCCGCTTGTGCTTTCTGTATAATCAGAAGCACAATATATTCAATCTAAACACAACAATTCATTTATCATACAAAATCAGCTACATGTTTCGACTAATATACAGCCATCAACAGGCTGACTGCAAAAACAAACGGAAATATTCACGGTTGCACTGGTTCGAGATGTCGAACCTTACAGGTGTATTGTTATATAAAAATACATAATATAGTCATGCAGCGTTAGGAATAAAATTTAAGAAATTTATAAAATAATTTTTACAAGGTTTTCAGAAAGACTGAAGAAGTGAAGATGATGATGATGATGATGATGATGATGATAATAATAATAATAATGAGTTTAAAATATTAAGAATAGGGGTGGTGTAGGCATTGTTTGGAAAGACGCCCTGTATGTATTTGATCATTTTTTCAGTGGTCTGACGTTGGAAACGTGAGACCACTGAAAACATGCGTAAGTTATAGCCTTTTGCTCAGGTTTCCCGACAAAAACTTGATATGCATTTCTGACCTATGCCATACGTTCTACGTGGCACCCCCATATCTACTTTTTATTACTAATAATGTGAATATACTATTACTGGTGTGCTTGTTCTGTAATTCACACTGTAAAGTGTGCCGTTTGGAAAGCGAGTGGGTTGCAATGGAACGCTGTGTGCAAACCTGGCATTGCTCGCAATACAACCCCATCTGCTTAGTCTTCATCTCTGAACGTCTGGATATTACGCCGTGCAGTGTGCATGGCTGGCCATTAGAGAACGCGCGATAACACTGGTTGGTTTCATCACGCAGTTGTAAGAATAGCCAAGAATGTGGCCCTAAAATACGTGAATGTTTATAAAGCTTCGAATACGCGTCTGCTCAGTCATTAACGTAGGGGTGCACAAATCCCGGACGTCGGGTCGCCAGGGCGATTAAATTTTGTACTGTGGAGCCTAATATTTGGGCCTCCTCAGTCTGGAACTTGATGGACATCAACCTTCTGCCGCCTAGAATTCTGATGTGGCTCCCGGGTTTTTTGGAATATTTGTCACCCCTGCTTTAACATGTCGAGAGTCCAAAGAATACACCTGTATTTAACGCAGCTACTCACGAGTCCATATTTACATTTTAGCTGGACTATCATTTATGGAGGAGCTTGTGCAGCGTGTGGGGGAAAAGATAAATGCATATGGGATTCTGACAACCTGAAGGAAAGATACCACTTGGAAGATATAGGCGTAGCTGGGAATATAATATTAAAATTTATCTTCAAGAAGTAGGATGCGATGTCGTGGAGTGGATTTGTCTCACTCAGGGTTGGCGCAAGTGACACTTTTGTGAACACGTCGATGAACTTTCGGGTTGCACAAAATGTGTAGAATTTGTTGAAGAACGGAGGAACTACTAGCTCTTCAAGAAGGACTTGCTCCATGGAGTCAGTCAGTCAGTCAGTCAGTCAGTCAGTCAGTCAGTTAGTTAGTTAGTTAGTTGGTGGGTCGGTCGGTCGGTCGGTCGGTTGGTTGGTTAAGAAGTATGGATTTTGTGAACGTTACCTGTGCTTGATTATCAGTCAGGAATTTGATGGGCAGGTTTCCGATTTGAGATGATCTGGTTTACTGTAAAGTCAATTCTAGAAGTAACTTTCCTCGATTCTTATTACAAACTGATAACCTACTATAGTCACTGTCCATCGTGATATGGTGGTAAGTATAAAATGTTAGGTTTGCCTTCCGGCACTGCTACACTGCTTTTCGGAATTGTTTAAAAATCAAGACTGAACGACTTTAATCATTTTCTATAGGGAATTAATTTACTTAAAAATAATAATGATAATAATTCAATTCAGTAGGTATTTATATACGTACATGCTTAACAGCACAAGTACCAATTCTCAGGCCAGTATAAAAACACAAATACAACACAAAAATGGTACAAACACACAAAAATTAGCACTAAAAACAAAACAAAAACAATATAGCAGCAGTACGAAAACAGCACTATAAATGAAGTATTGGGACAAATACGCAAAACCCTAAAAAACGTCGATGAGTTCATTTGTCATTGCCACAGTTTAGTACAGAATCTGTTTTAGTGAAGTAATGGGTTTCCTAAAGATATCGACACTTTGCACACACGTTTAGCAGCCGAAACGCTTCTAGCAGACGGAGAGTTTTTACAAGTGACAGAAAACAGGGCGGAGTTCCTGAAATTACGAGAAAGATCTCGAATACCAGTAATATCCGGAACAGACGGGCAACATTTGAAACTTGAATACGTAGACAGAAATGAAAAACAATGCATCAAGGTGGACACTTCTGTCGTGCAGGATGTGAAGCTTTAGAATTTTGAGGAAAACCTCATAAGTAACATGGTTATGAATAAAGAAACGATTTTAATAGTAATAATAATAACTTTATTTGGGATTTGGAGTTGTATCTTAATCAGTAAACATTTTCGTGTGTTGACAGAATTGTATACAAGAGTTGACATGCGTTTTGTTTTTCGAATTTAACAAAATCCTTAAGCAAGTTGCATATTTTTAAAATTAATTTTTCTCTCGAAGTTCTGTAACATACAAAGTATACGCGTGTAGTGGTACTTAATGAAAGTTTGTCGTCACACAGCCGTCACAAACGGACAAAAGGGTGCTCAAAAAGATCATGGTGAGTGACGTTGCAGCATGTGTACAAAGGCTGAAATTCGGAAATGAAAAATAATTTGAAGAACTGGATTATTAATTTGCAGTTTCATACGACAAATGTGACTTCAGTCTTTGTATGAATGTTCCTGCATAAAAATTTTCATTGACATCATAAGAGTATGTGCCCCATGCAGTTCAAACCAGTAAAACACCTCATATTTATGTTAGAAATTAATGTACTTTTCTGAATATTCTTTTACGCTTCCAGACTTTCACAACCGAGTTTGCTCAGTCGACTGGCATTGGTTCTTACACCGTGCAGAATAAATTTTTTCTAACATTTTGGAGGAACGTGGCCCCTCCATCTTCAGGGTGAGATTGAATGAGGGTTTATGTGGCTCTTTTCTCCTGCCAATAAACACACAAGCCACTTGAAGCCTAATTCAGTCATCCCGCAGAGGAAGGTAGCAGGTTACTCTGAAACAAGATACCCGGCGAAGAAAATTTACTTTAGATATTTGTTAACAGAATGTTTTAAGAAATTCTTCCAACCTGCTAGCCTAAATGGAATCCATAGAAAGTGTACGTCTTATTATTAAAAACCAACTAATTGCACATACAAAGCATATAGTATGAATATATGTATGTATCATATTCCGTCTTACACGTTTCGGCCGTCGACCGCCATCATCAGCGAGGAACAATTAAAGTTAGGCCTATATCGTTTAAAACTTAATGAAGCCTTTATTCATGTAAAAATATAAGTTAAAATGACATAACATAGTTTAAAATGGCATAGCATAGTTATTACTTGTAATATCTTTGCATAAACAATGGCTTCATTAGGTTTGCAACTATAAGTTTTAGGCATTGCTCCCTGATGATGGCGGACGAGAGCCGAAACATGTAGCAGGGAAAGTCATACGTATATATGCTTTATATGTGCAGTTAGTTGGTTTTTGATAATAATAAGAAGTATTGTAAGTTGCACGGAGTGACCAATGTTAAAATGTACGAAACGTACTTCACGGCCTGCAGTCTTCCAAACTGCAGTGTGTTCAAGAAGTGACGACATTTGTGAAAGATACTGATATTATACTGTAGTAATTATTTAACATGTTAGCCATTACCTTCTTCGTATAACGACATGAATAATCATGGCGTGAAGCACTCTTTGTAAAGTGTTTGCCAGTATTCTTTGCTGAAGACAGTACACAATGCTTGTAAGTTTACATAATGAGCTGCAACAAAGGAAAATATTTCATCAACAGCTTGTTTCTTTTGTAAGCATGACGTGTATATTCTGAGCAATGTTTGTCTTCAAACATGTTGCTTTCCTCATTGTTGTATTTCCCGTTTGGTCTTGGGTGCGCGCTGGTGGGGTTCTTGTATGTTTAAACAAAAACATTAGGAGCGACAAAGATGAGGAAAACTGGAATGTTCTTCATATGGAAGTGGTTTGAGTGGTACGTTTGGATTATTTGACTTTTGTATCATGTAAAACTCCCAAGTTTATGAGTTGCGCAACCTCGAAACACAATAACCCAGCTACTCAAAACATACCATCAAATGACACACAAGCTTCCATAAGTCACACTACTTCATCTCCCAAAATCCAAAACATGGAGAACGTCAATAATGCCACATACACTTTTCGATTATTAGTTTTTATTAATAATTCTATTATTAATTCTTAATAATTATTATTTCTTAATTTCCATATTTAATTACAAGACTTTGACACATCTCAATATACTTTATTCTCATTAACGTTGTCCTAAAAACTTTCCGTCTTTAACGATGACAAAGTTTAGTAACCAAATATTCGAAGAAAGTGCCCGGCTTCAAATTAATGTCTTTTTCTCCTGCAGCTGGCGGGCGGACTTTTGGTTTTAGAATTTAGGAGCTACTCGGTGATTGGAAACCTGGTAGCTTTTGGCAGTCGCAAAATGGCTAGAGCACCCACCATGAGCCAAATGCATCAGAAAGGCTCTGTGGCGTAAGCCGCTGTGGACACCGTGGCCTAGCTTCATTCCGCCGTTTAACACAGCCCGACTGACAAACCAGGAACAAAAGGGACTGTGTTCCATTAAGCAATCAGACGTCAGGATTTTTATTTTAATTTCTCGCGGCAGTAAGATAATTTGGAGTCTCTAGAAACGCAGAAAACGCAATCTCTCGAATTGGCTTTCGAAAATACTGACGTGTTTTTGTGCTCTTCGTGACATTAAATTAAACAGAACAAGATTCAGACTTACAAATGTATTTGCCTAAAACAAGGATTACATTTGTCTGTATATATGTATATATAATTTGTTACGTGGAGCAACAGCCCCTCGTGGGCCAGGGCCTCCTCATTGTCGAGGCTTTACGATCACACTCATTTAGAGACACCACACTCGGCAGCACTCCTCTGGATAAGTGATCAGCCGGACCCAGAGACCTCTACCTGACAACACACAACACTCACAAGAGACAGACATCCATGCCCCCGGCGGTATTTCTTTTTGTTCTCCGTCCTCTTTCTTCCTTTGATCCATTTTGTACCTTTAGATCCTTCCCTCCTTCTTCATGTCACTTATGTTCCTTACTACTATCCTTATACACAAAAATCCATGCCCCTGGTGGGATTCGAACCCACAATCCCAGCAAGCGAACGGTCGCAGATCTACCCCTTAGACCGCGCCGCCAGTGGGATCGGCAGATTCGAACCCACGATCACAGCAAGCGGGCGGATGCAGATCCACGCCTTAGACCGCGCGGTCACTGGGATCGGCACATTTGTCTATATAGTGAAGTAAAGTTATTAAATTCTTATATTCAGTTAATCAACAGGTGGAATACTTCGCGGTTGGAATAATAAATAATAAATAAAAACCATTTAATATGTAAACGTGATAGAGGTGTAACTGATATCTTTCTGACAATTTTTAGCTTAAACTTTTAAAGCCTAGCGGTAACTTTACATAGACCAGGTTTAACATTAAAAAATTCTACGAGGTGCCCACATTGCGTTTATGTGTTTTGTACGGATCTCAGAACAAACAGCAACTTTTGCCTTATAAGACATTAAGAGACTGCTTTTTATAGCCGAAGTGGAGAGTGTTTACAGCGCGGTACGCACTGAGTCCTTATATAAAACAGATACGCTTCGTCTTTAAAGGGTTAAGGGGTACTCGTAATGTACCAAATATGTGTGAACTAATTTAATTAAATGGCGGTATGCAGTAACAATACTTGCTAAATACCCAGCGTGTTCTCTAGTAAACAAGGTGTTTAGATGTCGGCACTTCCGTGACTATAGACACGCGTATTGCCGAGAGTGGAGGCCGTATCCATTGATAAGCAAGCCGGTCGGTACCAAATACATACTTACAAAGGCGTACAACAGAACATCCATGAAGGCAAGAGTCTATCAAGAAACCTTAACTGGTAGATAATAAACCATAAGACGAGTCAGTCATAGAGTAATGAAGCAGCACGATAAAAGCTACCCCGCATGGGAAGAAATAATAATGTCATCCCACGTGAAAACTCTACTTACTGGGCGGTGTATTATGTGCAGAAGGAAAGGAATTTTCACACCGTAAATTAAATAATTCATGAGATTTCAAGAAAACACTTGGACTGGTATCGATGCTTTATCTACCTTGGATTTAAAAAATGGGATGAAATTTTTAAATAATTAATGTATATCTCCGATTGACACGTTTCGTTCTATTTTATATTATTTCATTTTACATTCTTTAATTTTATTCAGCTCTTCTCAAAACTTAATGAAAGACCAACGGTTAATCATGTAATTATATAATGTTTTCCTCATTGTGTTTTCAAAGTTTAAGAGCCTGAAGATGGCCTCATTTATGTCGAGACATGTTGCTCAATTAGGCTGTTAGACTCTGTTACCTAATACAGATAGGTGTGTTGAGGCTGATATTGATTTTACTTATTCATAAAAGGCGCGTGCGTTGAAGTGTACAGAATTGCCAAAAGGAAGACGTAGACGCAGACTGGAATATCATCAAACTTTATCTTAAAGAAGAGCCACTAGTGCCTGAGCCCAGTGCCTTTGAGGTTGAGATGGCTATTGGAAAACTAAAAAGCCACAAATCACCAGGTATTGATCAGATTCCAGCAGAATTGATTAAAGCAGGGGGTAGGATTATTCGGTCTGAAATCCATAAACTTATTATTTCTGTTTGGAATAAGGAGGAATTGCCTGAGGAATGGAAGGAGTCGGTCATTGTGCCTATTTATAAGAAGGGTGATAAAACAGATTGTAGTAATTATCGAGGCATATCACTTTTGTCGACTACGTACAAAATTCTATCCAACATCCTTTTGTCAAGGTTAACTCCATATGCAGAGGAAATTATTGGGGATCATCAGTGTGGATTTCGACGTAACAGGTCAACCACTGATCATATATTCAGCATTCGTCAAATACTTGAGAAAAAATGGGAATACAATGAGGCAGTGCATCAGCTATTTATAGACTTCAAGAAAGCCTATGATTCAGTTAGGAGGCAGGTCTTGTATAATATTCTCATTGAGTTCGGTATCCCCATGAAACTAGTAAGGTTAATAAAAATGTGCCTAAGTGAAACATATAGCAGAGTTCGGGTAGGCAAACATCTGTCTGACACGTTCCCTATTAAGAATGGCTTGAAACAAGGAGATGCTCTGTCGCCATTGCTTTTCAACTTTGCTTTAGAATATGCCATTAGGAGGGTTCAGGCAAACCAGGAGGGCTTGAAATTGAATGGTACACATCAGCTTCTGGTTTATGCTGATGATGTTAATATATTGGGCGGAAGCGTACATAGCATAAAGAAAAATGCAGGAGATTTAATTATTGCTAGTAAGGAGATTGGTCTAGAAGTAAATGCTGAGAAAACTAAGTACATGGTCATGTCTCGAAATCAGAATGCACGACACAATCACAACATAAATATAGATAATAAATCCTTTGAAAGGGTGGAAGAATTCAAATATTTGGGAGCAACCCTAACGAATCGAAACTCCATTCATGAAGAAATTAAGAGCAGATTGAAGTCGGGGAATGCTTGCTATCATTCGGTGCAGAATCTTTTGTCTTCCAGGTTGCTATCCAAAAACACAAAGATTAGGGTATACAGAACTATAATTTTACCTGTTGTTCTGTATGGATGCGAAACTTGGTCTCTCACACTGAGGGAGGAACAAAGACTGAGGGTGTTCGAGAATAGGGTGCTGAGGAGGATATTTGGGCCTAAGAGGGACGAGGCGACAGGGGAGTGGAGAAGACTACATGACGAGGAACTTAATGACCTGTACTCATCACCAAATATTATTCGGGTAATCAAATCGAGAAGACTGAGATGGGCGGGGCATGTGGCACGTATGGGGGAGGAGAGAGGTGCATACCGGATTTTGGTGGGGAGACCCAGGCGTAGATGGGAGGATAATATTAAGATGGATATTCGGGAAGTGGGATGGGAGGACATGAACTGGATTGAGCTGGCTCAGGATAGGGACAGGTGGCGGGCTCTTGTGAATGCGGTAATGAACCTTCGGGTTCCATAAAATGCGGGGAATTTCTTGACTAGCTGATAAACTGTTAGCTTCTCAAGAAGGCCTCTGCTCCATGGAGTTAGTTAGTTAGTTAGTTATCTTAAAGAAAAGGAAAGTGAGGGTTTGGATTGCATTCATCCGGCTCACTGACTGGCTCTGCTGAACACACGGTAATGAAGTATTTCTTGACCAGCTGAGTGACTATCTTCCGTGAATGGAGTCTATTGTGACAGGACATAAGTTAATATTGCAGTAAACTAAATTATCTTTTGACAAAATTGCGAACAATAAGAGCAGAAGAAACAGAGGAACATGACTTCTTAGGGCTGTGTTTGTAATTCCCATATTTCCTTTTTCATGGGATTCGCTTTAGGTTTTCTTCTTTAGAAACAACAACGCTCTGTTTACAGCTTCACTGAGAAGCAGTCCTTCATTTGACCTGTGGTCTGTGTGTCTATAAGGGGGGTCCATTTAAAATAATGTAGTCTTCCATTTGCTTTCCCCAACACTGTGCTGGCCTCATTTCCTCTCTCTTAACACTTGTGCCGCTGCGTTCTGAAGCGAAACAAGCCAACAACACAACTTGTAAAGCCTACTTGCGTATTGCATATATTCCTGATCGTACACTTTTATCAGTACTGCTACGGTTGCCTTATTTTAATTCTGGGAAGAGCTTAGTGCTGGGGTACATATCTCATGTGTGTTAATTTTTTGCACATATCCTTCAATTTTAAATGATCCATAGCCGTGCACTGAGCAGTAAGGTAGTGTATTAAAACCAACACATGCATGTGAGTGTATTATACACACTGTATACCTTCTACATGCTTCGGCCACTCGTGTGGCCATCTTCAGGGGGGTGCATTACAAAGAATAAACACATCGATATATTACATATTATATCGATGTATTTATTCTTTGTAATGCACCTCCCTGAAGATGGCCATATGAATGGCCGAAACATGTAGGAGGTGTACCGTGTGCATAATAAACTTCCATACACTTACGTGCATTTGTCAGTTTTAATGGCATACCTTATATCCTTAAATCTTCGCCATGGACCCGGTGTGTGTAATTACTGACTTCGAATCCGTATTTTGTACGTCACGCGTAGGAATGTGTATGACATATCTCGGTATTCAGTTTCACATGCCAAGCTTTGTGTCGCTTACTCATTGCCATAAAACCGAAATCTAAATAAAATTATTCTCACGGCCGCCATACTCTTATTTTACACTTTAAGAATTATTTCCTTATCAAAAGTGTACATTCTTCACCATATCACGTGAGGATAACAAGGTACGTACCGGTATTGCCGTTGTCACACCTTCACGCGTCCCGCGGGCTTTATTTTTAAGTGTGCCATTGAACTGCGTGTTAATTGCTGATATTATATGGTGTTGGTGTTTATTTTATTTTATTTTATTTTATTGCATGCTCCATTACTAGCAGTAATAGTACATGCCTTATTGTTTACAATTACAATGCTTTGAAATAGCTACGCTGATTGTTACATACTATGAAATTAACTTAATCTACTTTTTACGATATATTTAACACTTCGTTAAGTTTCTCTAAAGAAATTTCGTTAGTGAATTTAGCAAATACTTTGAAATGTTTCCTTATTAGTTCATTTTTACTCATTGGCCACACGTCTGTCTTTAATACTGTTGATATTAAATTGTCTCTTTGTTTAGTTAGCAGCTCACATTCATAAAACAAGTGGTCTATTGTTTGGTCCGTGGTGCCACAAGGGCATATTGGTGTATCAATTATTTTAAATCGGTGTAAATATGATCTTATGTTGCCGTGCCCCGTAACCATGCACATGAAATTTTGGGTAATGTTTAATTTCATTTTTAGTCTTTCAACAACTACTGGGAAGTATTCTTTTGTGATTTTTCCCTTTGTTGTTTGGTCCCATTCCATAGCACTTCTCAGCACTTTTACTACCAAGTTCACTTGTCGGTACACTTTTTGGAACTCTCCTGTAGCATTCTATGATGTCTTCGTCCGTCGCTGCTTCCTTTGCGAGTGTGTCGGCCAACTCATTACCCTGGATTCCGACGTGAGCTTTAACCGAGCAGAGTTGAATGTTCCAGTTCATTTTTCCCATCTCCGTCATTTTCCTTCTTGTTTCTTCAATGAGGAATGTGTGGATGTTGCTATTTTTAAGCGAGTCCAGAGTCATTCGGCTCTCTGTGTATATGGTGGCCGTCTTGTCTTCTGTTTGTATGTTTTCTGCATACTCTAATGCTATCAATATCGCCAGCTGCTCGGCCTGGTTGTTGGTGCATCTTTTGTTTAACCTGTATTTTAGGCTTTTCATATGATTACCTGATGTAAATATGGCTACGCCTGCGCCTACTCCCTGTTCTGACTTGCTTCCGTCAGTAAATATCTGGATTGTACTTGTCTCCTCGTTGTTTTCTGTAAGGAAGGTTATCATTTCTGCAGGGTGATGCCAATATTTAACTCCCATGTCACCATCAACCAGTGCTTCCTCTTTCGTGTTTCCTCTGGTGAGCTGGTATAATTGAAATGCTTCCTCTATTTTTATGGCAATGGGGGTCAGTCCTGTCAGTATGCAGAGTGCTTCATTCGACACTGTGCGGAATGCCTTTGCAATTTTTATATTTATAAGCCTTTGTACCCTTATTAGCTTAGATTTGTAGCTTGCTTTGTCAAGGGCTTTTTTCCACACTGGTGCTCCGTACAAGAGGAGAGGCAGTATTCCTCCTGTGTAAATTGTCTTCAGGGCTGCATGTTTTAGCCCCCAGTTGAGCTTTGCCGATTTGGATAGGGCAAATATCAATTTGGTACATTTTTCAGCCATATAGTTTATGTGTTCCCTAAAGGTAAGTTTACTGTCAAATATTATGCCCAAGTATTTCAAACTGTGCACTTGAGGCAGAGGTTTGTCGTTCGAATATATTTCAAGTTCTTTTCGCTTCAGTCGTGTCATTAGCATTACTTTTGATTTTTGTTCATTAAATCTAATTTTGTTCTCTTTTGCCCATGCTGAAATTTTGCTCAATTCAACATTAGCAATGTTCTCTGCTTCTCTAATGGATTCTGCTTTTATCAAAATTACCAAGTCGTCTGCAAATGCTACTGTTTTCGTATGATTAGCGTATCCCAAGTTAAGTGGGGAGTTATACTGTATATTCCAAAAACCGGGTCCGCAGCATGACCCTTGTGGACAGCCTTTGGTAATTTTCTTTTCTGTTCTACTGCTGTTAATTGATATTACCGCTCTTCTCTCTCTAAAGTAGTCTTGCGTGAGTTGGTAAAGATTTTGGGGGCATTTGGCGTCTCTCAGCCCCTTTAGTATGGCCGGCCACCAGGCCGCGTCGAATGCTCCCTTAACGTCTAAGCTGGCCATGATGACTACTCTCCCTCTTTCCAGTTCCGGTTCAATAAATTGCTTCACTGTCACAGCTGCATCTGTCGTGCTCTTTTGATGAGTAAATCCGAATTGGTTGTCATTTAAAAATTCAATTTTGTGTACATGATGCATAATTCTGTTTATCAGTAATTTTTCCAGCACCTTGCCTCCTATGTTCAGCAGACTGATTGGGCGATACTTGGACGGGTCTAAGCTGTCTTCTTTGCCAGGTTTGGTGATTGGAATTATCTTGGCTATCTTCCAATTTTTTGAGAAGCACCCTCTTTTCAAACATTCGTTGTAGATGGAAGTTACAGTTTTGGGTATGCTTTTGAAAACAAGTGTTAAGATTTCACTTGTGAGTCCGTCTGGTCCTGGTGCTTTCCTGGGATTGAAGCCTTCAATAATCTGCCTGACTTCGTCCTGGGTGAACTCTTTGTCGTCAGTGGTTTCGATCGGGTGGTCTGTTAGCTTCCGGATGTTTACGTGATGATCCGTGTCGTCTTGGGTATTGTCTTCTGGAATAAGCTGTTCTATCATAAGTCTCAACGTTTCTATGATATTTGCTGTTCTTGAGCCTCTGGTTTTGTAGCGTAGTCAGCGTTGCCTTATTTCGTGTTTTCCCTGAGGCAAGTTTATACGCCTTATTCCATTGATTGCTCGGAGATGTTGTGTTGCAGTATTGTTTCCATGAGTTTATTTTCTCTTTCCTAATTGCCGCTTGATACTTCTTTTTCCCTTCGATGTATTGGTTCTTTCTATTCTTCCTTAGTTCTTCGTTGTTTAGTGTTCGTTGGTATCTTCTTCTTAGTGCATTTGTCCTTTTCCTCATTACCTTGAGAGCGTCCGTCCACCAAGGAACTGACTTTCCCTTTGGAGTAGTGTTTGGTGATTTTAAATGTCTGCACGTGTCCTTGTATGCTGACTGCATTGTTTCGTCGAATTTCTCTATAAATACGCCTATGTCTTTTTGTTCTGTCGACCTCGTGTTTAGTTTCTCGTCTATTTGTGTAGTGTTTCCCTCGTTGCTTTCAATATGAAAATTCTTTGCTATTAACTGGAGTAAGTTTTGTAAAATTCCGCGTGTTGTTGTTCTTTTATTATGTAGCGTATTCCTAAAAAATTGTATATTTGTGCTTTGTCTTGGGCGAAATTGGTGTTGGTGGTAAATAAATAAATGAATGAGCATGGAGCATTGATGAAATGATATTTACAGTGTAAAAACGAAGCACTCCGAGAAAAACGTGTCCCAGTAACACTGTATCCGCTACGTGGGGTGGTCTGGGATGGAGGCCGGGCTTTCGCGGTGACAGTTCGGCACATTTTTATTGCAGATGGTGATAAATAAAAGGTACGGATATTGAAGTACAATTTTTCACATCTTTCACACCAAGTTTAATGACGTAATTCTAGTAATTCAAAAGTTTGTGTGGGGGCGGTCGCACACACAGCAGGTCATGCATGGAGTATATCGCTGAGACTTGATGCTCAACTCACAGATCTTACAGACCGTCGGTTCTAGCACTGTGGGTGGTGCTGGTGGCTCCCTTGGGATATTCGTTTTTTTTTCGAGGCACTGTGATTTGAATCCGTAAGAAAGTACAGCTATTATTAGGTGCTTTCGCAAATTTGCGAAGAACGATTATTAGCTTCATCATGTCTGTCTGTCCGCATGGAACAGCTCTGCTCCCACTGGACGGATTTTCATGAAATTTAATACTTGAATACTTTTCGAAAATCTGTCGAGAAAATTAAAGTTTTATTAAAATCTGACAAGAATAGTGGGCACTTTACATAAAGAACAATGTGTATATATGATCTCTTGCTGAATTCTCCTTAGAATGAGAAATGTTTCAGACAACAGTTGCAGAGAAAATCAAAACATATTTTATGTTCAGTAACTTTTCCCCCCGAAGATTGTGCCGTTTATGAGAAGAAGCGGAAAAATACGGTAGAGCCAGACAGATAACAGTGTGATAAACCTCATGCATATTTATGCTGGGTAACTAAGGCAAGAATGCAGGCACACACTCAGACTATGTTAGCACTTGTTGCTTTTCCATGGCTACAATGACGTGCCACAGTGTTACGCTATGCATACGCTGCCTGTCTTGTTAGATAGTTAGACAGATAGATAGATAATAGATCTGTTGTCCATCATGGTATATATAATCCACATTAATACACATATTGACATCCCAGTAGATTAGATTGGGCTTCAACAGACTGCGTAACGAAATTATTAGGCCTGAATGTGCACTGTGGATTATTTAACAACGCCCCCTGTTGCTCGGAATAGGCCAGCTTGCTCGCTTTTCATATTTTACGTATACATACGTAGTTCAAAAATAGGCCTATGGTTATTCGAGTCTTCTTACTGTGTTCTGTAAATTAGGGGGAAAAAGTGAGAAGTGAAAAGGAAAATAATAATCAGCATGCTTCATAAATGTTACATATGATTTTATCAGAATAGAATACATGAAGCTAACCTGTAGGGAGAATTTCGTCACAGCTCTTCATCGGATCTTCTCGGTTTAAGTACAGAATCGAAAATTGTGTGACAAGTATTTCGTGGGTATTTTGTATTCCAAAAAAAAAAAAGTGTTGACGTCGTACTAAGTCTATGATTTCCGTGTTTTGATTTAGCTCTTTAAAGCGTAGTGGTTAGTATGTGTACAGCGATTTGCCACATCTAAAAATTCTCCGTCTGAACACAGAATTCTTCTACGTGTTGTGTATGGATGCCAGAACAAACATTATTTACTTATGCAGCATCAAGTGGATGGTTTCTACAACTGAGAGGGAGTGTGTTTAGTGTGCGGTACGAGCTCAGTACGTAAATATAATTGAAGTTTACCTTCAGCGTGACCATAATACAGACCTGAAGAAACTCCGTGGAACAACTATTTTTGTACTGCTAGTTGGCCAAGAAATTCTTCGTATTTTAATGACACCAGCGGTACGTTACCATGTCCAAAATGTCACGCCACTTGATCGTGTTCTAATGTAGACGAGTCCAGGTAAGTATCAATTCTTTATGAGCCATTTTAATCCCCCCCCCCCCCCAATGGCTCGACAGCCAGAGAGGGTCTACGCCTCCTCATTTTCGAGGCTGCACGATCACACTCGGTTAGGCACACCACAGTCGGTAGGACTCCCCTGGACGAGTGATCAGCCTGACGCAGAGATTTAATATTAACCTTTAATTTGTTCTTAGGTCTCCCCAAGTAGTCTGTTTTAGTTCTTTCATCAGATTTGCTGTGAATTTGCCATTTCTCCCATGCTCCCGTCATCTTATTTTCCTTGATTTCAACCCCCTTCCTCCCCCCTCCCCCCCAAACAATATTTGTTGAGTAGTACAACTTATGAATATCTTCATTATATTATAGCCTTGGTCGGTCTCGTGTTTGTTCAAATGTTCTCCTCAGCACTTTTTCTCAGATACCCTCAATTTGTGTTCTTTCCGTAGCACAAGGCCCTGAGCTTCTCACATATATATAGGTACAACTCATCACACAAAAATATTTCGATGGCTCTTATTCGCTGTGGGAGGCGAAATACTCGTAGCTCAGTAAGTGGAGAGACTTGGCCGCGGCTGGACGATGAGTGTCCTGGGTTGTTATATAGAAAAATGAAGAGCTATTTCTCTTGAAGAACATTCAGACTAGTTCTGGAGCCCACCCAGTTTCACATCCAATGAAGACGGGGGCATGCACTTCCACTGCCCCATACGTTTTCATGGCATGGTGCTTAATTAAGTACAGGCACAACTTTACCTTGTTCGCTGTAAATTCTAACGAGGATGTGAATTCAAGTATGGCATAACTGGGATAATTGAGCACGTTAATCTATGACGTTAACGTTGCTTGTGTGTCAGGGAGGTCCGGCAGTTTGGAATTGTTTATATTTGTGCATTCCATCTTGGAAGTATTCCAGGATGCCAAAAGATGGGGTATTAAGTTATCCTCTCAATGTTCAAATATAAAATAAAAATAACTCTGTGGTAGCGTTCACATCAGAGTACAGTGTAGGTGACCTCTATGAAGGTCACCCTCTCTCGGCTTTGTTGCTTCCTGCTGGCAATCAATACGGACTCGCAGAAGAATCGCTCCAAAGGGGCAGTGCCCGCGTTTTATTGCAGCAGCTGTCACGTGTTATTAGGGCGCTGTCCCCTTTACGGTTTTGTCAGTCTCGAGTCTCAGTCTCTGAGGATCACACTCGAAATATTCTGAATCAGCTTTAGTTGAGAATTGTTTGGTGTTATCCAGTGGGGAAAAGCTGCTGATCGATCACATTCCAGAAACTGGTAGTTGCTAACATCGCGGCGTCTAACAAAACGACGGTATATTTTATACACTAAAGTAACCAACCAGTCAACCTTAGAGCAGGGCCGTTCTTGCACAATCGGCAGTCGTTCACTTGTTACATAAATAAGCAGTATTTTATGCACCCCAAGGCTCACCACAGTCTTAACAAAAGCCCTCCATTAGACCCTCTCCTAAGTCATTCGAATCAAGTTGACATTCGCCACCACATTTAAATTCCATTTTAATATTATAATCTGTCGTCCCATCTGTGTCTTTTCATCACACGTGATTACAACAAGGCATTGAAAATGTACGTGCGAAAAAAACGTTACTATGATGACTGTCTATTAGGAATGTAACACTGTGAAGCCTGGTAGAAACTTACCATGTTTATGAGGAACTTTCTACCTCCATTTTCAATGTGGAAGAACATTTGGCGTCAAGCCCCATAACAAACAAGTTTTCACACTCACCACCGTGAAAATCTCAAATCTCAACAGTATCAGTGTAATGGCGACATTACGTGGATAGGCTTAACCACAGTTACGTAACTTTAGTGACGCGATTCATTCATCGCCAAGTTCCTGATGACGAAACAAATTAATTTTGGCGTTAAAGGGTTAATGTATAGGTGCAGGTGCACAATGAAATCCTACGTAGCATGGAATTAGTAGTGGAGCCTGGCGTTGAGAATGACATTTCCTGGGAAAATGACCCTTTCTTTGCCTCTTGGGCATCAGAGTGGTTCATTAAGTCTTTGAGATCCAATACCCGTATAAATTCATGTGTATTTGGAATTATTGCCAGTTCTGCCAACCGTCTTTCTATCCTCTTTGGTCGTAAACAATTCTTAATTAACTGCCCGTTTGAAAGACCGTATTCGCCGTTTGTCACTGTAATAGACGTACGTCTTGACCATTCTTATATTTGTTAAGTGACCAAAATAATTGTCTGAATTCATTTTTTATTGCTCCAGGAAAAGTTCCCGGAGTCGGGATATTTCAGCCGGTATAGTAACTGAGATACTGGCTAGACGGCCGAGGAGTAGGGGTTCGATTTCCGGCAAGGGCACAGATTATTCAGGGCCCCATCCAGTGTCCTACTCAGTCGGTTCTTCTTCGCACGATATTATAAAGAATGTAACGGGAGGCTTCACTATAGATGGTTCTTAACACCAGGCCTGAAGTGAGGCTTACATACAAGAGAAGGGGATTTAAATGCATCTGTTTCTATATTGTTTTAACTACTGAGACCATAGTTCAAATCATGTAGCATCGGATTTTAGGACGATTAATGAATATTTAATTTAAAAGGGCCGTTCCCAGTGGCTGCGCGGTCTAAGGCGTAGGTCTGAGGCCGAGCGCTTGCTGGGATCATGGGTTCGGATCCCACTGGGGGCATGGATGTTTGTCTCTTGTGAGTGTTTGTGTTGCCAGGTAGAGGTCTCTGCGACGGGCCGATCCCTCGTCCAGAGGAGTCCTACCGACTGTGGTGTGTGCTTGAGTGTGATCAAATGAAATTACAAACCCTCGACACCTACTGTGAACAAGTAGGTAAGAGGGAAGGACTAAGAAAGAAAGAAAGAATTTAAAAGGGTGTGGAAGGGAGGAGTCATTATCTAGTGTGACTACTCTCCCGGCATTTGCCGTAAGGCAAAGATAAAAAGAACGAAATTCGGCAGTCATGGTAGCTGATCTCCGTTTCGTGATTCGAATCCGAGACTGTCCGAACGCAAAGCTCAAGTGCCAACCACTCAGCCGTGACGTTCTGTCATTTATTTGTTGTGTCTTCTAAGGTACCAGTCAGTATAGTGACTAGACTACGAGGTTAAAAACGTAGGAATCGTGGTTCGGTCTCCGGCAGGTTAAGAGATTTATTTCTTCTCAATAGCATCCAGACCGGCTCTGGCGCCGACCCAGCTGCCTATTCAATAAACACCGGTGGCCCTTTCCTGGAAGGGGGCGGGGAAGCGGCTGAGCATGAAGGTGGTCACTTACCTTCACCCAGTGCCGAGGTTAAGAGTGAGGGAAGCTATCCATCTACTCCCTCTCTACGCCTTCATGGCCTGCACGGGGACGACTTTGCTGTACCTTCAACTTGACCAACGAGTGGCCTTACACGACTATAAAATTCAGAAATTTAAATACACATTCCTGTTGTGAAAGGCCTGTAGTGCACATATTGTCAAATTCTCTAGAATTTTATCTTTTGACTTTTTATTAAACTTTTTCGAAACATTTTGATTTGGTTGAAATGGGAAACAGGTAACACACTTTACATGGCGGTCTACGCAGAACCGGCCTTAGGCCGATTGGACCGATTTGACGCAATTGGGCCACGCGCTTAGGGCGGCCCCACGCTCATGGAGGATTTGCGCATTATTAATTTTTAAAGACGATAAAAAATTGTAATTTTAATTTTTAATTCTAACTTACGTTAAGATACCAAAACGTTAGTCCTTTTTTTGCTCCGCGCAATAAATTTTAGGGGCCCGCCACAAGGGGCAATCGGGCCGCGCGTTTGCTAAGGCTGGCACTGGGTCAACGTAGGTTTATGCAATAGGCCCTTGTAGTGGGAGCAGACTGTCCGTCTTGTAACGCACGAACTGAGGCCCAGGAAACAACCGACGATATGAACCTATCGCTTTTTACGAGACGAGTGCAGGAAATAGGATGTATACGAGATAAGTACAAGAAATACGATAGAGTAGGAATAGGAGGGATAGTAACAGGGCAAAGGCGCCAGAAATGTTACGCCCTGCAGTCATTTCCTAACTTTTTAATATTATTGTATGCCGGATTAGCGGTCGGCTTCCAGCTGCTGTAGTTAATCGCACTAAATATGAAGTTCTCGGTTTACGACCTACATATTGAGGAGGAACGCGCTGGAAATAAACTTTTGTCAGCCATCCAGAGAATCTTATGGTGACCAGAACGACTAGGAGCTCGAAAGGATAGTGACGGGCCCTGGGTGATAAAACTTGTGCTCCAAGCATCGGGGGGTCACCGTATAACTAGGTGTAACGCCAAAAATAACCAAGATGTTTATATGACCATGCAACTCAAAATTTGTATTGCAGCCCGCTGTGTTTGTTCTTGGTATTTCAGAACGAGAAATCGAATTATCGATTGAAGAATACCATCTAATGGTATGTGACACCGGGTCATTTGGTGGGTAGGTACGCCTACCATAATTTCGGTGGAACCTCCTGCATTCAGCTTCATGTTCTGTTTTGTTCTGAAGATGGTGGCAGCAGGACCCCCTGAAACATTCGTTATCTATCTACCCAACTGCATGGTGTCACATTCCATTAGACAGTAATCTTTATAGTCAACCGCTGTCAAAACCGCATGTCTGACAAATAATTGGTAATTTAACGACACTATCTCAACTGCATAGCTTATTTCGGGAAAGGGAATTAATGTCTATTAATGATGGCTGGTGATTCTACATTTCTGTATTTATTATTTTAGGTAAGGAAGTGTCTCGCTGCAAGTGTGTCCTAGGGTTAAACTGTATGATGGCTGTGAGTGAGTATGTAACAGAAAAATATATGTAAAGAAGTGGCCGTTGCCCATGCTGAGGTACAGTGTTTGCTTTTGCCCGAGATCGCTCTAATACAAGCGGTAATGTTGAAGCATTACATCGCGCCCTTCGATTTTACCGCTTCCAATTATGGATCGGAAAAACTCGGGATTTAGCGTCGATGTTAAGGTTTGCGTAATGGTTTGTTCGTAGGTTACTTTACGATATTCTACAAACTATTCAGCTTACTTAGTATGAGATGTCTGAATGGATAGTTATATAAAGCGAATTGAATATGGTGGGGCTTGTAGTAGCCGTTATATTTCAGTATTATACAAAGTCAGCCAAGGAGGACGTCTGGACGTGTTTATGTCCGTCCAATTTCAGCATTTCATTAACAACAATTAATCACAATTTTCATGTTCTTAAAAGCTCCATATTTTTTTTTGAAGCAGAAAATCTTTCTGCTTTTATTGTATGAAAGGACTCAATGGATTATATATTGCGAGTTTTCGAATCTTTCGATTGGTTAAGTTATAAATAAAACGTGTTTGGGAAGAGGCAGAAAAGGAAACCAAAGCAGCAGGGAGGCCCTGTATAACGGAGAAGATCTTCGAAGTGTTCTATATATGACTGATGGGTGGGGAGTAAGAGAATCCCTTCTACTCTGTACAGTAAGAGCTCTTTCCTTGCCCGGGTTTTCTTGAAATAAACTGTACTAAATTTGAGAAAATGCTCCTCGTTTATACCTTTAACATCGTGGGGCCGCATATTGATAGGATGTCGGACGAATTTCCAAACGCTGAAACAGTGTAACAGTACAATACGCATCGCTTTGTAGACTGTGAGCACTCAGTTATGATCTCATGTAAACTGAGAAGACAGGGAGAAACGGAGAACCTGAGAGACTAAAGGTTTTAGTGTATAAAAGTGTCAAGTTTGTGTAAAAGTTTTAGATATTATAAGCCTGCTGTTTAAAACTACAGCAGTGTTGAATTCAGAACCATGATTTTTGTGGACAGAAGAGATTGTAATGTCTGCTATGTCAATCCATTGGTAGTCGGAATCATTTGGTAGACTAACAAGATAGGTAGAGTCAGAGGTTATCCTGGTCACCGGAATACACACTGCAAGTGTCATTCACGATACCATTAAGCTCTATTGCAGTAGTTCCCAACGTTTGCGAGTAGAAGGACCCTGGCCTTAAAAATAGAGAAAAAAATGAAGAAAAAAGGAAAGTGAAAGAAAGGAGTAGTAAAAAAAAAGAAAAACGTCAGATTGAGAAAGAAAACAGTCCCATCCCCACGTGTTAATAATTGTACTTTGGGGTTCGTGAATTGAAAAAATATTGACTGTCAAAAAAAGACAGTTACAAAGCCAGTAACCGCTGTAAATTAATTCATATTTTATTAATTACGAAAGTAATAACAGAAGAAACGACGCTGTCACTGAAGGGGAAAGATTTGCTGATAAGCTGTATAAATTCTGTGAGCCTTTCAAATAACAGCGCATCACTCGGCGGAGGGAAGTCTGCTACCCAAAGGTTGGGAACCACTACTCTGTTTTTTTATGTGAACTTTAATATGAAAAATCTCGAGATTCTCTGGAGAAATGTGCATTATTACTTCAAATGCATAGACTTATAATTGCAATATTTGCCGTATGTGAATTGGAAATTTAATCTGTAACCGCAAAGAAAGCAATTCATGTGCTCGAGAGTAGCGTGCTCAGGAAAATATTTAGACCAAAGAGAAATTAAGCAACAGAAGAATGAGGAAGAATTAAGAATGTGAATGTATATCATCTGTATTCGTAACACAATGCACTGACAACGTCAGGGAGGATAATATGGAATGGACATGTAGCACATATGGGGGATATTGGAAACATACGCAACACTTGGCAGTCGGAAAGCCTAAAGTGCAGCCATTTGGGAGAACTTCTGTGAGATGGTAATATTAAAATGCATCTTAAAATAACAGAGTGTTAGCTTGTAGACTGGATTCATCTAGCTGAGGATAGAAAGCACTTTGAACCAGCCACCTCTCCAGGAATAGCAACCAGCGCAACCGTTTGGACAAATTCGATACGCGAGATTAACAGCCCTAAGATGCAGACTGGTTCTTTACTGGCGGGGATAAGCTACGTAATCATGCGTTACATTTCTGCTTTATTATTATTGTTATTTTTGATAACCTGTGTTTTAAAATATTTCACAACTGAGTAATTAACGCAGATTTATTTTTATGTAGGTCGATACGAAGAAAGTTGTAAGACAAAAATGTAATTAAATGTAAAGCAACATTTCAAATAGCGTTGTAATAGTGTCGAAAAGCTAACTGATGAATTAGGGTGTTTAGTGATGACCTGAGAATGGCTCGTACAAGCTGAAACATGTAGTCGAGTATATGTATCAGTCGCCATACGCTCATATGCAGTCTGATACAACAAGTCAATAACGCTGTGTTGAAACGGAATTGTTGATATCTGAATTATTCGACGACTTTCGAAACTATGTGTTGCTTATCAGCTTATCTGATGGACAGCTGTGCTGCTTGTCACTGGGGCGACGCTCGACTTTTGCCTTATCAGTACTCGGGTGCCTCGTTTGTTTATCACCGCGAGAGCCTGGAACGGTTCTGTCCGCACCTCTAGAAGAAAGGAATTAATGAACACAGGTAATTTTATTTGCAAACTATTTGATAGTAATATTACATTTGTTTATGTGAATGAGGGAACCTGGGTGAAATGTTTAAGATTGCACGTTTGCCGTCATCGGATACAATATTCGCTTAACGTAATTTTTCGAAGTACACATGCAGGTAATCAGCATTCGAGTGTCTTATTTCAAGGTTCCAGAATACCAACATGGCAGCCGCTGAATTTCAGAGCCGGAAGAGCTCATCTAGTGCAATAATGTAATTGTGAACGGTGATAGGTCTGAAAAACACGAGTCGTTCGTGAAAAATACCAATGACACCCTCAGGAATCGAACCCGCGACCGTCCGGTTTGTAGCGCAGTGCCTCAACCAGCTGCGCCACCGCGGTCCCTAGTCAATAAATACCCGCCTAGGACACTACCAGCGTAACAGGAACCTACTATTGCCATCTACGCTGAGCCAGACGAATCCCTCCCACACCGTCACACCGAGATCTTCGTTCATGGAAGTATTCCAAATAATACTGCCCCATCAAGTTTAAAATTGTACACAGACAGGGGCGTAGCTGGGTGTGGGGAGAGTGGCGCGTACGCCCCTGGAAACGGAGTTCAAGCGGCGGCAAAATGGTCGGAAAAGTTAACCCTATAAATGATTATGAATTTTAAGTTCAAAGTTTCGGTTGGGTGCGGCCATCGTGATTACTCGCCGCCGGCGCCAAAAATCGTAGCTGCGTCACGGCACACTTTTTTTTTTACCGTGTATGGTGTATGCAGAATTTCTGATCAGTAGTTGTCAGTTGCGTTAGAATCCAAACTAATAACCGCCAATAATTCTTTTTATGTGCGACGTCCATCCTATGAGAATAATTCGAATAAAACACACAAAGGTAATAAAAATTATATTAAAGTACAGTATCTCTGTATTTGATTAATTGGACCAAGAAAACCGTCACGAACATTGGAATCACAAACACTGGAATCCATTTCTATTGTAGAATGCACATTTGGTTCCAAGAACGTAGGAAATATCACTAATGAAATGACAATCTAAAAAACATAATAAACGTCAAAGTTTATTTTAATAAAATAACGACACCTTTTGAGACATCAAATACGTTATGTGGTTGAAGAGAGGAGTGTTATTCCACAAAGCACGAAAGCAAGCAATCTTACTTAATGAAACGTAAAGCTTGACTGAGCTAAGAGTGATGTGGGCAATAGTAGCAGTGGGGAAACTGATTTTCCAGTCACGTGGTACGACACGAGTAGTCGGAACCAGTCACGAGAGGTCAAAACAATGGTATTATAATTCGTAATCACGAAAGGTCGAAGTGTGGAACATCGACCTTCACGAACATCCGAGACTATGCGGTAATTACTGCAGTCAGCTTTATACTAACTACGCCCAGCGGAGTTCTCATTCAGTAGTGGATAGTCTCTCTCTGACGTACTCAAAACGTCCGTGCCGTTTATGAAAAGCAAATATTCGTTGCCATGCTAAAGACGGGCCGCTACAGGGTCATATCCTGAGTCATACGAATCAGGTCTATACTTTCAAGACCTACTGCGGTATATTCCTTATCAGCTGGCTGCTGACCTCTCATCTAGCGCCCAGTTTTCATAAACACGACAGCCAGTTTTGCACCACCGTTAAATACCCTACGCAGAGACAGAACACTAACCACTACAGCCGCCACGAGTTTTTTTTTCACACGCAGCGGCACGTTGGTGGCTGATGCAACGCTAGCCACACGAGCGAAAAACGAACGTGCCGTTATCAGCATAGAAGCGCCAACACGGCGGGGTCGTGACGTGACTGTAGGTATTCGTACAGATGATGTCGGTTGTGTTACATGTACGGAAGGATCTTGCATCAGACACACCACTTCCGCTAGACGCAATAAGGCGTGGTGTACGTCTGGGATGGTGTCGTAACGAGTGGACAGAGAAGTTTTTATCTGTCAGCGTCACTCGAGACTTTCCGAATTCATTTACTGTTTCGCACATAAGAGTTAATAATGGTGCGGTTTGATTTATACAAGTGTAAGAACAATATGCAATTTCATGTAATGGTTACGTAAAGAGCAGAAATATCTTGACTGTCGTGGAGTGTGCAGGCCCATGTGCAGTACATGGTTCACTGGAATGTGGACCGATGTACTGCACGTGTCATTACCATACAGGCTTGTGTACATATTATGCATTTTTCATTACCATATAGACGCCTGTACGTTTTATTACCAAAAGGCGTACGTGCATGTTTCATTATCGTGCAGGCCTATGAACATGTCGCACACCACAGACCTATGTACATGGTTTATTACACTGCAGACCTATATATGCTTCATCACCAGACAGGCCTATGTACATGTTTCATTACAATACAGACCTATATATGCTTCATCACCAGACAGGCCTATGTACATGTTTCATTACAATACAGACCTATATATGTTTCATTACCATACAGGCCTATGTACATGTTTCATTACAATACACACCTATATATGTTTCATTACCATACAGGCCTATGTACATGTTTCATTATCGTACAGGCCTAGGTGCGCCGAGCCGAGTGGCCGCGCGGCCGAAGGAGTGGGTCTTCGGCCGAAAGCTTGCTGGGATCGTGGGTTCGAATCCCACCAGCGGCATGGATGTTTGTCTCTTGTGAGTGTTGTGTGGTGTCAGGTAGAGGTCTCTGCAACGGACTGATCATGTGCCCAGAGGAGTCCTACCGAGTGTGGTGTGTCGAAATGAGTGTGATCATGGAACCTCATAAATGAGGAGGCCTAAGCCCACAATAGAGCTGTTGAGCCACAAACAAACAAACAGGCGTACATGTCTTATTACAATACACGCCTGTGTGCGTTTCGTTACCATGCAGGCCTAAGTACGTGTCATTGCCATATGGTCCTCATTTTTGCAGTAAATACACGAGTGTAAGTTGATTATGTGATAAAAGATTCGCCAGGCTGTTTCCAATCAGCACAGTAGTCTTTATTGGATAACAGTTATTTAGAGTTTTAACTTACAGCAGCATGTTTCGACGTGCATTATACACGTCCCCTCGTTTACTGTATGTGCGATATACCTATAGAACCATACTCATTGGCAGACGGGCCAGCGTAGTTGGTGTAGGGACTAGGCTCATGACAAGGATTTCGTGGTTCGATTCCTTGCAGTGGGAAGTGATTTTTCTGTACTCCAAAATGACTGGACCGGCGCCGGGGCCCTGGGATTCATCCATTTCCTATTCAGCGTGTACCGAAGGCTCTGTCTACGGCGATAAAGCGGTTGGGCCATGAAGCCGACCACTCACCTCCATACAGTGCCACGGGTGAGAATGAGTGGAGCTATATCTCCTCTCTCCCATTTGTCTTCATGGCGTTCACAGGAGCAAGTTTACCTCCACCCGTATATTTATAATTTATTCTCTTCACAAACGTTGGGGTAATCAAATCACGGGGGAAAGGACAGACGAAACATGCAGCATGAAATGGGAAGATAAAGGCATATGAAATTTCGGCAGGAAATCATGAAATTATGGGACCATTTGACACCCTTATGTATAGATGACAATATAATAGCGAATTTTTAAAGAAATACGGCGTGGTATTGATTCGTGTAGCTCAGCATAGGTGCCTTAACTGAGCATTGTGAACACGGTAATGAACATGGTTTCAGTAAAAAGTGGAGAGTTTATTGACAAACTGAGTGACTATCAGGACTCTGCTTCACCATATTATGTCGAATGAACAATATGTCGTGCTTGACCATCTTTTCCAGCGTCATCAGTTTAGACTGCTGAGCTATTTTTTTAATTAAAAAATTACATGTTAAATTATTATAGCTGTACCTCTTGCTCAAAATGTATTGAACGGGACATAGGCTACGTCGAAAGGCAGGACATTGTGTCAGTCATAGAGTCAAAAAGCGCTTGGGATGGGCTGCGGAGAGTTTTGTTATGCGGTGTTACGTCCTGGAATAGGATTTCTTGCATCCGCAAGTAATTAGTAACAATTTACTTGTAAGATATAATTTGTGATGTTTAATTGCTCTCCACACATACAGACTACCTGTTGTCTTAAAACATCAGCGTGTTGGGGCGGGCTGGTAACTTTTATTCACATAATGTTTAAATTGTATTTGGTACTGCGCAATAGTCCCGAGCTCGTAGTAGCTTTACGTTCATTGTCCGTTACGTGTGAGACATGTTACAGCTTTGCAGACGTTAATCGAAAAACAAAATCTAATTGAATATTATAAGAGTACTTCTTGTTTCATAGTCGAACCATCCTGGGTCATGATTTTCCTGTCATTCCATGGAAACTGCAGCTGTATTATGCACCACCACCCTCACTATTCATACGATTTCTGCCATCTTTCAGAGTGCGAGTGTTTGATGCAAGAAGTGGGGATCACGTGCAACACGGAAACAAGTTCAGGAAATAAATACGTAAGTTACCTTCTTGGAATTGGACTAACCCGGGCCATTGTACGTCACACGCATGCCCACCGGTCATGATCAAATGAAGTTCAATAATCTATGCAACCTATACATTGCGATAGTTTAAGTTACAGAAAACTGAGTTTTGTTTATTATTATACAATGAGGTTATTTTGTATGGCTGAAGCTATTACATTTGACGTTAACGAAATTAATATTGACCAAGAGTTTCAAAGGTCACCTTGAGATGGTGTACTTATATGTGTGCTTCCGATTTGTCGGCATAACTAGTGGCAGAAAGGCGGTGGTGTTGGAAGTGGGAAAGTGTCATTGGCCGTACGAAGTCACCGTTATATCAAACCTTTCTGAACATCGGTGGAAGGTGAGAGTGCTGTTCTGTTCCATCTTATATAAGCGTTTAGTTCAGTACGAATTACGGTACCCTTTCATTTAATATAGTGATTTTTTATTATTGTAGTGTTCCCGCCTGTGACAGGAACACAGTATTTTCACTTAAGAAACACTGGTATTCCTTTAAGTAAATGGAACATATAGCGTTTTTTTCGTATCAGATGAACTAAAACGATCTCCACAGATCAAACATTATTTCTTCCAAGTGGCAGATCTTGTGAACAGAAACATTTGTGCTCAGAATATGAACTCTTTGCCCCATTAGGTGAGATAAAATGGTCTCAATAGATGAAACATTTCCCTCACCCCAAGTGGCAGATCTTGTTCAGAGGAACAGTATTACTTTTTTTTTTTTAGCAACTGGGAATGATATGCTTACTTTTCATTTCCTATTAGGTGAGGTAAAATGGATTCCACAGATCAGACGCTTTTTTCTCAAGTGGCAGATCCTGTTACATCTTCTGGAAACAAAGTGACTGTTGTAGGAGTGGGACAAGTGGGAATGGCATGTGCTTTTAGTATCCTTACGCAGGTAAGAAGGAAAGAGTGAAAATGATGCCTCATGGGGGCTTCATATGAGAATATTCATCCTTAATTGTTATTTAGAAGGTAGGGAAGGTTTGTCAGAGAGCAGTTACTTTTTTTGTTGTATTTTTAGCATGTGACGGGTTCTTACAGTGTGTGGCTTTGGACTAACCAGTACGGTACCAGTGGAAGTTTTAATATTGTCCATACTGTGTTTGGTTCTAATTATAAAAAAAACTATAACAGGACAAACTTCAGCATTTGTCACTATCTTACTGTGTTTGAACTATCACAGCGTATATGTATGACATGTTCCGATGAACTATGTCGTCATTTTCAAGAACATATCCAATGTAGGAGTATAAAGCACTATGTAGGTGTATGGGTCATCGTAATTCACAAACTGGAAGTGTGGATACCAGCATGGTGGCAAACATCTGATAGGGCGCTAAAGTGTAAAGATGACCTGTACACTTACATAGTGCCTTATGCTTGTATATTGGAGATGTTCCTGAAGATGATGGCCTAGTTCATCGAAACATGTTGAACATATACGTTGTGATAGTTTAAACACATTAAGATAGTGACAAGTGTTGGAGTTGATCCTGTGTATAGTTTTTTGTAACTAGTGGAAGTGTTGGTATAATTTTGGTTGGGATGAAGGGAAATTTTGTCATGAGGTATTTGGCAAGGAGAGGATTGTGCTGTTGTAAATACAGTTTCTAGAGAATATCTTGGGTTCTTGATGATTAAGCACCAAATCTGACCAGGTTGGGAATGAAGATTATTTTCTTTGACATCAGACCATGTGTTCTGGTAGAAATGTGTTAACATTTTGAATGAATACACTTCCTCCATCTCCATGATGGATGGAGGAAGGTTTTTTTTTTTCGAAGCTCCTGCTATTGGCCAGACTGCATGGTGTCACATCCTAGAAGCCAGTAATCTTAATAGCTGAGGTGTTAGGGTATGTACCACCAGGTTTCATGTTCAAGAACATTGTATTTTCTCCCCACATTGTATTAATGTGTTTTTTGTGATTGTCTGGATGCACCATTTATTTCCTTAGGTAGCATTAACTAATATAATTTAGATTTGTTTTACTCTGCAGAGGTTCCAATGTAGATGTGATTGAGTTTTTAAGGCCCAATATATGTGATATTAGGAAAACTGAAGCCAAAGATAGAATATTCTGGAGGCAACGCATAGAGGAGGCTAAGGCTCAGTACGGGCTGTAATGCCAGTGCAGGGGCAGCGTATGTGATATGGCTTTATATTTGCTGCAGAGAAGCAAAAAGTTTGGAAATCATTGCAGTAAAGCCCTGTGATTGTTGGATTACACAAATTACTGTTGCAGTCAGGTTTTTCCTAAGTTTTATACCGTGTGAATTGTCACAGATGGTTGGTATTTGGATGAGAAGAAGCATGGGAGAGTAAATTTTTTTGTTACATAGTATTTTTTGTTATATTTTAAAATTTTGTTGTGTGTTGGGAAAACTGATTGAAATAATCTTTCCAGAATGTTGCAAGTGAACTGGTTCTTGTTGATGTTGTTGCTGACAAGTTGAAGGGAGAAATGTTGGATCTCCAACATGGATTGACTTTTATGAAGCATGCAAGAATAAATGCAAGTACTGGTAAGTTAAATTACATCTGCCTTTCTAATTGAAGTTATGCCTGTGCTTTATTAAGCACAACACCATAAGCACACCATGAAGATGTATTGGGATAGTGGAGGTAATAGCTCCAGACATTTTAAAGCTTGTTACTGCATGGAGTTCTGTTGTTAGCTTCATGCTCTAGTATCTTTACACATGGAGAAACATTTGTCAGTAGCAGTGACAGCAAGTAGAATGTCTATGTCTTTATATGTGACATTCTCTTGTGATGAATAAGCAATGATGGGAAGAGGAGGGCAGTCGATCACAACAGTATTTGTGAAACATTATGTAATGATGCTGTGCGCCATGTTTTGGCCTTTAGAGAAAGCCATCATCAGGGATTTTAAAATATTTAAAAAATGTTTACATATTTCTTTTAAGGTCTCAGCTTTACCCTGCTGTGTGTATTGTAAAAGGTGAAAAAACCATCTGAAGGTAAAAAAGGAATATATATCTTTAAGATGTATTAAAATTGTTATCAAGTACTTTAGATTGAATAAAAAGGCCTTCGTAATAACGGGGCCTTGAGGGAAGTGATTTCAGATTAATTTGGAATGCGGTGTGCACTGGGAAGTTGTAGTTATTATTTTATGTTATTTGGTCTGCTGGAAAAAAGAGAGAGAGGGAGAGAGAGGGAGGGAGGGAGGGAGTGCGTGTGTGCGTATGTATGTGTGCGTGCGCACGTGCTGGAGAATTGTAGTTATTAATTATGCTCTTAATCTCGTCCAGTTGCTTGGAAGTACGTAATAGAAGTAACCAAATGAACTGCAGTTGTGCTAGCTATGAGGCCACATGTGACTTTCCTTTTCTTCCTTCCTTCCTTCCTTCCTTCCTTCCTTCCTTCCTTCCTTCCTTCCTTCCTTCCTTCTCTCTCTCTCTCTCTCTCTCTCTCTTTTTGTTGTTGTTGTTCTTGAGACCCTGTGTACTGAATAACTACATATTAGTTTCTAAAATGTTATATAGTAACTAAATGGTATTTTACGCAAGGTCACTTGCAATTAATTTAGTAAACCTTACGCAGTTATCGTGCGCAAGGGAGAGATTCGTGATTGATGGTTGGTCGAATGAAACGCGTAGGTGTTAAAAAGAAGTGATACATAGAATTGATGTGTACTGTGATGGTTTTATGTAATTACTTACTGTTCTATTTGTTTGCCAGATTATGCAGCGACAGCCAACTCTAGGCTATGCATTGTAACAGCTGGTGCACGTCAGAAGGAGGGAGAGTCTAGGCTCGATTTGGTGCAAAGAAACACTGACATTTTCAAGGGCATTATTCCAAAACTTGTTGAATACAGCCCCAATACCATTTTGCTTATTGTCAGCAACCCAGGTCTGTATGCAGGATTATTATTATTCGGATACTTTAAATGTACATTGGAATGTTACAACATACTGCAGTTAATGGTTTTGCTATATCAGAGTATACTATAGTTAATCAGCATACTTCATCAGGGTAAACTGTGGTTAATGGTTGTACTTCAGAGTGTACCATAGTTAATAGTTGTATTTCATCAGCGTGTATTGTGGTTAATGGTTGTAGTTCATCAGAGTATACCATATAATGGTTGTACTTTGTTAGAATATCAAACTGTACCACACTTTATGCTTGAAGTTCTTGTAGGCTCTTGTCTGTCTGTAATGCAGTCAGTGACCAGCAGATGAAGTGCTGGTATTCTTCAGTGTTTACACTCTTGGTCTGATTGAAGTCAAGTATGTTATAGTGGACTGGACAACTGACCACTTTGGAGGGTAATACTGAAGTAGATTTCAGAGAACACTGAGGATGTGACCTCAATGAAAGTGGTTTAGAATCAGCTGTTATGGTGGGCACTGACAATAGCAGTTGTGTGTAGTTTAGAGATTAAGTTGATAATAGAATAAACAGAGTTTTATATCTAAAAATACAAAGATTAAAATATGCAGAATTATAATTTTGCCTGTTGTTTTGTATGGGTGTGAAACCTGATTTCTCACACTGAGGGAGAAACATATGTTGAGGGTGTTCGACAATAGGGTGCTTTGGAAGATATTTGGGTCTAACAGGGATGAGGTAACGGGAGTGGAGAAGACTGCATAGTGAGGATGTTTATGATCTGTACTCCTCATCAATTATTACTCAAGTTATCAAATCGAGAATAATGTGATGGGCTGGGCATGTAGCAGATATGGGAATGGGGATAGGAGAGGTATATACAGGGTTTTGGTGGGGAAACCTGAGGGAAAGAGATCACTTGGAAGACCTAGTTGTAGGTGTGAGGGTAATATTAGAAATGGATCTTCACGAAGTGGGATGGGGGTGCATTGACTGGATTGATCTGGCCCAGGATAGGGACACATTGTGGGCTCTTGTGAATGTGGTAATGAACCTTCGGGTTCCATAAAATGTGGAGAGTTTCTTGACTAGCTAAGGTGCATGTAATTGGTCACCTACCTACCTACCCACCCACCGACTGACCCCTTCCCTTCCCTTCCCTTCCCTTCCCTTCCCTTCCCTTCCCTTCCCTTTCCTTCCTTCCTTCCTTCCTTCCTTCCTTCCTTCCTTCCTTCCTTCCTTCCTTCCTTGTGATGTGTTTGCACATGCCCCGAAAAACAATGCTGGTCACATTTGCGGGTTGGAAGATGACACAATAAATTGTGGTTGCCTGTTTTCACTTTTTTGACAACAAGTAACTCAGCTGTGTTTAAATAAGTACAGTGTTACACTCAGTGCATTTAAAAGTAGAAGGTTTTAGAACATTTATGTGAATAATAACAACAACAACAACAACAACAACAACAACAATGTGGTTTTGTTACAGTGGATATTTTAACATATGTTGCCTGGAAGCTCAGTGGCTTACCAAAGAACCGTGTCATTGGTTCTGGCACAAATCTAGACTCATCCAGACTTAGGTTCTTAATGTCTCAACGTCTTAACCTGTCTCCCACAAGTTGCCATGGTTGGATTATTGGAGAGCATGGAGATACAAGTGGTGAGTAATTTTAATCACTGCAACAGCTGTTGTTTTTACTGGGTTTGGTATACTTCTAATCTGTTGCTATTAGGTAGCTTTCACAAATTTGTTCTCTCACAGGCTGAGGTAGGAGGGAACAGGAAGATGGGAAAAAATGCAAAATGTGGAGCTGCGTGGTTTTTACTATTGCCAGATATTGTTAGGGTGAACAAATCGAGGATGAGATGGGTAGGTTATGTTGCATGTGTGTGGCAGAAGACAAACATGTTTGGTGTTCTGGTGGGGAAACTGAAGGAAAGAGACCACTTAGAAAATCTAGGCATAAGTGGTAGAATGATATTAAACTGGATCATAAGGAAAGAGGATGGGAGAGCAGGGACTGGACTCATACAGCTGAGGATGTGAACGTGGTAATGAATGCTTTTTATACCGTTCAGTGTCATATGATTCGTTTTATAAAACCAGCAACTTGCACATCCAAATACATGTGTATGTAATATACTCTGTCACACGTTGTGGTGGTTGACAACCGTTATCGGGGAGCCACACCAGTGATTAAAACCTAATGATTATGATACAGTATGTGGTGTTAAAATGCTGGTATAATATGTCACAGCCTTGTTGAAATATAGTGTATAGATATAAAATACAGAGAGATATGTTCTACGTAATATTAATACAATACAAAACAAGTTTTTTATTAATATTAATTGTAATATATTAACCCTGTAACGACGAAGTGTATCTTTTATATAAGGACTAGTGCACACCGCGCTGATGGTCATGGAGCACCAAATGTGTAGGAGTGGGTTAATATCATATATATGTATTTGGATGTGCAAGTTGTTGGTTTAAAAAATGAATGGTAATGATTGTTTGGGTTCTGTAAAACGTGTGGAGTTTCTTGACTGGCTGAAGCGTTATTAACTTCTCAAGAAAGTCTGCTCCACAGAGTTAGTTAGGCATGTTTAACACTGTGAATTAAATTGTGCCTTGTAACTTCATAAGTATGTGTTTAATACAGAGGTTTTTTGTGTAAATAATGTAACACAGAACTCAGTACGGGCGTGTGTGGGCCTTCATGAGTCACTGTGCAACAGTTGTTGTTGTCCACCTTGTGACATGCAGTCCCACATTCACTGGATTCGTGGGACTGAGTACTGTAGAGTGGACAGTGACATTGCTTGCTGTGCAACTGCGAGCGGGTTTGTAGATTCTATGAGTGGGTTCCATGTTCAGCTGGACACAATACCTTTTCTATTCAGAGTGATTGGAAACAGGGAACTGCTTTATTGCCATTGCTCTTCAAATTTGCTGTAGAATACACCATTAGGAAGGTCCAGGAAAACTGACAGGGACTGTACTTCAATGAGACAAATCCATGTGTTGTCTGTGCCGCTGATATTTAGTGGGAAAAACATGAACTTAGGGAAAAGCACAGAAGGTTTATTCCTCACTAGTAAAGAGGTTGATCTGGAAGTAAATTCTGGGAAAGCTAAGTATATGTTTGATGGGGCTGTGAGGGTATAGGTAATAAGTTCAACATCCACAGAATCTGTAGTTAAGTAATAAGTTATTTACAGAAACTAAAATAACAAGAATAGTATCTGTAGATATGTAGAAGTACAAGCATGTGCAATAGGAACCTGGTCGTTGGGTTCTGGCTCTCCTTGTTTGCCATTCAAGTGGTAAGACTGTTCTTGCACCAAATTAAGCATTGTTCCTTGAAAGCATGTGGCCTGTTGGTATGTATTCTTAACCTTGGTGTCACGTGAAAGTTAGTGGGCAACTTGATTCCCTGGCTGCTATACCTTTGTTACCCATTCAGGAGTGGAGATTGGGTAGGTTCCAGATCCAGTTTGGATGCTTTAGAGAAATAAAAAATCTCTTGCTCCTAATGGGAATTGAACCTTAATTCCTAGATCATCCAGCCCATAGCCTAATCACTGTATATTTTTGTCTGAAGTTTCTAATTTCTTAAGTCCCCAACCAAGTAATTTATATGGATGATTATTTGAGAGTGTAACTTGTTTTGTTAAATGGACGGGTGTATGTAGTGTTTCAGGTCACAGAAATTTGTTTTCTTTCCAGATTGTTTAGAATGGTAGAGTTTAATTAAAACATTTATTCGCTGGGGAAGTTCTTTCAAATTTGTTGTGCTTTTTGACAGTTGCTGTATGGTCTGGAGTAAACGTAGCTGGTGTACGTTTGCGTGACATTAACCCAGCCTTGGGAAGTGATGGTGACAAGGAGAACTGGGAAGATATGCATCGACAGGTTGTGCAAAGGTAAGTGTTCAGAAAATAAATGACACAACTTAATTTCTACATTGCCCGTCAGTACAATAAAAAGTGATGGTTCATACAAACATTTCTTGAGAACTTGATGCCCACTGTTAGTCATTATACATATGTGGTGCTAACACTGGGGACATCCTAACAAACTTTTGTATATTGCTTGGAAAATTTTCAGGAATTCAGTCTGAAGTGTTATGTTATTAGGCTAAAGATGTCATCACCATTTGACATTCGTGTAGTTCAAATTCTGAAAGTTGAGGTTCTCATGAAGAATGCTGTCTTCTAGGGTGTGACACCATGTAGTCTGTTACAAGTTTACCAATTTTTCAGAATAATCTGCTGATTCATCTGCAGGAGACAGAGCACCTGGAGATGGGGTTGGCAGGTTCTACCAAAACTGTAATTCTTGTCACACTTCATGGCACACATCTCAGAAGATGGTATTCTTTTATATTTTACATATTTTTTAAAATGTTTTTATATGTGTTTGAAAGTATGGTGCTTGCTGGTGTGTTGTTATTTTGAATTCTATATGTAAGGGTTTTATTTAATTTAGGCATGGTCTTTTTAGTGATTTTATTTATTATTTTTGAAAAGTTGACAATTTATCCACATTCATTTGATCCTTTGATCCATATTTCAATTATAAAACAGACTACTCTGCATTTGTACATTTTGCCACCTATATTGTCATAGTGCAGTAATCTTGGTGTGTGCGTTCATATATTTGTTGTGTTTCTCAACAGTTATTAAAGTAATGAGCCTTCACATTAAGTTTATTTTATTTAAGTTCTTTTTTTACACATAATTTGCTGAATGAAATTGTGGCCTATGCAACTTGTAGGATATACTATATAATATTGCTGTATAGTTATTTGGATAGAGACCAAGTAAGAAACTGAAATTTGGCTGTGCAGTTACAAGTAGACACACTTAAAACCAGTTAGAATTACCTTACATTGAGGTACAGTCAACTTTGGTTGTAACAGATCCTAAGGGGACTCCTACAATGATCCGTCATCACTGAAGTTCGTTTTATCTGAGGTTCGGTTACTGACCATTTTAAAATAAAATTTAAATTAATGCCACTTAAGTTACGCTTGTTTTCAGTTTTATTGCGTATGGATACAAAAAGATCCATTTTGCACATCCAGAAGCAGACATTACTACATTCCTGAACCCTTCATGTAACTGACGGAAGCACCATGCATCAAGATGCCTGAATGCCACCATTCTTTACGTACCTACTGTACATATTGTACAGCATACTCAAGCTTTTAAATCTCTCTCTCTCTGTCTCACACACACACGCACGCACGCACAAGTGTTGCAACAGCCCCTCGTGGACGAGGGCCTACACATGACTGTGTCTTCACGATAACATTCAGGTGCATCACACTCTTGTAGGACTCATCTTGACAAGTGATCAGCCTGACGCAAAGACCTCTACCTGACAGCACACACTTGCACAAGACAGACATCTATGCTCCCGGCGGGATTTGAACTCACAATTTCTCGAGAATATTCTCAACTCACATCTCTACACTCTACCCTAAGTGCCATAAAGATGCTCGCACATGGCAATTACAGTAGTTTCTCGCTGGTATATGAACAGGTAGCAACTGCCCCAGCTTATCAGTTATAACCGCTAATGGTTGGACCTTGTCATTAGGAAAGCCAAAACAAAGTGCAAATTTTACAAGTCTCCTCGGCGTCTCCAGGTACAGAATGCTATCAAATTACACACACAGTCTCCATGTTGCTCTGATGAGTGAGACCTCTATGCTTGAACGCACTGTAACCTTTGTCAGTTGTCTATTATGTTGCCAAAAACAGTATATCCAAGGAAAATCAACTGTTGGGGAATGTCAGAGAAATCCAATGTAACCAAAGATCCGATATACAGGAAACCGGCGTAACTTAGGTAGTTACTGTGATAAAGCATACGAAAACGGCCAGGGAATGAAAAAACGATCTGTTGTAACCAAAATCCGTGATAACCAAGGCATTTATAACCGACGTCAACTGTATTACTTTAGGTTGCATTTGGTGGAAGCACCGTGTGGCATGTATATTTTCGCTATTAAAAATTAATTCCACAAATCTAAGGCAGGCAAAGGCAGCAGGAATCAGTCATTAGTTTCTTACATAAACTTATATGCTTTTCCTGAGTAAGAGAAATACATTCTTTGCCACACAGAAGACAGCAGATGACTGATAGCACACAAAAGTGGGGGATTTAAATAAAGGGTAGTGTTTTAAGTGTCACATTTAAGTTGTGAATTAAAATTCGTGTTTCTTCTTCTAGTGCATATGAAGTGATTAAACTAAAAGGTTACACCTCATGGGCTATTGGACTTAGTGTGGCAGCTCTGGCCCAGTCAATACTTCGAAATGGCTATAATGTGCATGCAGTGTCCACATTAGTTAAAGTGAGTACAGTACTTCTGGGTATATGAAATAGGATAGAATAGATTAGAATAGACTACAATAGAATAGAAGGTACTGAGTAGTTTATTTTGCATGTTGGTGACACTGGTCACTCACTGTCAGCCCTTTGAATTTCAAATCGGTTTAAAGGTTTGAAAAGTTGAGAGTTGGAAATAAATGTCCTGTCTTTACAGAATGAAATGTAGTGATAATGGAGTGCTGTGAAACTTGCAGTCCAAGTTCCCCAAGCAGTAAGGAGGTCTAAATTTCAGTGTGCTGTTCGTGATACATAAAGTTGTTCACATAGCATAGTAGCTAGTATTGCAATGCAAGTTCCACATATTTTTTACATACTAATCCTGGAAAATGTACAGTATGTCATTCATAAAGGTAAAAGTAAAGTTGTCCGTGTCCATGCCATGAAGGCTTGTAGGGTGAGTAGTAGTTGTATCTTCACTCACTCTTTACCTCGGCACTAGTCCTTTTTATCCAAGAAAACTTCCACGAACATTTCAATATGAAAGGTCGGTAAATGAAGGGAAGTAAGTGCCTTAAAAATATGATTGTAGGAAAAGTTTCATTTCTTGACTGCTTGGGAAGTGTCCTTTGTTATGCAACTCACTGCAGTGTAAATAGTAGAAAGATTAGTGTCACGGAATTCCATTGTGTGGGGCAATAAACAGATAATTAAAACAAGTAAGGAAAGAGAGCCAGTTGAAGTTCAAGAAACTGATTACAGTTCCCACACGAAAGTGTGGGAGCGAGATGCTGGTTGAGGAGAACAGACATACTAGTAAAAATACAAGCAGCAAAAATTATATTTTTAGGCGTGTTGGCAACGTTGTGGAACGCAATTGTTAGCTTCATAATGTCTGTCCATGCACGTGGAACAATTTAGCTCCCACGGAATAGCTTTTCATGAAATTTGATATTTGAGGATTATTTAAAAATCTGTCCAGAAAATTCAAGTTTGATTAAAATCTGACAGGAAGAACTGGTACTTTACATGAACACGTACATATATTTATGATAATATCTTTTTGAATTCCTCTTAGAAAGAGACATGTTTTAGACAAAAGTTGTAGAGAAAATCAAAACATGCATGTTATGTTCAATAATTTGTTTCTGAACACCATGCTGTTTATGAGAGAATGTGGAAAATAACACAAAATTCATTGATGTGTTTCCACTTCAACAGTGGTTATGTGAATGTGCTACAGGGTTACGTTATACAAGGTGTGTTCAAAAAAAGACCGAACTTTTGCTATAAAGACTTTATTGCTCATTTTACAACATTTTAAGCACTGTCCCCTTCAAAGTAGTCCCCTCTACTGGCGGTACACCGTTCCCAACGTTTCTTCCATTGTTGGAATGCTTCCTGGAACGCACTTTCTGTGATCGCGCGTAGTTCTCTTGTCGCATTTTCCTGAATCTCCCCAATGGTTTGGAAACAACGTCCTTTCAAAGTGGTTTTTTAAGTTTGGGAAACAGGAAAAAGTCTGCTGGGGCTAAGTCCGGAGAATAGGGTGGATGGGGCACAACGGATATCTGGTGTTTTTCCAGATAACTGCGGATGAGGAGTGACGCGTGAGCCGGCACATTGTCGTGGTGCAACATCCAAGTTTGGTTTTCCCACAATTCAGGCCTCTTCCTGCGCACAGCATCCCTCAAACGCGCTAAACAGTCCTGGTACAACTGTTTGTTTACCATCTGACCACGTGGTACAAATTCATGATGGACAATGCCTTTGCAATCAAAAAACACAGCCAACATCACCTTGATCTTTGACCGACTCATCCATGCTTTTTTTGGTCGAGGAGACCCTTTTCCCATCCACTGCGACGATTGCATCTTGGTTTCAACATCATAGCCATAAACCCACGTCTCATCTCCTGTTATGATGTTCTTAAGGAAGTTTTCATTACTACTTGCACTGGCAAGCAGTTCCTGACTGATATCAACACGGTTCTCTTTCTGATTGTCAGTCAACAAACGCGGCATGAATTTTGCACTGACACGACGCATCTGAAGTTTTTCAGTCAAAATTTGATGGCAAGATCCTGTGCTGATGCCCACTTCGTCAGCAACTTCTCGGACAGTTAAACGACGATTTCCACAAATCACAGCACGAACTCTCTCGACATGGTCATTGCCTGTTGATGTGGAAGGTCGTCCACACCTGGGATCTTCACCGACCGACATTCTGCCCTCTTTAAAACACTTAAACCAATCATAGCACTGCATTCGGCTCATACAGTCCTCCCTGTATGCTTGGTTAAGCAATTGAAATGTCTCTGTAAAATTTTTACCAAGTTTGCAACAAAATTTCACACACACATGTTGTTCTTCAAGCTCTTTCATCGTCACTTTGTCACTAATCTGACGAACAGCTTGTGCACGTGCTCAGTTCAGCGGATGTAGCTCGATGACTAATGCTCATAGTGAAACGGGGCAAATGACAGTTTGTTGTCAAAACGTGCCGCTAGGTGCGCTCAGTAGCCGCAGTGCGCCCTCTGTGCTGGTTGGCGCGCTATTTAAAAAGTTCGGTCTTTTTTTGAACACGCCTCGTGTGTGCATTGTGTATCTTGTTAAGAAGTGTCAAGGGATGGAATCTACCATATTAGACAAATTAAACAAAACAAGCAGTTGTGTGGAAGAAGCAAGGTATTCTTATTTAATTACAAACCAAGAGGATACAGGGACAGGAGAGGAGACTACTCAACTGTGACTGAAGAGCTGCATAAGAAGCAGAAGAGTCTTATTGCCAGTTGCATTCATGTGAATTGGAATAGGGATTGGAAGTGAATAGTGAGCCATTGTTTCTGATGAAAATTTTGTTGTTCTGATCTTGCAGGGCCAGCATGGCATTGATAAAGATGTGTTTTTGTCCCTGCCTTGTGTTCTGGGTGAGAATGGGGTTACACACATCGTAAAACAGCCATTAACCCCAGAGGAGAAGGAAATGCTGCACAGATCTGCTACTCTTATGTCAGAAGTCCAGTCCAACCTAAAGCTGTAATTCCATAGGCATTGCACAAGAAATCTGGTTACGTGAACACATTTGGTTTCATAGCATGAGGCACTAAGTAACAAAATGCTTCAATCTGAATATCAGCTGGTGGTTGTATGTTGTAGGAACTCCGGCAGTTCTCAGATTAATTTATAATTTAAATATCTTGTTAGCTATTGTGGCCCAATTGTTAGGGTGTATGGATGAAAACATCAAAGTGGCAACGAAGACACATATTCTGACATTTTACCATTTCACTGAAATCTTAAGTACTTTGATTTATTGTGTGGTAGTGAATTTTTGTTGGTAAGTAATCTCTCTTAAGACTAATGTTATCTGTATTTCTAAATTTTTGAAATATATTTACTTGGGTAAAATATAGTAAATGCCACCTCTTGAGACTGTGACATACTGAAGGGGGAGGTGGTGGCCTGTAGCCCCCCACCCCAACCCCCCCTCCAAAAAAAGGCAGGTTTTTATAGACAGGATGCTATCAAAAGCGCAAATTCGGAAGATGACTAGTATGTGACAGTTTTGAAAAATAAACTAATATAATTAAAAAAACAATTTTTGACACTGATCGAGTCATGGAACATGTAGTCATAATTGTATGTATGTAAATGCAGTTGCAAACAGTCTTACATTACAGTTATATTTATGACATGATTTTTATAACATTATTTTAAAAACAAACATAAATTGTATATAGGCTTAGTGAAAAATTCTGGGTGTGCACCTGTGTTAAGAATCCCTGTTTAAGGGAGTTAGTGGAAGTATTATGTTATATTGGTTGGGGGTGGGGTGGGGTTCCTTAGGGAAAGTAGTAGTTTCTGTATGAAACAACATATGACTGTATTCCACAATTAATGCACTTAAATAACTTCTGTTATACAGATGAGATTAGTAACATATGAATATTATAATGTTTATATTTCACCATTGACATGAACATATTTCTGGAGACTTTTGCATTTGATATGAGTCTTTTGTAGTCTGACACTGTTGTCAGTATTGTCTGAATATGATTCAGGCTCATGCGCGGAAGTTCACAGTGTAGATGCAAAAGCATATTTTAATGTTTCATGTTGCACAAATGTCTATTAGTGATGATAAAAGATGCATTTTGAAGGTCTTTAAAGCGTGTTTTGTGAAGTATTATGTACAGTATTATGATTGAACTATTTATATTATTTATGCATATTATTTTTTGAGTCCAAGAAGCCAAAGTAATCGTCCATTGCCTTTATTGGGCTGTTCTGATTGTATGATTTATATACCTACATTTCTCCATGTTTGTGTTGCATAATGTTTACTGTGGAATAATTGGACATGTAACTTGGGTACTCCTGAAGCACATCATTGTATTCCATCAGTGTTTAAGAAATTTATTGTAAATTTGCTATATTCAGGATCCATGCTTTCCCTTGTCATTGTAAATCCATGCAATAAAAGTGTACTGTTTTGTAAAATTCAGTTTTCCTCTGACCGATCCTTCTGATAATATGGTGTCGTCGTACTTTGTGATCTCTCAGTTAATATAGCAGCTAATGTAATGCTGTTTACTTTTACAAGTGTCATAATAGAATTTACTCTTACTTAAAGAATGGATTTCACTGAATACAGCTACAAATTGAATTCCAGCTTACATTATGAGTTGAGAAAAATTTTAAAAATGCTTGTTTCCACATATTTATATCACATGAAATTTTAAAGTCTGGATTGCAAAGCAAGTCACATATGTATTGTAAATTTGGTTAGGTGGTCCTGCTTTATTCCATAATCATTGTGCACAGTGCATTTAGCTCTCAGATGGCACACCTCCCTCTAAGCAACAATACGTTTAAATAACCTTTACCTATGAAGTGCACTTAAAAATTGCAAGGAATTGTCACTTGCAAATTACTGAAAAATTTCATTTGTCAAATGGCAGTTTATGATTATAAAATATGTCATGGCGTTATGTTTTTGTTGCTGTGAGTACTGATACCATTTTTAATAAAGGAAGAGCGAGAGAGAGAGATTCGTAGAGGGGGTGCACAAATCCTGGGTGCCAGGTTGCCCGGATACCTACATTTTATATTGTGGCATATTAATATTTGTGGGTCCTCAATGTGGAACTTGCTTCAGGTCACTCTTCTTTGTACCCAGAATTTTGAGGCAGTGTATAAATTTTTTATAACATTTGGTTAGCCCTGTGTGTGTGCGCGCACTGATTAAAGCGTGTTAACCAATAAGATAGTGCATAGCAGTGTATAGTGTACAGCAGTCTTTATGATTCACACTTTCCATTTTGCTTGATTGATGAAATGGTAAAGTGGCTATATAAGGGGGAAAAAAGAACAGTAAAACTTCAGTTTTTTGGAGTTCCAGTTCTTTAACACTCCTTATGATTGTATTGTGCTCTTTCGTGTTCTGTGAATTATGACTTCTGATTCGGTTGTAAATTTTTTCTTTATAGCTTCTATTGTACTGCATCGTGCAGGTTTCCATAATTCCTCTTATTACTTGGAAGTTTTTGCTGTAGACAAGTTCGTATGATTTTATGTTTCATCTTGAGTATCATATTTTTGTCTTGTAAGATTTCATGTTGATCATGTGTAGTTATATATTGCATACCACGTGCTGGCCTTAGGTAACTACATTTTAATGGCATTTATCTATTATTTATTTATTTACTATTTAATTCAGTCAGTTTAGCTTAAATCACGTAAAATCAGAATTGGGAGTGAGTTACGGTGATACTCCAGAGGTAAAGATGGGACTAGTAAACTCCCGTAATGTTATAATGAGATATCAAAAAAGTTACGTAACCCTTTCTTTTAGTTGTTTGCATAACCACTAAGTTCTTGGTCACAAAACTTGGTCAAAATGCTCTATGTATTACAGCCAGCCCTTGTTTTGTGCCTGAGTTGCATTCCTGAAAAAGTGCATGTAAATCAGAAAGGTGTAAATCAAATATGGCACTCCTATCGGACATAAGGGGTTAGTGTAATAGGATGCAGCAGCCAAAGGTCCTGTAACTGAAAATGACACAGCACAAATTAAGAAGTGTAAATTGGCAAGGAGCGTTAAAGCAAAATGGAGTAAAACACGGGTTGGGTATACAGTTTTGGAATGTTTTCTGCAGTGCTGCGGCATTTCTTTCCGAAGGTTGCTCAGAACATTACTGCATTTTGTGAAGAGCAAAAATTAAGTAAGTACATGGTTGTCTCATATAAATGTGGCAGTTTCATTGCATTTCATGCTGATTATGCAGGCATGCCAATTTGCCTCGCAATTCAAACTGACATTGTTTTTGGAGATGTCTGCAATGCAGCACCAATATTCATTGGGGTTTTCCTCAGCACATCTGCATGTTGTCTTCCTGACTGGAATTGAATGTGAAGATAGAAACCTTTTCACATATTTGAAAAGTTTCAGAATATGTGCATCATTTATGACAAAAACTTCCTGTAGGATCAGTATTTAACATGTATGTCACAGAAAAATGCTGACTTAATGACTATGGACATAACTCTGTGACTGACTGGATGTAGGCTGCTCACTGAACTCTGCAACCGATTGGTTGTAGGCTGCTCACTGAGTGAGCCCACTTCCATGTGATAAAGTAGTTGACAGGAATTGAACAATCATATGGGCTAGATAAACTAAAGACTCTTCAAAAAGCTCACGTAAAAGATCAGATTTCCACTTTGATTGCTGGTCTGTTACGACACACAATACAAGGTTTTGACTACGTAGGTGTGTACCTCTATTATGAACTAGGATTTTATTTTGATATTGCATTGTTAAAATGTGACAGAAATGCCCTTGACAGTGTGTGAATAAGGTAAGAGGCAGATGTGTGTGCAAGTTAGATGTCTTGAAACACTACTGAACAAGCTTTCAGGCTTGAAGTTGCGTAAATTTGGAAGTCCTCAAGTGAAAAACATTGTGCTTGTATTATTGTATAAGAATAGTCTATGACATGAAAGAAGTTAACCCTGGAGTGTCCAGTGGAGCTAACATGAGGAGGGGTATCGGTTGCATGTAGACAGTATAAAACGTCACGTTGAGACCATTTGGACGTTGGTGTTAGCAGAGCATATAAATTTCACTCAATTTTTCAGCTGAGTTTACTTTTATTATTCCTTTGGTGTCTTACAGTTACAGCACATTATGTTCCTTTTAAGTGTCAGATTGTTAAATAAGAATTCATCCTATGCCAGGTTAAAAACATTACATTCATTTATAAACTTGTACAGTTATGGATATGTCTGTTGGAGGATAATGTTCTTGTTGCTCTCTTTGTGTAGTCAAATAATTTAACGGAGGTTTTGTAATTCCTAACATTGTATATCCCACTTTAGGGGCTGTGCATGATACAATGACAGTAACTGTTGGGAGGAGGTATTACTGTCAATGAAGTGAATTCCTGTTGACAGACTAGCAAATTTGATTCACAGAGTGGAAGACGAAGTTGTGTAGCTTAGGTAAGGCTGTTCACCAATTGCAAAAATTTGCGTGCAGTTATGTCACTGGATGCTTTATGGGTCAGCTGTATTTTACAATGTTACAAGTTACCTGTGACCGTGATGTGAATTCAGTCTTAATAAGCAATCTTAAAGGAGGCTGCCTGAAAGGTGGAATGTGTGGCTAAGTTTATGACATACACATTTCATGTTTATTTTCTTGTGTGTCTAGTTTATAGTAAGTATACTGATCAGTAAAATCAGAGAATTATATTTGTACAGTGTGTGAATCAGACAAGAGAGTGCTAAAATGCCATTTGTTCACCTGTTTGCTTGGATTCACATAATCTAGCACCTGTGTGTGCGCGTGTGTGTGTGTTGGGGGGGGGGGGGGGCACAAAACATTTTTTAGTTTCTTTTTTTTTGTTTTATGCTGCTGTTTTAAAGATGCTGTGGTTGCAAGGTACCACTGTTATAAAATGACAGACGGGTGAGTGGGGAGAAGGTTGTTGGTGACACACTGTAAATGTTACAGTTTTATATTGTGACTCTGTTTAAATAGACATTGTTTGGGTGGAAGTCTGTTACTTAAAATATGCAGTATTTTTAAATGTATGCTATATTTTGCCTCTGCATACCTGCTAGGTCTGTGACTTTAATAAAGTGGTGCAGAAGACAGTATTTAAAAACTGCAAAGTTCCTATGGGATACATACCAGTATTTTTTCCTGACCCTGGCTCAATATAGATGGCTGTGTCTTACATATGAAGCCGTATCTTTACAGTGCTAATTTTATCAACTCAGGTACATTTCTCTAAGCAGACACAAACTGTATAGTTGTGAAATTTAGTACATATTTTGTTGAGGATTCTCTCTACGTTAGGATTTTTTTTTTACTTCAAGTTTGACGACTTGTAATCTTTTATAATTGTGAGAATTCAGTACTTTATAGTAGGACTGATTTTTATTTTATTAAACCAGATGTTTATGGGTGAAAGGCCCTGACTGATGTATAATATTTGACTGGTTCCCAAAAGCTGGCTCTGGTGCTGACCATTTGTGTTTACTTGTGCCATGAAAGGAAGGACTGGCGTTTGAACCTGAGACTTCATTCTTCTCCTGAGACCTTCACTCAGGCTATTATACATGTGCAGTAGTGCATGTCATAGAACACACTGTGTAAGATGGATGCAATAATTGCCCAGTACCAGCGGCTGAATCAGGTGTAAGCGCCATGTGAGAGTATTCTCTGAGCTAGTATAAAGCCTGCTGAAATTAAAATGGAAGAAATTGAAAATTCCTGTTGCTAGCTATGTTTTCTACAGGTAAGCCTTCCATCTTTCAACTCCTGTACATATAGCAAGTGGCCCTTGAGGATACTATGAAATGACCATTTCAATGAACACACATGCCATAAACTTGGGTTGTTGAAAGCAGCTTGATAGAATATGTTGTACTACTACATAGAGATAAAGGCTGATTGGTGCAGGTCAAGGCTGTAATACCAGCTGAAGCATAGGTCCGTCTCAGCCACATAACAGCGTTGTTTTTGGCAACAACTGCCACTTGGCATACAAGCTGCAAACTGTGAGGATGTTTTGTTACATGTGGACAGAATTTAAACTTTTAAACTTGTATATATGTGTAGATAATGAACTTGAATGATTGTACAGTGTGCTAAAAGAACTGAAAAGTAAACATGGGTTGTGTTAAGTGGCCTGGAGAGTATAGTTATTTGTATTAATTAAATGAAAGGTAATTGAAGTAATATCATGTAATTCTCCACCATTGGGTTTCAGAACTTAATATTGGGCTCAAGTTCGCATCACATACCCCGTGTGGCATTTACTGTGCTCAGGCTGCACAGCCTGGTTTCAGCTGAAGAAAGCCTATAGTATTTGAGCTTGCTAAGAGAGGTAAGGGAACCAGTGCCAGGGTCTTGGGAACAAGATGATGAACTTTCAGTGAAGTGGCAAAATTTCTTGACTACCTGAATGACTACTAGCTTCTAAGAGGGCGCTTCCTATATGGAGTCAATTAAGAGGGGGAGAACCAAGATGTTTTTGTAATTATTGTTTTGGACTAAAAGAAACTGAGTATTTTTATTGTGGTATGGAGTTGTTATTCTAGAATGGTATTGTGCAGCATGTAATCTGGTCATTCTGTTAGATCAAATTGTTTAAATATGGTCTGACTCGGTTATAATGTCATGAAAAAGACTGGATATTTTGTGTCATGAATGAGTATTGTTATAACTGAGTAGTATAATGTCGTTAAGAGTGAGGAATTAGTTGGTACCACAAAGTATGTCATGCTTTAAATGAGGTTGGTTACGTGTAAACCGATGTTGTAACCGGGTTTTTGGCCAAATTTAGTTACTGTATTTATCCTATGACTTTCGGGGGGGGGGGATCACCTGTTCAAAGGCAGTGAAGATTGCATGCTGGGGGCTATGCTGGCATTAGCATAGCTATTGGTAGGGTCACCTAAATAGGACAGGTCTCAGCAAAGCAGCCAGACAAAGAGTGGCCCACAATGATCGGATAGGGAGGGCTCCGTGGGAGTTTGCCAGCCCTGCTAAGGGAGCACACTGAAAATCAAAACCTGGCCCTCCAAGTTGGGGTTGTGCATGAGGCTGGCATCCTCATCCTGGAAAAAATAATGTTGAGAAGCCATATTAAAAGGGAAGCCAAGGCCAGACATGAGGGCTGAAGAGGAAGAAGATGATTTATCCTAGGAAACACATAATGAACTTTCATCCAGGACATCACTCAACGGACATGTTTGGATTGAAGGTATTGGTCTTACGTGGGTCGGGTCATGAAACCACAATCTGTCCTTATGACTGGCTATTAATGAAACGAATGTATGAGGAAGTCAGTAACGCCAGTGTCCATCCACTAACCTCAAAGGGGTGTGTTTTGCACAATATGGCCAAGCATTTGAAGACTGCCTACACCAAGTACTTTGAAACTCTTACAGGTTTGTGAAAGGGCTGGTGTGATTAACTGTGTGTATTGTTTTATATTGGGATGTCAGAAGTAAGTCATATTGGGCACTGTATATAATTCCTTTTATTGCAAGATACAGAGTGAAGTCTGTGATTTGTATTTTTCAGTTTAACAAATCTAGCTCTAAGAAAACTACACTGCTTGGAAAGCATTTTTGTCGTTGGGAAGAGTGCTGAGTCTTTGTACTTTAAATGGGACAATAAAATGAACAGATGTTTTGCATGTAATTACTGCTGTTTGTCAGTTTAAGTGTTGTAGGTGGCTGAAAACATTTGTACATTCTAAATCATTAAAATTTAAAGCATGTTTTATGAAAACATAGAGGGTTATATGAAAATACTATTTGAAGACTGCCAAGCCGAACAAATTCAAAGTTTACATAAGCCGTCCAATGATTGTAATTTGAAGCACGTTTACACATATATTTTGTTCATTGCATAATCTGCTGAATGAAATACTTTTTGGTGACAAAAATCGTACAACCACTGGTGGCTGGATTTATTCCCAATACTGTTCACATGTAGCTCAGTTTTGGAAAAAGCACCACAAGCTGCTGTAGACCATTTATATTGGATGATTTATAATGTGAAGCCCTCCTATTAATAAAGGTTACAAATAAGACATGTTGAAATGCAATATTTTATCTTGCAGAGCTGACACTAATTGCAGGAAATGTGATATATATACTCGTATATGCTTCAAAGTATGAACAGAATGTTTCTAGAAAATATCAAGAGTTATTAGAGTTATCACTTTTAATGTGAATGCTGTAAATTATATCAATGACGATCTGTAGTTTAAAATGACTAGAATTATTTTCAATTAATATCTAAATATACAACATTTTGTAATAATATGAATGAATTTGGAAACAGAAGTGGAGTTACCATTTTTTATACGAGTTTTATCTGTACCAGGACATGCATAAGTTAGGCACACATCCTCAGAACAGGTTTTAGAAGGCACAACGAAATGTGTTGGGTTTTTCTCTCAGTTTTTGACAGTGGAATAATTATGGGGGGGGGGAATGTAATTACACAGAACTTAATGATGGAAAATGTACAGCGTGAGATTAACACTTTTTTAAATATGTACTTTAAATTGTAGCTCTAAACCACATCTGAAATTATTTACTATTACTTAAACGAAGAGTTTGAAATTTGTAGATTGTACTGTATAGAAAAACCAGCACGTATTTGTAGGGCAGTAAGTGTGTTCTGCTTGACAGTGTGTACATGGAGAGAAGGAGTATCTGTGTCTTTTTGTGAAAACACTATCAGCAATATGTAAGATTTACTGACAGTGTGAAAACTAGGAAATGACACTCAAGAAGTCTTGGACAAATTATGATTAAAATAGTTAGATGTTTGCTCTGTATGGGAAAAAATATCAATATACCAAGTTTGAAATACTTAGTATCAACAGCGTATAAATAAAATTTACTTTTGTACAATGTTGCTTTTCTGACTGCATACATGTCACCATTGTATATAATATGTCAGACCTGGTAAACCAGCGTCATTTGAATGTTGTTTAATTGCTGAGATTTCGTAACTAACAAATGATCTTGTATATAAAACATCCTATAACCTCATCAAATGAAGTGTGTTGAGTATATGACGCATGTGCATGTGCCACTGTTTCAGAAAAGGTGGAGGTTGGCATGAATGGTGTGTTGCTGTTTGGCGTCTATTTAAGTAGTGTGTAGCCTAACATTCGAGTCTTCTGACATGTTATGCCTTGTTGACTGGTAGATGTTTGCCAGTGTTTGGAGGATTTTAGTGCCTTCTTGACCAAGAGAGTGAAGACAATATGCACCTTCAGAACATCAGTAACTAGGTGCCAGTTGATGGCTTAATGTTTCAGAAGACTTGTATCAGCAATACTGCTGTGAGAAATTCGTATCTTGTAGTGTGTAGTCAGTTGGTGATACTGGTGATAGTAGTGCCACTTTAGACTAAAGATAGGAACTATCAAAAGGGATATTTTTTTTGTCTTGAAAAACTGTCCTGTAAATACTGTGTGAGGTCTTCATAATGGTGTACAATGATTAATGTATGCAGAATATATTCCTATTGGATTGCATGCTGCTTCTCTAATTGCTTAATGAGGTTGTAGTTTCTGCATTAAACATTATAATGGTCCACAGTTTGTCACTTTGGCTTTTGAAGGCAAGTAACACATCTTGCCCAGAACCTGAATGTTTGTGGTCACAATGCATGGATTTTCATGGCATAAGAGGCACCTTTTCTTTCTACTGCCCTGTCCTATGACCATAGGCTCACAGGTGATGCTGGGTTTACACCAGAAACCATACACTTAGTAAAAGAAATGTTCTATTCTGAGCCAATGGTAGCGCGTGGGGGGGGGGGGCCGGGGTATTCTGCAGTAGGCAGAACAGAGCAAGTCTTATGGAGTATCATCATCCCCACAATCCATGGGGCTTCCTTCTGTGGCCTTGATAGAGATTTTATTTTCAAAATTTTGTGTGTGTATCAATAAAATGTAGGCACTGTATGGTTACTTATTTTCACATTTAAAATTTTTGATTTATAATGGAATTTTGAAGTATCTAAATATCCAGAAATAAATCCTTTAACCTGCATGTTATAAAACATGGTGATATTGCTAGTAGTAGAACTATTTATTTTATTAAGGAAGTCGTTTTGAAAACAAATGTATCCTGTAACACAGGCAACTTCTCTATAGTAAACTTGATCCACATGTGGGTAGCAGTACAACTGGAGTCAAATCCATAAATTCTTAACAAGCATGGTGCACACTGGAAAGTCAGGTTTTAATACATATGTGGGTTATGTGAGATTGTTACAAGGTTATGTAACCAGATGTTTGTGCTGTTCATGGATGAAGGGTGAGAGCAAATTGTCAGTGGTAAAAATACAGGTGAATGAAAAATTGGTGTCTCTAATAATGAAAGAACTTCTGATCAATTGGAGGTTAGTATTTTTGATTTAGAAACAGTAATTGTCTTTGAAAGTGTTTTGAGTTTGTATGAAGATTTTTAGGAATGGATGGATAGATCAGACATATTAGAAATATCTTTATATACAATACTCTACTGTAACAAAGTTATTGTCTTGTTACAATATGTTCTAACAGGATTAGAACTGGCCTTGAGATATACATGTGAGTGTGAGATATGGTCACTTATTCGCAATAAAATGAAGACTGGGGGCACTGTGAAAGGCTGAGATGGGTATTAAAGTAATATTACATGGTATTTTAAGAAAATAGTTGTAGGTAGTAAGAATTTGGTTGAACTGACTTGGTATTGGATCCAGTAGGAATTCTTTGTTACTATTGGTCTTGCACTTCTGAGGCTGTAATATCAAGGTGTTGGTAGTTTTCTTCAGTTAATAATAATAATAATAATAATAATAATAATAATAAACAGCCAAATATCGACGAGATGAGTAGAAGATGTGGAAAAGAACTGGAGACGATCCAGCACATTACTGCAGCATGTGAACAACTAGCACCTACCGAGTACATAAAAAGACATGATGAAGTAGCGGAAGTTATACACCAGAAACTGGCAGAAGCAGCTGAACTAACTGAAGACAAATGCCCATACTATAGGTACAAACCAGCAAATGTGCTGGAGAATGACAACTTCAAACTATACTGGAATCGCAACATTATTACAGACATAACAATACCTTTCAACCGACCTGACATAACTCTCATGAACAAGAAAACAAAAAATACCTTCCTAATAGACATAGCTATTCCAAGTGTACACAGTGTCGCCAAAACAATAACAGAAAAACAAAAGAAATACCAAGAACTGGCAAACGAAATATGTGTTATGTGGAAGCAGGATGCAGTACAAGTTGTCCTGATAGTAATTTCAGCTACAGAAATAATTCCAAAGTCACTGTCACAAAGTTTAAAGAGACTTAACCTGCACCCAAACAGATATATACAAATGCAAAAAGTGGCAATTCTTGGCACATGTTCAATTGTAAGAAATGTCCTAAATTACACATAAGACCACCGAGCCTGATCCTGTTGATGATACATCCCAGGATAGGTGAATATTTCCCAGCTAAAGCTGAGAAGTGAGAAATTCGGATAATAATAATAATGGGCAGTACATTAGAAGCATAGACAAACATCTCATTAGCGAGGAAGACACATTCCTCTGGCTGTCAAAGGGAGACCTGAAAGCAGAAAGAGAAAGTGAAATAGTGGTAGCACAAGACCAAGCACTACAAACAAAATACCATGCAACAAAAATATTGCAAACAGAAAAAGATAGCAAATGCAGATTATATCACCAATTTGAGGAGACATTATGTCAGCGTGCCCAATATTGGCAAAAAAACAATACATCAAGTGACATGATAGAGTGTGTGCTCAATTATACTGCAACATATGTAAGGAACTACGGATAAAATTAGACAGTGAACTCTGGTGTGAACATGTACCAAAATCAGCATAAACAAGTAAAGTGGGCAAGGTGACCATATTATGGAACCAACAAGTGCAAACTGAGAGAACCATCCCTAACAATAAACCAGACATCATAATCCGGGATAATGAAAAAGGAACATGTATGCTAATCGACATAGCAATCCTGGGAGACGGAAATGTGATAAAGAAAGAAGACGAGAAGATTCTAAAATATAAAGACCTCATAATAGAAATACAGTGCATGTGGAATGTAAAAACAGAGGTGACGCCAGTAGTAATAGGAGCAACTGGAACCATTTCAAAATCCTTCAGAAAATACTTGAGCAGCATACCAGGAAGGCATGATATCAAGGAACTACAGAAAACAGCTACTTCGGGTACAGCACACACACTGTGGAAAGTGCTAATGTAGAAGCACAAAGGAGTTTAATATTGAAGACAGCATTATATGCACCATCAACAGTATGTGCAGAATAGCTGTAACCCTGTATACCCTAGAAACATGGTTTGTTTCAGGTATGTAAGTGTGAATACCCTGCATAAAGGAGATGATGATTATAATATAATGGCTATCAATGAAAGATATGCATTGATCATATTCAAATAGTAGTTTATTATGTGGCCATTCTTAGATGTCCTTCCTTGTATATAAGGAGAGATAACCTAGCAGTGTATCTACATTTTCTCTATTCACATCTGTCCTCCTAATAATGAAGAATCAAAAGATAAAGCTACTGAAAACAAAAGTAATGTGCTCATACTGTTGCTTGGCAGTATATATTAGTAGGTGCTATTCGTGGAACTTCCCATGAATTATGACACCTTTGTTAGCACAAATATCTAATATTTGGCTTCATTGTTCTGCATCAGCAGCGATAAACTTGTTCAAATGCAATGAGAAATCCCTGCTGAGTGTTGGCCTCATCAGAATGAAAGTGAAATCTCTGGCTTGTGGCACCTGGTTGATACACCGCTGTCCCTAAACAGAAAAATACAACCTTATGTGATGAAGAACTGCAGGTCATACAGTGAATGCTTAGGACCACAACATTTGTGTGTGAACCATTTGTCTAAATTTAGTGTAGGAGTCATAAAAATCAAGTAATTCTGTAAACGGTTGAGCTTCTGTAATGTAATCACATGTTTCAATATGAATGATAGCCACTTAGCATACTATATGTGAGTGTGAACAGTGCCCCTTCACTTTTACTTGAAGTGGGGGACGGTATAGATGGCACATGCTGAGGTCTTGTTCTCTTAACTTAAAACACACTGATCATTTCTTGCAGGAACTTTGTGTTTTCTAATGGCCATGGTTTGTGGTTTGTTACATTGGAGTTGCATTGTTACATATTACATTTTACAATAACAGTGCTAACTGAAATTTGTGCTTAATATAGTACATAATGAATATTTGTGTGTTTAAAATTGTATATCCTATGCAGTTATTAATACTCTATCTCAGCTGCTGCTTGAGTAACTGGCCCCATATTTTAGGCAAAGGTGAAGGTAAAGCAATCCCATTACAAGCCTGGACAGGCCCTGATGGTTCCAGGACGTTAAGGCTCCCAGATTTCTGGACATTTGGGGCATGAAGGTGGTAAGGTTGTCAGCCCTATGCACTGGCCGCCTTTACCCCCCAGGAAATATTCCTAGTACTCATTTCTGTTAGAGGCTGAGTCGACCCCAGGGCCATAGTGCGGCTGGAAGGATTATGTCAATGAAAAATTCCATGGACACCATCGGGAATCGAACCCGCGACCTTCTGGTTTGTAGTGCAGTGCCTCAACCAACTACACCCCCATGTGCCTCCCCATATTTAGGCATCTGTAATTGTTATTGTAGATCCAAAGTCTACATAATATACAGTCACTATTTTACATGACAACTACTGGTTGTCATTTCTTGTTGGCTTTTTAATCGTATTGTAACCCACTCAGCTGACTGCCGATGTGTGCTGAAGAGTAATGGCAGAAGTGACAAATGATAGTTGTCAGATAAAATAAGGACCCTGTATTTCTGAAATGGCTTCTTGAGAACAACTTACATTTTCCATCTTCAAGGCAAATAATCTGGCTGTTATCCAGGGGCTCTTATGTAGGTCTGGCAATGGCAGGGTGTGGGAGGCAATGACCTGTTTGGTCAGAGGGAAGTCCGTGGTGCTAGTCAGTAGAGGAGCTTTCCTGTAGTTGTTTACCACTTTATTAGCAACTTACTCTTATGAGCTTGAAGTGTTGTAATAATTTTGCAGAAAGAGTGCAGTTTGTGTTTCACTTCTCATCCACCCTTCTTACTGGCATGTAATAGAGCACTGTGTTATTCTGTGTGGTGTTTTGCTCACTAACTTAACGTTATTAATGTGGATCAGAAGTAATTGTGTCCCATTTTTAATCCCAGTATCTCCTGGGTTGTTTGTGTTAATATTAGCCCTGAACATACTCTTATGTGTACACTACATGAAATGCTGTTTCATCATTAGCGCAGTAGTTTGATTTGTAGGAAAATTCAGATTAATTTTTGCGTCTTATGAAAAATTTTAGGCCATTTACACACCTGCCAATGCATTTTTGTTCTGGCTTCAGATAAATGATCAAACTCACAAGAGAAACTCATGGAGCCACACAAAAAGCCACATCCTGGTGCTTGCAGGTAGTCAGCACAGGCTCCTCCGAATGGTGTTAATGTCGAGGGTTCCAGCTGGAAGTCCACAGAACGCATTTTAATTCCACAGATGAAAGGATTGGGCCTGCATCAGAGTAAATTGAATGCAACAACCGTGAGTTACTTACTTCACTGCTGTTTTTATTTGAGGTTGTTTTTGGTACATTTTTGCAACAAAAGTTGCAGAAGTGTACCTGTTAGCTCTGCTATACCCGCCAAGCTGTCACCATGTAACAGCTCAAGAACCCCTGAATGGATTTTAATGAAACATAATGCTGGAAAATCATAATACAATTTTGTCAATGCATTCCAGTTGTAATTAAAATCCAGGTACAGTAATTGACACTTCACTTTTAGCTGCATATGAATTTCTGCAGCCATCTCAAGTTAATCACAGGTAAAAATGTTTAGAATAAACTTTGTAGACGATATATTCCATACAATTTTTCTGTAGGTCTTAGGATATTTTAGAAAATTGTAGAAAAGAGAGTAAACACACCAGAATTATTGTATGCATACATTTCCAAAACTACCTTTTTAGTAATATCGTGTGTATTTGTCTAATATCATATACAGATTAACAAAATAAGGTTTTTTTTTTAATTTAATCCAGTTTCATGGCTTGAGGGATGAAAGTTCAAAGTACAGTTTTCAAAGATAATATTTTAAATATTTTAGTTACTGTGTTACATTGTTATTCTGTTTTCTGGACTGGCTGTAAAGTCATTTATTTCTGCAGTATTATAACTTCTGTTAGGCTGAGGTAAGTGATGTGGGTGACTTAGCAGTTACTGGGCAATAGTATCGGCAAAGCACTGTGAGAAAGGTTAATGTATCGACAAAGCACATTCCATGCTGTACAACTTAAGCATCTGAATATGCTGTGAAAAATATGCATGTTGTTGTCTGCATAGTTTAGTTATATTTTTTCATACTTGTTATGTATTCTGTATGTCTTTGTTTAAAAGCCTGATACCTTTACTTAAAAATAATTCTTTTGTTTTTGGGAGTTCATGACAGCAAGACTTTTTAAATACTTACCTGATGAATTCATAGACACAGTCCAAGTTGTGAGGGTAGTATTCAGGGTAGAAGGGAGTGTTGATCGATCCACGTTTGTCAAGAATCCGAGTATAGCATGTCATGCCAACTTCTCCGGGGATATCAGAGATGCTGGGTTCTTGGAAGAGACCTCCACAGTCGTCCAGGATTTGATACCTTAATCGATATCGGTATTTAACATTTGAGTGTGGTCTGTCTTCTGGAACTTGCAATGAACTGTGAAATATGAGGCGTAGTGCTCTGGAACCTGGTTGAAACAAGTACTGAACTGCAAAAGTCACAAGATTAACTCTAGACAAGGTACAGTGAAAGAGTTACACCAGTCTTATGTAGAACATCGTGCATTATGTGAGGTGTGGTGTATTTGTACACATACTGTTTTCAGCAGTTGGCTGTACTAACATCTTATGCTGATGGGTTTTCTTTGTGCTAGCATTTTTTTTATCATTTCTGCTTTCAAGATTAATGGTAACAGCTGGAATTTAATCAATAGTATGTTGACCAATAGATAATTGTGAGAAACAAAATTTTGTAAACAAGACATTGTCTGTGTGACAAGAATGATAACAACAAAGAAGATGAAAGAGCAAGACCAAACAGTAACAGGGTAACACGAATTATTATTCTTTAAGCTTTGAATTTTTTGTTCTGAAATTTGTAGACAACGTTATTTCAATAATAAATCTGTCAGCTAATTGCTTTTATATGAAGTCCAACATATGTGAAGCATGGCCATACATAAAAGCAATTTTGTGTGTGGACTCAAAAAGTCCTTAATTCATATGCTGGAAATTTGGGATCAGATCATTATGATCTTCTGTGTAAAGTGTTACACAACTTACATCTATTGGACAGATTTTCTGCTGTGTATAGGAACATTCATACACCCTTATCTGTTTTACCTTCTTTCTCTGTCTATAGCCTGGCTGCTAGGCGATTGTAAAGAGTTTATGTTACAACACAAGAGTGAATTATTTCCATGGCTGTTGCATTACTTGCCAAGCGTTTAAACTATGAAATGATCATGTGCTGTGCTCTTGAGGTGACATATTAAAAATTTATGAAGAGTAAAACACACACACACACACGCGCGCGCAAGCACGCACGCACGCACACGCACACGCACACACACAGAGGTTCTGTTATTGTTGACCTGAGCACTGAAGCTGTCAGCAACAAAAGACACTCACTGTGTGTTTATAACATTGTCATAAAATATGAATGATCTCACTACTCTTTACTTTAAGAAAAAATCAGGGTGTTTTTGCTGCTATTATGTAGTCAGGTAGGCTGTCTTGTAATGTTTTTTTAATTGAGGTAATTAGGTTAAATGTTGATCCCGGTGGCTGTGCGGTCTAAGGTGTAGGTCTGAAACTGCTTGGTTGCTGGCATCGTGCGTTCAATTCCCACTGAGAGCACAGATGTTCGTCTCTTGTGTTTGTTGTGTGTTGTGTAGGTAGCGGCCTCTGCGACGGGCTGATCACTCGTTCAGAGGAGTCCTACTGGGGGTGTGTCTGTGTCTAATTTTATGTGATATAGAGACCTCAAAAATGGGGAAGCCTCGGCCCGAGTTGGGATCTTGCGCCACAGAAAGGAAGAAAGAGAGAAAGAACATGTTGGTTCTGGTGAAATATAAGTAAGATGAACTCTATTTTACCTTGATGCAATATGCACACTCACATGTAGAACCGGTGAGATTACCACAGAATCTGCTACCCCCTTCTGGAACACAAGAGTCCACAGCTAACCAGTCTGTTTGGCAGAAACCACGATCTTCAGGTGTTTGCACAATAGTCATCTGTTCCACTGGTGAATAAAACGTGCATTAGCTTACTTTGTTTAAATTTTGACTTCTGAACAAGAGTGCCATATGTCATTCTAACTGAAAGGACAGAATTCATTGAGACTGTGTAGTGGTTTCCATTAAAAAAAAGCTTATTGGATGTGATAAGACAGCCTAGGCATAGATGGAGGGATGATAATAAAGAAACAGGGTAGGAGAGTGTAGATTGGATTAATGTAGCTTAGGATAGTGAGCAGTGATATACTGTGCGAACAAGATAGTGCACATACCATTGTGCTCCATAAATGTGAAGGTTTCTTTAATAGATGAGTGACTGTTAGCTTCTTAAGAAGGACCCTGTTTGACGGGGTGAGGTAAGGTAGAACAACAAAGTAAAGTGTAGCGTAAAAGCAAAAGTGTTGCTGGAATGGGAGATCACCGTCAACGTCTCGAAGAGCACCGTTACGACCGCGCGGGGAGCCAATCCAGTGGGTCGATACAGCTTGGTGTCTTGGGACGACCCTCGACATGCAGCTGACATGGACGACTTGCATAAATCACGTCGGAAAGATGGCAGCCAGGAGACTGGGCGTGTTAGGTCCCCTCTTAAATAGGGGAAGTGGCCTGTCCATCAGAGATGGCGTTTTGCTTTATAAGCAGTTCATTCATCCAGTGATAGGCTATGCGTGTCCTGTGGAGGTCCTCTGCCCTCATTCAGGCGAGGAAGGCGCAGGCGTTGCAATGCAAGCGTCTGCCCATTGCGACTAACGCACCTTGGTCACGGAGAGTTGGAGGTTCCGCTACATCAGAGCACTAACCGGGGGTTTTCGAATGGCAGTTAGCTGGGGCGGTTAATTGGTGAAGTGACTTTGGGTTTGGTCGTTCGTCTGGCGCACTCTCTGACGGGTCTGACGTTTGTCTAGAGTCACCGTCATTGTCGGTTGTGTTTAGTACATAAATGTGGTTATTCTATTTCAACAATATTGTGGGTTTTTACAATACACACTACATACACTATGTACACTATATACATGGCCTCCGCCAGTCCAGGCCTTGTACAGCAGATCATGCCTTAATTTACATAGCGTTTGCTATATCGGCAGTAACACATTTGAACAGCCGTTCGCTTGACGGCCGCCAAGTTTAAGCCTCTTATATTTCATTTCCTGTGTTGGGCTTCGCCTTGTCCAATGGTGCGAATATTTTCAGTGTCGTGATTTTGTATGACTTCTGCTTGCTGCCTGCATAATATTGTAATAAAATCATACACGCATGGAATTTTGAAAGCCACATGCAACTCGCGTGTCGGTGTGCGCCTTGAAAACTTTCCAATAGTGCGGAACACTTTGTTTTGCAGGCGCTGCAATTTCAAAACGGAAGTGTGTGCCGCAAATTCCCAGGCGGGGTAGGCGTAAGTCATTACGGACGTACTAAGTAGCTGGTGGAGAGTTCATTTAATGTTAGCGCTCAATCGCTTACTTTTGAGTAGGAAGTAGACTCTGATAAATGTTCTGGAAGCCTCGGCTTCGATCATCTGTATGTGGTATTTCCATGTGATCTGTCTGTCAAAGATCACACCGAGATATTTTACCTGATTAACAAAGGGGATGTTCCCGCTGTCCCTTTTATAGTTTACAGGGGTTACAGTGTTGTAACTCATCAATGTGTTTCATGCTCAGGAATGTCGTGACAGACTTAGGGACGTCGACTTGCGCCAAGGGAAAATACCTACCCTTAGTTTTTGGTTGGTTGTAGTGGGATTGTACATACCATAGAATTTCACTCCGCAATGCTGGGACGAGGGCCTTGCAATATCATAGCAGCAATCAAATCCCGGAGGATAATTGTCAGGATAACTGGGAGAGTCCAAGAATCCTTCGGGTGTTTCTAGACGGATGTAGCATCCAGTACTTTGAAGACTACCTGAAATTTAAAATACTTCTATATATGTTCTAAACATACTCTCCCATCATTATGTATGTCGGAAGATAGTTATGACTAACAGGAGAAAATGGCAGCGTTGGAATATATGCTTGAGTCGGTATTAGTGTTTACCTTTGTGAAAAATATTCTCTGGCCGTAGCATCGCTATTGCCTATTGTATCTTACGTGGTATAAATTCATTTCCAGAACTTTTCAGGTACTGAGTTATGCATTTTTGACGAAATTTCTTTTTAACCATTTCCTGTTTAGGTGTTGAAGGGCTTTATGTTAGCGTTGCAATAACCAACTAAATAGCAAACTAACTCCATGGAGCAGGCTCCTTATTGAGAAGCTTGTAGTTCCTCAGCTATTTAAGAAGTTTCCTGAGTGTTACGGAATCAGGATCTTCAGTACCCCCTTCACAACAAGTAGCTACTTTTTCCTATCCTGAGTCAGATAAATCCAGTCCACGTCATCCCATCGTATTTGTTTAAGACACATTTTAATATTATCCTCCATCTGCCCATAGATCTGCCACTTGATCTGCTTTATTTAGGTTGCCTGACGAAACATTGTATGCATTTCTTTTCTTTCCCATGCGTGGTACATGCCGCACCCATCTCATCCTTCTTGATTTGATCACCGTATTAATATTCAGTGAGGAGTACTGAAGTCACGTAAGATTATTAATTAAATACTGCGGAAATTGAAGTTCTTTACCTTACTGGTTGATTTTGGTGAAACATGGTGCGTGCGAGTCGTTGCTAAAATTCACCTCATCCTGCTGCTTTTAATGCATTTTTTGCCCAGTGTGCTTTAAATGGACCAGCATTAGTGTGAACTTTTGGTTTCTCCATCTAAATATTTTGTGGCCACATATCCCTGATGGATTTTGAAACCCTTTAAAGACTGAGATTAACCTGAATTATATGTGAAAATCAAGTTCGTACCGTGCAGTAAACACTCTTTGTTTGGGTTTTAAAAACCAGTCTGTTAATGTTGTGTAGGGAAATAATTGCTGTTTGTTCTGAGATCCGTAAAATACAAATACACCGCGTAGGCAGAACGTAGAATTTGGTAATGTTAAACCTGGCAGCACATATAGTAAGCACTGGGCTGTAAAGGATAATACACAATTACTGATTTTACTTAATGTTTATTTTGACGTTATTGTCAGTAGCTCAGATCGTGCAGTGTTCAGTGATGGTATTATTACTGAATAATTAATTGGAAATGATGTAGAAGGACCAAGATCTGAAAAGCATTACTTTTTGGAAGGTTCCTAGGCGTCCGGCTTGTCTTTCTTATGAGAGGAGTATTGAGATGAAGACGAGTTAGGAGCATTGACGAAGTGATACTGACAGGGCAAAGCCGAGGTACTCGGAGAAGTAACATACCTGTCACGGTGCCACCCTGTCCACCACAAATCGCATATGGACTGCCCCGGGATCGAACCCGGGGTCTGGGCAGCGAGATACCGTGACCTGCAATAGCTGACCAGTCAGGAATGTTGTGGAACAAAGACTTAAAAATTCAATTCTTACCGTACAGTAAACATTCACCGTTTGCAAAACAAAGCCCAATTGGCATATAGTGCATAGAGAAATAATCGTTGTTTATTCTGAGGATCATAACCGTATAAGGAACGTAAATAATATATGTTTAAAATGGTGCGTTTTAGGCGCGTTCGTAGAATTGCGGAAGTCTACTATTAGCTTCGTCATGTCTGTCTGTCTTTCTGTCCATCCGTCCCCGTGGAATAATTTGGCTGCCGCTGGATGGAGTTTCATGAAATTATATAGTTTTGTATTTTTCGAACATCTGTCGAGAAAATTCAAATTCTGTTAGACTCTAAACACAATAACGGGTACTTTGCAGGAAGACCTGTGAACATGTATGATAATATCTCGGTCAGTTCTTCTTAGAATGAGAGGTGTTTCAGACGGAAGTTACAGAGAAAATCGAAGCACACTTTTATGTTGAGTAACTTTTTCCAAACATCGTGCCGTTTATGAGATAATGTGGAAAAATATGGTACAGCCAGACAGGCCACAGTTGACAATATAATACGGCGCAAGCGCTTCGTGTGCTGGATAAAGAAGGCTACAGACACGCACTCAGAATATGTAATAATTATTTATCTTCCACGGCAAAGTGGTTACGCGAACGCGCCTCAGTCTTTCGTTTATACTTACATGGCCTGTGTTGTTTAAGTGTTAAGGTAGGTGGTACATATAGAATGCGCCGTACTTTAAAGTGGTAACTGTGGAACATAGCCACCATGAAATTGTGTAAATGGGCCTACACAACATCTGGTTGTGATTTAAGCTGCAACAAACGCGGTGTGCATGACAGGAAAACAAAAATGAACAAAAATCGAAAGGAAAAGGAAATTTTAGAAGAATAAAAACAAAAGTGAAAGAAAAAAGTGGTAAAAATGCAAAGGATCAAGGAAGAAAAAATAAAAAAGAAAGAATCGATGTAAACGAAACAGAAAAGTAACAAGAAAAAGAACAGAATGATATTGATTGTAACACTCATTTCAGGTGTGGAAGGTTTACTGTTACAGACAATGAAAAGTACTTGTAAACAACGTGTCTTTGACTCTATCACGGATATGACTGTCTTTTTTTTTTTTTGGTGAGTTGAGCAACTTGGAAGATTCTGCAGCAGCGCAGTTAAGCTTGTAGATTGTCATCAGTAAGTAATTCATAACTGAATTCAAAAGAGAGAGACCTTCGCAGATGCATTCTGCATTGTTCGTAAAGGCACGAAGTTACCATACTGCTCCTCCCTTTTGTGCATATCAACATAGACACTGCAGCAACACAGGAAGAGTTTACACTCTTTAGAACAATGCTAAGATTAATGTCAAAAGATTATGAAAAATTTCTCTTGCCGTCACGTAGTGACCACAGTTATATTGTGGCATACATTTATGCATGTGTTAAAGCAAGTGATTCGTATATTCAAGTACACTACCCAAATTCTCTATTATACGCTAGAATATAGGAACAAACGAAGAGAAAACTACATAACTTGTCTATTACTTGCTCCTCAAGAGAATGCAGGGCGAAATAATGTAGTAAGGCTAGCAGGGTTTTCGAAAATGTGGCCGTTAGTTCAAATCTTTCCTTTTTCTTTTCTTCTTCAACGCCTTTAATAGCAAACCTGGCCACTGGACGCGGTCTGAACCAGTTCAGGTCACTTCTGATCTTTGCACTTAATATTTATAAAATGTATTTTAATATTTTCCTCCCACTTCCCATTTGACCTTTCGAATCGACACTTTCCAAAAGATTTTCCTGCAAAACTCTGTATGTAGTTCTCATTTTCAGAATCCTAACTCATCGCAGTCTCCTAGATTTCAGGCAGCCAGTAATATAAGGCGTCCTGCGTGAATCACAAGGTTGCTCGTACGTAATAATTTAAATTGCCCTCTACATTTCTCACGTGTCGAAATAGTTTCCTGGACACCTTTTTTCAAAGGTGTGTAATTTATTTTTTTATCAACGGAAGCCATGTTTCGCACTCATACAGGACAGTTTGCATCACTATTTTAGTAAAATTCGTGCTTGAATAATGCTATGAAGAATGCTGCATTTTGTGCGGTGGAGTTAAGTCATAATCACGAGAGGAGTCACGCTAGTCACGAAAACTGATCCACAGAATCCGTTTTTATCCCTCAGGAAATCTAATCCTAGTTTACAACGTTGTTTATACCTTCCGAATAAAACTAAAGCAATTAAAAATCAAAATTTCACCCGTCCAAAACATAAGCTATAAAATTCTTCAAGGGAATAGATTCAATCACACTCTAGACAGCCGTTGTCGCAGTGATGAACATCTCCGTAGGAATTTTAATGGATTTTCAGCTATTACTCTCCAGTGTTTTTTTTCTCTACCGTTCGTTGAAGTCTCCGTGTAATGCGTTACTTCTACCGTGCCTGTGTTGCTGTATCATCGTCTGTATTGCTGTTTTGCCCGTTGCTTGTAATTCTCCTTTCCTTTACCAACAAACACGTAAAATATGGTACAAATAATATTTTGAACTATCCATACTTTTCTCATGTTAATTGGGTTCTCTGTCACCATGGCAAGGGACGGATGAAAAAGATGGTTTTGAAACATGGATTTAACTGGGAAGTACATTGAATAAGCAGTGGTGGACAGTCGACAAGAGGTGGTTCTCCAGAAAGGGAGTATAACGAGGGACAAAGAAACTTTCTGTGAGAAACTAGAGGGATACGGAATGTTAAACAGGCCCTCGGAATTGGACGGATTGTTTGAATGAACTCCAGAAACGGGTTCGTGTAAACACGGTACCGAACCTTGGCGTTTCATTAAAGGCTGAAAATTTCTTGACCAGCAGAAAGACTGTTTTCTTTCCAAGGACTTTGCGCCATGCATTTTATGTAGCAAGCAGCGGCAGAATTGGTGAGAACTGTACTTTAATAGACGGTTATTCTGTATGTAGTGCAGCAGACGAATGCTTCATACTTTTCACAGTCTGAGTCGGAGTCATGATAGGACTGCCAGTCAGTCAGTCAGTCAGTCGGTCGGTCGGTCGGTCAGTCCATCCGTCTTGGTGTCGAGCCTCTCCTGGGACTCGTAACAAGATTTTTGTCTGTGTATTGGAATAGATTATCTTATTGTCTTGGGGCGTCCTCTCATGTTTATGAATCTTGTTCATATACCTTTGCCGATACTGCGATGCAAATTTAAACGCAGCTGTATGACTCACAAACCGCCAGTCCCATCGCTGCGTGTACGGTACATTGCATCATCGCACGTTTTAGGTACACAGTCCAGTTTAATCTCCTCTTTGTAACAGACATGTGAAGCACAGTGTGACGTAAAGTTTTTTGTAGTTCGTATAAAGTACAGTTCAATACACAGGATTTTCATGAAGGAAGACTACTTTGTATGGAAGGAATAAATCGTGTGAAAAATGTCGTAGGAAAGTTAGAATAAGGTTTCGTGCTGCTTTCCTCCTTTCGAAATGAAGCATGTCTGAGAGGTGAAGGAGGTCAGGGCCAACACCTACTTTAATATGCAGTCATTTATATTACCTATATTATGTGCAGAAATGTGTGGCCCTTGACTTTGCCGTGCGTCTTGTTTCGGGTTTCAGTTGAACACCCTGTACTATAGAAAGCTTAAGAAAAAAAAAGTCTGTGTTGTAGATGCTGACATTGTATACTTACGAAGACGTAAACAAGATGGTAAAATAATGTTTTGAAACATAAACTTGTAACAGCATTCTTATGAACTAATTACATTTCACAAACACGAATACCAGGAGGTACAATCACACCACTTGATGTAATGCGTTGTTCTTAGAGGAAATACAGAGAAGTCTTACCTCACTGGCATGCCGGCCTGAGTGTTTCGAACATGGGAAAGAAATTCAGTGAAAATCACAGAAATGTGCGTTTATGGGGTGAGGAATACAACATAAAAATTTACCGCTCGACATCCAGTTGTCATATGCGATACTGACAGGAGCAGGAGTTTAAAATTAGTTATAGGCAGGCACATAGGCCTATACTGAGTCTTATCAGTATTATTAAAGTTTGTTGAAGATTAGAAACAGTAGTGACGGAACTGTCTTGCAACTCTGTCCGTGGTACCAACCCCCACAACAGGACCGTAACAATTTCATGGTTCGTTGTCTTCCTTGGTCAGCTAGTCTTGAAGTTTCCTGTCATTTGTCTAAACCGAAGGGTTATTATCGGATTAAAAGAAGCTAACCCTTGAACATATCTTGTGCCAGTTCAGTCCAGTCCGCATCTCAATACACGAATTATTTAGGATACGTTGTAATCTGGTACTCACATTCACGCTGAGACCTCTCAAGCAATAATGGCAATATGAAGGTTATTATCCTCAGAACCGGTTTAAGGCACCTCAGGGCCCAGTAAAAAAAAAAAATAAAAAAATAAATTTAGGGGCTAAGCTACGCTTGCTTCTGAACCAACAATGAACATGAGCAATGTAAAAATATAGATACTGAATGTTTTCGACACAATATCTGAAATACAACCAGCCCTTTCAGAATCCTGTTCCAACTGTGGGGTCCCATGCAGCCACGTGGACTGTGATAGCCTTAAACGGGCCCCTATTTTTGCAGATGACTTCTATAATGACTATAATGATGGCAGTAGCTGTAGTAGTAGAAGTGGCGGTGGTATAAGTATATAATAGTGTAGGTTATGTACTGTGAGGTGTTAAAATAGATACGTAATAGGAATGTCCACAGAAGACCGCAACTGTAACGTATGGTGAGCCAGTTCAGTTGAATTCACTGCACAGTCTTTTTTTTTTGCTATAAATTTAAATCTTACACCCTCAACCTTTCCCGCCTCTCCCCAGTAGTAGTGCTGGTGGTGGTGGTGTTTCACAACTGGAACTTTCACTGAGCCAGTTTAATCTCGTGTAATTTTATAGTGTTTCTTTACGGTAAATTTAAATGTTACAGTCCCACATTCTCTGTAGCAGCAGCAGCAGCAGCAGCAGCAGCAACAGCAGCAGCAGCAGCAGCAGCAGCAGCAGCAGCAGCAGCAGTAGTAGTAGTAGTAGTAGTAGTAGTAATTGTTGTTGTTGTTGTTTCTTTGTTGTAGTGTTTCACAACTGGAACCTGTGCTAAAGGCCAGTTAAATGCTATCAGCTTTCATAGCCCCTTTCGTTAGACTAATTTAAATGTTACAATCATTATCTCCCGCCTTTCCCAAGGAACAGCAGCAGCAGCAGCAGCAGTAATAGTAGTGGTAGTGGTGGCAGAAGCAGTAACAAGCAAGAAGGATGTAATTACAAGTATGCTGGGGGGTATTACATTAAGGAGGATTAAGCAAAGACCAGTGTATAAATGCACGCAAGTTATTGGGCTCCAGAAACACGTTAGAAATACTTTGTGACCTGAATAGTGTAATTGTGAGCAGCATACTCTGCTGGTTGCAAAGCGTGTGAGGTAGTTATACTCACTGTTGTTGTCACGGTGTCTGTTGCCTCCCACACCGACATGGCAGCTTCTCAGAGCACTGAGCATAACAACTAGCGATACTCTCAGCATGAGTCTAGTTGCAACTTCCGTCCGCGAGGCACTGGTGCAACAAAAATGACTTTAAGATCGTGGTCGTAGAAGCAATGCTGTCGTCGTCGCTGTTCCTCGCCTTCACTTTCTTTCAAAAGCCTATAAAAACGTTGTATGTTTGGATCTGCACTGTGTAGACCACATGGTGTAATGATACAGAGCACGTATAGCAATGGAGTGCGGGTTAAGTGGGTCGTTCTCTTGCTTCATCCTTGGACTGGCTGAACGTGTGAGAGCCTGTTAACAGAATCTAGACCCATCAAACAGTCGCATACCAGAAGCTTGCAATAACAAAGTAGAAACGTTCTGCGCTCTTTTGCTTCAATGTCCAAACTGCAACTATTAATTTGTCTCTTTGTTAAAAAGAAATAGAATTATGTTTTCCGGAAATGAGTGTTTAGTTTCATATGTAACGCTGGTGGTAGTTTTTTGCAACAGTCAGAAAAAAGGAAAGTAAAGGGATGTGATTACTGAGACACAGGAGTTGCGTTCTTCGTGAAAGTTCATTGCCAAAAAATAACAGTTAAAAGGGAGAACCTCACTTGTGATCTGAGATGCCATTGCAGCATTCCACTGTGTAATGTGTAATTTGTTAAAAAGTCATGTGTTTATATCTACTCATTTGCATAACACGCTTTTTAAATTCTACACATTGAAGTGTATGTAGAGGTGGAAAGTTGCTGTTTTGATGGTTGAATATGGTACGGCGCTGAGTTTTAAGATTTCCCTCTGCTGACGCCGTATACTATGGTAGACATGGGTGCCTTTCGATCATAATTTAAAGTAAGGGTACAAGTAAAAGTTGAAGAGGCCATGGAGGCCCGGATGGGGAGTAGAGGTATGGCTCTACTCTTTCTTTAACCGCCGCGCTAGATGGGGGTGGGTTTCAAAGCCACACTCCGGCCGCTTTACTCCCGAGAAAGAGACCCGGTTACCAGGGCCGGTCTCGACGTGTGCGGAAAATCTCGCCCACACCGTGATTCGATCCCCGGACCATCCAGACCGTAGTGAGCCTCTATACCGACTGAGTCATTCCGGCCCATCGTAATTTACAGTCTCATATATTTTGAACCACAGCACAAGGAAAATAATAATAATAATAAGTTGTTATAAATGTAACCAATAAATTCTTTGAAACTTTGGTAAGATTAAAATATTGGGAACAACAGTAACAAATGAAGATTTCTTTCAGGGGAATAATTAGAACGGATTAAATTCGAGGAATGCTTGACCTCTATAGTTTGCTGAGGAAGAGATTTTCACCTAAGAGAGAGGACGTAAGGGGAGGGTGGAGATTATTATGTGTTTTCATACCTTGCCTTCTTCAGCAGATACTATTAGCGTGATCAAAGGAAGGAGGGTGTTTTGAACGAGGCATGCGGCCTAAGTGAATGAGGTGATAAGTGCATAAAATTATTCGTGGAAAATGTTGAGGGGAGAGACCACTTCGGAAATTATAGGCGTGTGGGGAAATGATTGATTTCAGTGAAATACTATGTAATACTGTGGATTGAACCTATCTGCCCGAGAATAGAGTTTGGAGGACAGTTTGTACACGGTTACGCCCCGTTCGGTTACATAAAGGGTAGAAGGGTAGACAGTTTCTCAAGGTGGAAAAACAGAAAGACGGGAATGATTCCTGGAAGAAGGGTTTGTTAAACCGTTGTTAACAGTCGATGGAAAGGAAACAAACCACTTCAGTCCTTTTACTCACATTTTAATGAAACTGTTTCTATATGGCAAGCATAAAATACATTGGGGGCATCGAATGAGTCCCATTTTTTCACAGGTGAAAAATTACAGTCAGGATGAAATACTTTGCCATTCACTCTGAATGTGGTCTTCCCAAATCAGATGTGTTAACCCGGAAACAAATGTTATTTCCCGCTTCAGACCTTGACAGTAAGTGCACGATTGTTAGAATATTCGTTTTCTCAACACCAGGAAATGTCGCCCTAGTGTAAGACATGTCACTAACTGGCAGGCTGATGTGACTAAAACAAGCAATAAAACTTCGCGTTGCGTAAGAAATGGAAAACATTTATATTGTTCATTGCGTGCACTGTGGATAACAAATTCGTAGCATTCAACTAACAAAATGCACAGTATTTTTCCTTAGATATTTATATTATAATATCACACTGAATATTCCTACATGTTTCGATCCACAAGGAATCATTCTCAGGAAACCAAACTAAAGGAATACCAGATAAAACCAAATTAGGCACTTTTGTACGCAGTTGACAGGATGTAAAAAGTCATGTAGTTAAAATGTAGACAGTTCTTTGTAGAATAGTTGTGTAAGTGTACTTAGTTTTGATATGCAGTATCTCGGAGACAGCCTACGTACTTAACGAACTGTTAACTTCCGTTACGTACGTAGGCTGTCTCCGAGGAACTGTATATCAAGACCCGGTACACTTATGCAACTGTTCTACAAAGAATTGTCTGCACTTTAACCACGTGACTCTTTCACACCGTGTCAACTGTGTGTAAAAGTGGCTAATTAGGTTTTATGGGGTGTTGCTTTGGTTTAGTTTCCTGAAGATGATCCCTTGTGGGTCGAAACCTGTAGGAATATTCAGGGTGATATAAATATCCAAGGAACAATGTTGTGCATTCTGTTGGTTGAATGTTGCAAAATGGAAAACATGTTGGCCAGATGAGAGATTCTTACCTTTGCAAGAATAATTCCATTGCAAGAAATGTTATTATTATTATTATTATCATCATCATCATCATCATCATCATTTTGGTTACTATCATCGTGAATACTGCCCTGCGCTTAAGCGGCTAAACTACATTTGCCAAGTTATAGTGATGTTTTTCTGTTGGCGGATCCGTTGTCTTCTGTATAAGGTATGACTGCAAAATTGTACCTCTTTCTGCGTGTTTGCGATGATGAAGTAAGGACCAGTCTGCCAGTCATTAACGACTATCAAACAAGCCGTTCTAATCCACCTTCATGTGATTATTTGTGTGATGTCACAACTCAGGTAGTAGCAAAATTCTACGCGGCCTGCATATTTTTGACATTGAAAAGAAAGTTGTCAAGGAATTTGGCAAAGCTAAGCTGATTTATACCGTCACAGGAAGTTACAATTGCCAACTTGACCTCACCGTTGTTGTGTGTGTGTGTGTGTGTGTGTGTGTGTGTGTGTGTGTGTGTGAGTGTGCGCGCGCACATGTTTTAGTATCCCCACTATAACCTTATTTTCTTCACCATTGGCAGTATGTCTTCAGTCGTACAACCTGTAATCGTGCAGCTTCCTTGTGCCACTCGTTATTATTTTCACTAACCTCAGGTGACTTACAGTTACCTGAACGAACTTTACGATAATATAATCCATTATACGCTCTCTCCTTGACACTCATGAGCTTTGCTTCTTTTTAAGACGTTGAATTTGTAGACGCGTTCGCAAACTAGTTGCGAAAAGCGACTATTAGCTTGATCGTATCTGTTCATCCATCCGTCGGTCCGTCCATCTATCCATCCGTTCGTCCGCCCCATGGAACAACTTTGCTTCCACTCACCAGGTTTTCATGAAAATTGTTACTGGGGGAATTTTTAATCAAATTTGTCAATATGTTACAGGTTTGGTGAAAATCGACAAAAATAACAGACACTTCATATGAAGACGTACGTGCTGTAAATTTATGGCTACTTTCGTTACTAGCCTTGGGAATGTTTTTGTGTTTACCTTGGTCGTCAAGGTTACCAATATTCCTTGGTTGCTATGCTGCGGTTAGGCGAATGCGCCAGTAGTGCTTCTTTCTGCGGGCATGTTCTAACTTGTTTCATATTGCCCAAGGTATAAGCAATATGAAGCATGGGTGAACTTGGCCGCGTTGCAGACCGATTCTCAGGTGGCCCCTAATGCCTACAGACAGTCCAAATTTGACTGCGGAATGTTGACTTTGTATATTATATTTATTTACTGTAAGCTACTTCGTACAGATTTTCATGCATGAGTTCATTTATTGCTGCAGTCACGTTGTGTAGGTCTGCCTTAGATCTCTTTGCCTTGCCAAAAAGTTTTGACGTGTGTGAATTAGAGTAAGTGAATGGCGTTTTTGTAATTTAAAATAATTACGACGGTCTTGAGACCAATTCTGCTGTGTTTATTTTGGTGTCGGGTGAGTTAAAGTATGAGGGTGTGAGGTATAACTGTGTATGACGCGCAAAAATTCTGAAGCTACGCCCGGGTCTCCCGAAACGCCGCTGTGCTAGTGGCTTTAGTTCAGAGAGTATCTTGCTACAAAAACTAAATGGATGGGTGAAACATACCGTTCACGTAAAGAGGACTGTGTAATATACAGTCCTCATAAAGAGCACAAAGTAACGTTGCTCGCCTAGTTTAATTTACTCGTATATTAATTTTATTTGGGAGCACGCGGTGGCGCTGTTGTTTGAGGCACTGCGCTACAAACCGGAAGGTTGCGGGTTCGTTTCCCGATGGTGTCACAGGAATTTTTCATTGACATAATCCTTTCGGTTCACTATGACCCTGGGTTCGACTGAGCCTCTAACAGAAATGAGTACCAGGAATATTTCCTGGGGGGTAAACGTTGACAACGTTACCACCTTCAAGTGCCGACTGTCTAGAAATCTGGGAGCTTCAACCTTCTGGAACCCTAAGGGCCTGTCCAGGCCTGTAATGGGATTGCGTTACCTTATTAATTTTATTCTTATTTTACAATGCAGGAGAAATTATTACGTAGTTCATGGTTGTTGGGCATTCGTGCAAGTACAGACGCCTTTACTGTGAAATCAGTATACGAACCGGGATAGCTCAGTCGGTACAGTGATTAGGCTATGGGTTTCACAATCAAGGAATCGTGTTTCTATTCCCGGCAGAGCCAAGAGGCTTTTCTCATCACGAAAGGGTCCGGACCATCTCTGAGGTCCATCGGACTTCGTATTAAATCTATAGCAGGGACTTTCCCTGACGTGAAGCGGCCGTGATGTGAAGGTGACCACTTACTTCCATCTAGTGCAGAAGTTTGGAATCAGTGGAGCTATACCTCTCCTTCATGGTGTATATATGGACAACTTTACGCGTCTGGATGGACACTAGTTTTTCTCTGAATCTGCTGAACAGCAGGTCTACCTGGACATTTAGGCATCCTGTCACAAAGTCAGTTCTGCCAAACCCCGTGTTGAAGCTAAACTTCACATCACCTTGCAGCTGACGGTCCGTCCTTCACTCAGTCCGTCATGGCATCGAACGCCTTTTGAAACTCATGACCAAATGGTAGTCTGCAAGTCTGACCATTGCAGTCGTAGCAGGATGTGAATCTGTGTCTCCAGTGTCTTTGTCTATGTCAGGTGTACACATTTAACGCATTTGTTGTTGTAGGTGTTTACTGTCATATTCGTGAGCACGGCAGCTCACCCGGGTCTCCCGGCAGATGGAGGCGCTCTATGCGATAAAGCCACCGGTCTCAGGGACAAGATAAAAGGACCGTTCTGTGTATACACACACATGTGTGCATCGAGCGCTCTCATCTTATAATAGGTTGCCACATATGATTAGGTGGCTTAATAACTTACTATTACTTTGAAGCTTTTGGCATCCGGCGTTACAGATTGTGTTTCAGATGATTTATTTATTCTTTGATTAGTTATTACGTCTGAAAAGTTTCTGCAGGTAGCGTGGTCACAGTCGAAACCAAATATCGTGATTACAGCTATCGTGGTGTAAGAAGACGTTCGGAAACCGCATAAAATAAGCAGGTGTTTTCTGGGAAAATTTATTACGTCTCTAGAGAAGGAAGTGGCATTATAAATTAATAATTACGTAACTTGTTTGTGTCGAACTGTGAATTCTACAAGTACAGATTTACATTGCCACGAATTTGAGAGACTTCACCTCAAACGTTTGCACCTCCCTCGTGTAATTTCTAATTTACACAATAAACGTAATATAAAATGTGTGCATTTGTGACAGCGATGGGATTTGAAGAATGTTCAGCATCGCCTCCAGAATACTTCGCGTTGAGTCTTTGGTTTGTTCCCTTGGTTCGGTATTTTATAAATTAAAATTTGCAATTAAGGATCGAATAGGTGTACAGCAGATATGTAAGTTAATTCTCAGAGAATGTAATAACAGTCCTCGGCAGGTAACCTTGCCGGTCATCGAGATGACAGGCTTAGTATCTTAGCCAACGTTTCATATTTTACTTGCTATCAGTATCAAGGTCTTCAGTGATGACACGCGTGTGTAATGTTGTAGATTCCCCAGCTGGTAGAAACAACCGTGTAGAAAAGTGAGCGGAATGCAGTTACAGTGTTGCTGGGTGTACTTCAGGTCATTACTGTTCGTGGTTACACGCTTTCGCACGGAAAGCATAAAGCACACACTTCCAGTTTTCTTTGTCTACACCGTGAAGGCGTATGGGAGGTATACAAGTGTAGCGCCATTCATGCTTAACCTCGGCACTAGATGGAGGTGAGTGGTTAGCTTCATGCCTCGGCCGTTTTGTCTCCGGGAAACTAACCGGCACCCATTAAATAAGAGACTGGGTGGGCTCCAGAATCGATCTGGACTCTTGGAGAAGAGGAAGATTTCTCTCCGTTACCGGGATTCGGACCCCGGACCCTCCAGATATACCGACTACACAACTCCGGTTCGCTTTCAGAACCAGAGTCCAGGTTGTTTAACTGCGTACTAATGTTTGATGTTGTCACGGCGTTGAACATTAAGCTTGCTGTCTTCTGAGATCCGATTCCATGTAGTTGGATACGTATGTGCCGATGGTGCGGAGGAAATGTCTGCCTCCACCTTGAGTTTGATTTTATATTCTGAATATAGAAGCAACAGGTCAACCAACTATGAAACTGGATGGAATCACCAAGCCATATATTTTGCAGTCAAGCCTTTTTGTGTGGTCTTTTCTTAGAATGAGAGATCAAGTTTCACACCCATATAAAATGTCGGATGGAATTATAGACTTTATCGCATTTCAGTCTTTGTGTTTTGAACTATGAGACAGAGGGACTGAAAGATGCTAATCTGAATGACAACAAACATTCTCCGAATTTCTTCTGCTCTTTACTTCAATATGACGATAATAAAATTAAATTGCGTTTCGTGCGTAAAGCTTGTTACAAGAAATATGAAATCCTGTAATGTTTCCGTGTTTGTAACTAATCGCTGTCTTACAAAAAAACATTTTACAGACTTTGTGTGGGTAAGTTTGTGGTCTGTTTCTGTACCAAATTGTACGTGCCTACTTGACACGCTAGTGCTTTACTTATCGCCGTCAACTCGAAAGGGAAAGAGATATTTGCGCGACCGTCATGTTACTTGTATTATTTTGCTCTCTAAAAGTTACTTCAATCAATACTGCATATTTTTTGAAGATATATTACTAGGCGTATGTGTTTTGAGGACTGAAATTTAGCGGCGCTAGTGTAACTTCTATTACACAATTTCGCACGTCGGCCATGTTGTTAGTACTGCTTGTAGGAAATTGAAAATTACGATATTGAAGTGGACATGACATAACGTTCACATGAATTTCTGTGAAAAAAGATCGGGTAATTTAAACTTGAATTTGGGAAGCACACATACAAAAAATATGGTGGTTTCCAAAGCCTCCCCTTTGCTTAAGGAAATTAAATTTGCTAAAAATTTTTTGTTTGGTTTATTCATTAATCCACATATGCTCCATAGTCTATCGTATGTCCGCCGAAAGGTGCACTGGTTACCCATTAGAGGCCGCATTTCCAAGAGACGTAATCTTACACCAGCACAAGAATTAGAAAATAAACAGATCTGATTGTCAGGAAACAGACTTCCAGCTTCTGCGCACTTTACGTATCAACCCTTTAAAGACGAAGCGTATCTGTTTTATATAAGGACTCAGTGCGTACCGCGCTGTAAACACTCTCCAATTCGGTTATAAAAACCGATCTCTTAATGTTTTATAAGGCAAAAGTTGCTGTTTGTTCTGAGATCCGTACAAAACACATAAACGCAATGTGGGCACCACGTAGAATTTTTTTAATGTTAAACCTGGTGGTATGTAAAGTTACCGCTAGGCTTTAAAAGGTTAAATGTGTAAACTAAGCAGTTTGCTGCACTGTGAACACAGCTGCTTGTTCAGTAAAGGGCAGGTTATTCCTGCGCAGGCCCTGAAGCAGTATGGCAGAGTGGAGATATAGCTCCAATCATTCTTAACATCGGTACCAGATGAAGGGGAGTGGTTAGATTCACGTGCCGGCCGTTTTGCCCTCAACGAAAGAACCGTCGTTACCCGTTGCATGAGAGGCCGATTGGGCCCCAGTGCCCGTCTTGACTCTTTGGAAAAGAGAAAACTCTCATAGGCCTGCCGCAAATCGAAACGCCATTTCTCTGTCATGCAGCCCGTAGCCTTGTCACTGTATTGACTGAGCTACCCCGGCTCACATATTTGTTTATTAGACTGTACAAGAATAAGTAAACGTTTTAACATAGAATTCCATGCCGAAAATTTGACAATGACTGGTGGTTCTTTCTTTTCTCATTACCGTCGGCATTTTGTGCTTCACTCACTCGTTTCTTATCGCAGTCAGAAAACGACGTGATGCCTTTGCAAAACGACCGGTTTCCAGATCGTGATGGAGTCAAAGGAGAGACGTCGTTGTGCTCATGTTTCAAAGAATTACAGAGGTGAGCTACAGTTCAACACAACTATTTACGTAAGCAATCGCACGCGGCTTGTTTTCTGTGCGTGCGTGCGTGTGTGTGTGTGCGTGTGTGTGTTGAGAGGCCGAAGTAAGAGAGGAGAAGCAAGAGAAAGGGAAAATGCGTTGGTTCTAGGCAGAAGAGACAGATGAAGTGAAGAGAAAGGACGGTGCAAGGAAAGGATAAGAAGGGAAGGAAAGAAGTTAATAAATTGGGAGGGATGAATAGGAAAAAAAAAAGTCAGAAAAGTGATGCAAAGAAGAAATTAAAAGATGTGGAAAATAAACCAAGTGGAGGGGACAGTTATTCAGAAAAACAAATGAGTAGGAAAATAAATACGTAAATGAATGAATAAATAAATAAATAAATATATCAACTGGAAAGGCATTCCTGCATTCTTTGCGTGTGTCTGTTTTTATGAAAGTTTTGCACAGTCATCCACAGTTTTGCTCCTGTCTGTCCATCTGTCAATCCATTTTGTAACTTTAAAAGTTTCTGAACAAATGTGAAATACATATCTGGACTTGAGAAGGAGAAAGACATTGGTCCAGTTTTATCATACCTCAGGTAATGCGCCATTTTTCTTAGACAAATATATGACTTGCTACTGTTTAATGCCGGGTTCAGCTACAATGGGACAGCGTTTGGACTTACAAATACCTACCATTTAAAAGAGCCTGAAATTTTAAACAAAATGATGCATTGTCTAGAGCAAGATAAAAAGGGGCTTTCACCGTTCTGCTTCTCAGGTCCACATATTTTGAGTCTAAATAAGAAATGTATGGTGCAGTCGAAGTAATTTTGTCTCACATTGGTCTCACATAAAATTAATTTACATTAAGCGCAGACTAAACTTTATTAATATTTTCGAAATACATTTTACTGTAGAGTAACGTATAAAAATTTGTACTTTACGTAAGAGTTGGGTTCCGTTAAATTCACGAAAAGAAGCAAAGAATGTTGAAGAATGTAAGTGTGTGTAATATTATATTTTCCGTAACGCACTGTACCTGGTCGCTTTGCCTGGACTTCCCCATTATCTCATGCAGATTGAAAGATACAAAGATGCAAGAACTTGTGGCAAGGCTATTAAAACGAAACCTTGTTACTTGTCGCTGTAGTTTTGTGTCTGTACATTTGTTAAGTGGTTATGCAAATGTCGGGCATTAAATAGTTATGAATCAGATACATGAAGGTTTTGGAAACAAAGCACGTGTTATTCCAAACATATTGGTTACTATACGTACACCACCCTCTTTACCAGTCAAGACTTAAAACTCAGTGGTTGCTATATATGCCACTTGCGGTAATGTTTAGAGATTCTGCATATTGCCCACGTAGTGTATTTACTCCTATGTGTTTCAGTTCATAAAAAATACAGCTATTTCCTTAAGCTGCATTAACCATTTGGTCTTCGTAATGGACACGGGTTGTGTTTTCTGTGAGGTAAGAACTTAAATTTTATGTGTAATTTAGACGAAAGTCAATCAGCGTGTGTATTTGTAAGCTAATATTATCAGAACAACGAGAGGGAAACGCTTGGGAACCTTGTTAAAAAATCAAATTTATGTCGGGAGCGGGGGGGGGGGGGAAATTAGTCTTCAAATGTTTAAATGTCCTGTATTTTGGCCACAGAGAGGGTTTATATTTTGCATGACTTGCAAAATAAAAATAGATTTTTCCCTAAAGCATTATTCAGTTGGTGTTTGTGATGGAGATGAAGTGTGTTTTCTGTGAGGTAGTAGCTTAATTTTTAAATATTTTTAAACGAATTTCAGGCATCAAGGCGTTAAGACAATAATCCTGCATTTTCTTGTGTAGACTGACTCAATTCATGAAAATTCGCACGCGACATTTCTGCGCTAGTGGACGAAATTATTCCATGGAAAAACGTATTCTTTCAAAAGCTTACAGTCGCTTAGCTGCTTAAGAAAGTACGGGGCTTTTGAGGACCCAAAGGTTCATTATCTTGCTCACAACAGCTCTCACGTGGACAGGCAGTTCTGAAATGTGCTACGGACAGTCCTTGAGACCAAGTGAGTCACCCATTCTAAACAGTGTGGTGGCTAAAACAAACCGCTATACAGTTCAGCACTGTCTGTGTAGTCGTTTATTTATGATTCAGGATTTATTCAACAAAGCTTGACTTCCTCAGATAATGTAGCGTTGAGTGGTGTTCTGGATTATAATACCTGTGTTCTGGCGGCTGGGTAAGAACGTTTCGGGGGAACTTACTGCCTCCATCTTCAGGCTGAAAGAGAGAGAGACAATAGGTTTCTTCAAAACGTTGGCACCCACTACAAACTACATGATGTCATACTACCTCCAAGAAAACACCAAACCTAAGGCCTATACATTTCGTATGCTTTTATAACCTGGGGACTGCATGAAATGTGAGTGGTTAAATTTAGGTTCCGTCAACCTTTACTCTGAAGAAATACATCCAATATCCGTGTGATATGGGGTTGAAACTGAAGGTATAGAATTAAAAAGAAAATCTTATCCATGTACTAATTAAACACCGTACCATGCAGACGGCCGATCCCAGTGGCGGCGCGGTTTAAGGCGTAGGTCTGCGGCCGAGTGCTTGCTGGGATCGTGAGTTCGAATCCCACCGGGGGCATGGATGTTTGTCTCTTGTGAGTGTTTGTGTTGCCAGGTAGAAGTCTCTGCGACGGGCCGATCCCTCGTCCAGAGGAGTTCTACCGACTGTGGTGTGTGTCTGAGTGTGATGAAGTGAAAATAAACATCCTCGACTCCTACTGTGAGTAGACTACGAAAATAAACCATGAAGACATATAGACGAATGGAGATGTAGCTCCATATATTCTTAACCTCGACACCATATGGGAAGTTACCATCTTTATTACTCGGTCACTTTACTCCCATGGAAATTGCTCCCTTTACACCTTGAATAGGATGCTGGGTAGGCGTCGAAGTGGGTATAGACGCTTTGGAGGAAGAAAAAAATCTCGTTCCTTGCCCTTTTCTTCGGTTGTCCATCCTATTTTTGTCCGTATACTGTCTGACCTAACCCAGCTCTGTTTTGAATATGATGGCGAATAGAAACAACACAGTGTCAGTACACTGTCAGTACACTGTCAGGGCTGCCATCAATGTGAGGTACAGGAGAGGCACAATCAGGAGTTTCAACACCGCTTCAACACCGCTTCCAGCGGTGTTGAAGCGGTGTTGAAACTCCTGATTGTGCGGAACCACACTGGAAGCGTTCTTCAGCCAGTTGTATCCACGTCCTATCTATTCATCCCACCGTTATGCCCCTATTTCCTACTCGATCTTACAATGTAAATATTCTAAGCACTTTCCGCACAAACTTTCCTTATGCGTTGCTTGTATTTTCCCCCTTATTCACATGCCCAGCCTGTAGATATCACTATCCTAACAATAGCTCACATGGCTTTAATTTTAGTCATTCAGGAATTGTACTAGAGTTCTTTCATGTCCAAAGGACGTTCAACAAGACACGCTAATGTTAGTGATGGTGCCGAAGATGTTGCGACAGAAGACAAGCGATGTGGGTCATTGTCGGCCCTCGTGCGCCGGCACTCATTAACTGGCAGGCGAATGCGTGGTAATTAGACCTCTCCCTGTTACTGTACACATTTCTGAAAGAGGTTATTCTTAAAGACTGTCACGCTAATGGCGAATGAGCGAAGGTCGTATGACGGGGTCATACCGTGTAATGTGCACGTAAACATATGTGACCCCGAGGTCGCTGGTGTTTTGTGCCTGGAGTGTTGGGGACGTGTAACTGATATTCTGTACTTAAATGAGGAAATCACAAAAAATAATAAACGACTTCTAGTACAGAATTTTAATATTTAGATGTATCCTGAGTGATAATTTTTACTCTTGAAGGAATGTTATTAGATTTATAAAGGAGGATGACGTAGGTGGGACAGGTAGCAGGCATGGCGGAGATGTGGAAAGTAAACAAAATTTTTGGGTCAGAAAATATGGAGGGTAGAGACCATCTGAGAAATTAAAATGCAGACTGAAAGAAAATGTTAATATGATTACTAAATAAATAATGTGTGTGGGTTGGGGCTGGATTCAACTGGCTCAGAACAGGGTTCAAAGGTGCACTGCCACGCTTAGGGAATAACACAGGCTGAGGGCGCTCGAGAACGCGGTAGTGAGGAACACATTTTTATCCAAGAGGGAAGGTTGTCGAAAATTGCATGAGTGAAAGGCAATGATTTGTACTCTTCACCAAATATTTTTAGATTATAAGACCCAGGAGATTTAAATGGACGGGGCATGTGGGAAACATGCGACAGAAGGCAAACGCATAGAGGGTTTAGGTGGGGAAAATGAGGGAATAAGACCACATGCAGTGCCTAGCCGTGTATGAGTGGATGTCAACAGGAATGTGAAGAAAATATAAAGTAAGAGCGTGGGTTGGATTAATGGGGCTCAGGATATCGGCAGGTGGCGGGTTTTCGAGAACACGGTAATGAAACTTCGGGCTCAATAAAATTTGGATATTTCTTGACTAGCTTCTGAAGAAGGACTCTATTCCGAGAAGTTAGATGTTTAGTTAAAATTGAGAAACACGAAAAAGTAATAGAATTATGCAAACTCCGATTCACTATTTGCGTACGGCGAAATAAAGTAACGGCCGATGCCGTTGGCCGCGCGGTCCAAGGCGTGGATGTGCGGCCAAGTGTATGCTGGGGTTGCGGGTTCGGATCCCGCCGGGGGCATGGTTGTCTGTCGCTTGTGAGTGTTGTGTGTTGTCAGGTAGAGGCCTCTGCGAATGGCCGATCCTTCTTCCAGAGGAATCCTACGGAGTGTTGCATGTGTCTGAGTGTGATCAAGGACAAGAGTAACCTATTCACCTAAAATGAGTAGGTCAACAGAAGTCAAGACAAAGAAAGAAAGAAAGGAAGAAAGAAAGAAAAAGAAAGAAAGAAAGAAAGAAAAAGAAAGAAAGAAAGAAAGAAAGAAAGAAAAAGAAAGAAAGAAAGAAAGAAAGAAAGAAAAAAAAGAAAGAAAGAAAGAAAGAAAGAAAGAAATTAACCACGATTCCTAGTTCATATATTTCACTGCATACCGGCTGTGAGTTCAAGACCGGTTGTGGGGTCCACTCAGTCTTCTACTAAGTGTGTAGCAAGGTTTCTTTCTTTAGGCGTAAAGCGGCCAGAGCGTGAGGCTGACCACTCACCTCCATCTAGTGTTAAGGTGGCGCTAGAATTCTACTCCTCTATGCCTTTATGGCGTCGACAGGAATAAATTTAATTTATGATCCCGAAACTTATCTTATAACTGTGGAACTTAACAAACGTAAAGACAGTTCTCGTAAATTGTGGCGTTTAGGCTTCAGAGAAAAATATCCGACGTATCTGTTACAGTAAAGAAATGTACCGGAGGTTTAAGTTACAACAATAAATTTATCTCAAAGAGGCTTCCTTTTTATTTTTAAGTTACCTTATACTCGTATAACCAGAGGCTTCGTGAATATTCAAGTCTTGTGATACGTTAAGCCGTGTCAGCTTCACGCCCTGGCCATTTTACCCCTGAGAAAAGGCCACATTTGTTAGTTGGAAAATTAGGCAGTCGCATAGAGGTTCCAGAAATTGGAAGTATAAGGGTTTTCATATTATTCTGTTATTGTTTTTTGATTTAATTTCCTGTGATTTGTAAAATGTGATAATGAGAAATCGCACTTTTACTATAAGCGATACAAACAATCATTAACTCATCAAATGGAACGGATAATCAAAGTAAAATTGGCACCGGAATAGTATTAATATATCGAAAACCTAGCTACATTTTTCGGTTTTCCGTACGTACCACACGGTGGAGATTCGGATATCGGTAGGGCCTTGGGCATTATTATCTTAAGAACAGCACAGAGGCTGATTTGGTGTCAGTTACGAGGCCTAAGCTGTGCTGGGGTATTCGTTCAATATAAAGACAGCCAGACTGTGAAATTTAGGATAGCGAACATCGAGTATATGAAAGTGGATCTTAAACTACGCGCAGAATGTTGTTGCTTCTGCCATCTGTTGACCAGCAGTTGCTTGTACTTGACTTGTACTACCATCTTTAGATGGTATTATTAACCATCTTTAATGAATATGCATATGAGCACATCTCATTGCGCTAAAAGTACACTGTGAATTGCAGTTGCAATTACTCTCAGCAGTATCTGAAAGAGCTAGTGAACTGTACAAGAGTAGGCGTGCTTTGACTCACCTTGGATTGTGATAAAAAAAAAGAAAGAAAAGGCATGCTAATTAGGCGACACTGTTAATGGATTTGCTACTGCAAGGCATTAGCAACCTTCAACTGGAGAGGGAATGTCATTTTTCTTCCACCATGTGCTCGTCGTCAGGTTCTCTTACTAATGCAAAAGAAGCGCAGGGGTTATAATTGATAAATCCAATGTCTTTTTGTTACTGCAGGGAATAAGCTAAAATGTTTCGTATGTTTTAATTATTTGTCTGTCTGAGATGCCTTCACGTGGCTTATGACTCTCCACTTCTAGTACAAATAATGCGCGGAAACAATTCTTCCAGCAAGCAAATAACCAACTAATTACCCATCCTATTTGTGCCTCGAAGTTTCATAATCGCCGATCTCGGTGGCCGCGCCGTCTAAGGCGTACGTTTGCGGCCGCTTGCTTGCTGGGATTGCGGGTTCGAATCCCATCGAGACCGTGGCTGCCTGTCTGTTGTGAATGTTGTGTGTTGTCAGGTAGACGTCTCTGCGTCGGGCCGATTCCTCGTCCAGAGGAGTCCTACCGAGTGTGCGTGCGTGCGTGTGTCATTGAGTGTGACCGGGTGCAACGATAACCCTCTACACCAACAGTGAGTACGCAGAAGAGATCAGACTAAGAAAGAAACAAAGAAAGTTTCATAATCTATAAGATAGTCTCTATTCTTCGTCAGTTCAAACCAATTTATATTCAAAACCTATTTCCTAAATTCGTTTTTAATATTATCCTACAGTCTACGTATTTTTCTGAGAAGCGTCATATTTCCGTGTGGGTTTCCTCATACGTGCTCCATACACAGCGCATCAACACATCTTGAATTTGATTATCCTAGCAGTACTAAATGAAAAATACATACCTTATATCATACAGTAGCACATTTTAAAAGTCTTATAGTTAGGCCTACACACGTTATTATTATTATTATTATTATTATTATTACAATAATTATATGATTACTGATAATGACTTGGGAAGGCCGTGGGGGTGAGACGTCGCTGTGTACTTGGAAATCATATTCCGACACTTGCCTGGACTGACTGAGGACAACCACAGATGACTTCAATGCGTTTAGTCGTGCTATCGGCAGGTGCATAAATGGAGATGGTTTGGAGATGGGGGTCTAGTATAAAGTGATCAAACTGTTGGAACGTAGAAACAGATCAGATATACACAATTAGTATATTTTTTATATTGTTGATTGGGAAAGTTGGGTGTAGGATCAAAGGCGCACGCAAGGGGGCGTGGCAGCTGGACTGCGGCCTCCCCCCAAGTCGAAATTTAAAAAGAAATTTTGTAGACACGACGATATCAAACGTCTTACGTGATTTACCGTTCAGCCGAAACTAGCCACTGAAATCAGCTGGTAACTAGTATATTAGAATTTTAAAAAATAAAATAATTAACAAAATAAAAATAAAATAAAAACTTAATATGTCTTCGATGAAATTAAACAAGACGGGGTATGTATGTCCGTATAAAGTAACATTAAATGGCTTTCCCCTTACCATTGTTACCGTCGAAAGCAACAAGAGTGTTACATATTCTGAGTGTGTGTTTGCAGCCTTAGTTATCCAGCACGCAAAGCGCATGCGCCGTGTTGTCATCTGTGACCTGTCTGGCTCTACCATATTCTTCCATATTATCTCATAAACGGCAGGATTTTCGAAAGAAGCTGTTGAACATAAGTGTGTGTTTGATTTTCTTTACAAATTTTGTCTGAAAGGTTTCTCATTCTGAGAAGAATTAAGTGACATATTGTCATAAATGTACATAGATCTTCACGTAAAGTACCCGTTATTCGTGTCAGATTTTAATCAAACTTGAATTTTCTGGACAGGATTTCGAAAAACACTCAAATATTAAATTTCATGAAAATCCGTTCAGTGGTAGTCGAGTTGTTCCATGCGCACGAAGGGACAGACGGACGGACGAACGGACAGACGGAAGGACGGACAAACGGACGGACAGACGGACGGACGGACGGACAGACAGACAGACAGACATGACGAAGATAATAGTCACCTTTCGCAATTTTGCGAACGCGCCTGAAAACAACCAAGATTAGACCTCGTGACTTAAATTAGGTGAGTGAGTCATGAACTTGTACGTATATAAATGCAGTTGAAAACAGTAATAATTTACTGTTATATTTGTGACGTGGTTTTTATAACGTAATTATTAAAATAAAACATAAATTATGTATAGCCTTAAGGTCAACCCCACCCCAAAGAAAAATTCTGGGTGATCACTTGTATGACATGTTCTTGTCTGTACAGTCTATACACGAATCTTGGAAGGGATATCAAGGCCGTTGCTGTCTGTGCTGAATTTATGACATGATTCAGATTCCAGTATAAAACCGGTTGAAATTTGAAAGCGAAAAATGGCTAGTTCCCACCTCACACTCTCTCCACTCTTCCTGTCTTACATACATCAGGTGTACTGTGGAATCACACGGTCACTTAGTATGAACACCATGAACTTGAAAACTTGTTGAGTGACAGCTTGGCTGCTGCCTAAATATCTTACTAACAAAAGTCGAGACTGCAAAAGTAACTGAAGCATGGGTCCCTGTCACTGCAGCTTCTTCCCGTCCGTAACTGCAAACAACGCTGAATGCTGCGTAACTATCCAGTGGCTTACCCATAGGGTTTTATGAAGGCCATTGGAAATTTTAAGGGGGAAATTTGCCAATTTCATCTTTAGCTACCTGCTTCCCACATAATCCATTCTGCCACAATCTGGCATATGAATTATAGTGAACATTTCACTAAATATGTTGTGAAGCGCACCCCAGCCTTCTGTCCACTGACTACCGGAGGCTTTTGTGCGACGATAAACGAGCTGGTTCTGTCCAATTGCTTCCGTCCATTGTCGAAGTTAAGAATGGGTGGAATTATACGTCTGCTACACTGTAGGTCCTCATGGTGTGGTGGTGAATGGTGCACAGGGATGGCTGGACATATTTAATTTCTATCCGTTGGATTTCAACGGGTCTCTTTCGTCAGAACCAGAAATAAGCTGTGAAAGGAATTGGCCAAACTGAAGGAAATCCTATGCCAGAACAATGAAGCGTGACCTACCAGGGAAGAGCAGTGTGAAGGCCAATAAAATAACGGATTTCAAAAAGAGAATTTTAGTGGAAACATCGGCGGCTATTGGACAGAAACTTGTAATGGTGCTGCTGTTGCTGATGACACAAAACCGAGACATTGAGAAAGTACCTGAAATTTAGGTATTCTGACGAGAACTATGGCATGAATATTTATTCTGCCAAATGAATGAACAGCCTATCTTCAATGAGTGAGTTAAGTACGCCTACGCCTCAGACTGTAGAGAAATTCCAACCTAACAAACCAGTGTACCAACCAGAACATCTGACAATGGAGATCCTACGTAATAAGAGAAGGGACGTAAACAAGTTGAGAGTGCCGTACTGCAGTAAATAATAAAGGCATGATTTGCACAGAGGGCGTGTACAAAAAAAAAATGTGTTTGCAAAGTCATATAATATTTAAAAATAAAAACACAAACCGCATTAAGAAATGGGACGTGAAATATGGCTCTTCAGTTGTATGAGTAAGCAGTTTGTGGCACTGAGGTCGGATGTGGCTCACCACAGGATTTTGAACTGGAAAATGTTGCATGTAATTTCAAATAACATGAATTAAAATTAATTCTTCCAGTTTACCGCCTTGTATAATTTTTTCGCAGCGTTGAAACAGTTGTGCTGCATAGATTCATCCCCAATAAATAAACCTGATACCTCAGTCCTTACAGTGACTAGGCTGCGGACTGTGCCACTTTGAAAGCGGGATTCGATTCCCAGGAGGAGAAAAATGTTTTCTCTATAGTACCCAGACACACACACACACACACACACACACACACACACACACACACACACATATACACTGCAGTTCACAGAGCCTCCTCTCCGGTGGTAACAGAGGCCGTATCCTTGGTGTAAAACAGCCAGGAATTGAAAGTGACTACTGACCTCCACCTAACACCGAGAATAAGCATGTGCATATATAAGCACTGCCGATCCCAGTGGCCGCGCTGTCTAAGGCGTGGACCTGCGGCCGAGCGCTTGCTGGGATCGTGGGTTCGAATCCCAGCGGGGGCATGGATATTTGTCTCTTGTGAATGTTTGTGTGTTGTCAGGTAGAGGCCTCTGCGACGGACTGATCACTCGTCCAGAGGAGTCCTACCGGGTGTGGTGTGTCTGAATGTGATCCACAAACCTCCAAAACGAGGCGGCGTAGGCCCGATTTGGGCTGTCGCGCCACAGGAAAGAAAAGAAAAGATATATAAGCACTCCTGCCCCCATATATTTGCGTGGCTTGATGATTAATGAAGCAGAGTGGTAACTTTAATTTATTTTTTTATTCTCTTTGGGTTGGGATGGGGATGCCTCCGTGGAACTGCAGTCTCTGTTGGACCCGTTATCCATCTCCAGGATGGTAGACTAATGAATTATTGATGGAATGTATTGGCAGGGGAAAACAGAAGTATTTAGCCAAAAACCTGTCCCAGTGCCATTTTGTCCACCACAAATCCCCGAGAATGAACCGGGGCTAAGACGGTAGCAGCTGGCAATCAGCTGCCTGCATTGTGGCGCGGCATTGGTCCCGATTTCTGGCAGTGCCAGTAGAGTCAATCTTTTCTCCAAAGCGTTAAGTTGGCTCAGGGATGCACCCAGCCTCCTGTTCAGTGGGCACCATGGGCCCTTTTCCCTTTGACCACTCACATCTAGCGCCGAAGTTAAGAATGAGTGGATTCATGACTCCAGTCCCTTATATGCCTTTACGGGTTTCATGGAAGCAAGTCTGCCTTGTATCTGTCAGGTTCACCTATTTTACGTAATGTAAGCCTTCTCAGTTGGTGGAAAATTTCCAACTACGAAAGAAGTTCATGAATAAATGCCATGAGGTATTGGTATGTCAGGGGGTGACCTTTACCTTTACTGGTATAATCGGCTAGAAGGAGCTGTGTGTTGTGAAGCAGAAATTTAAAGACTGCGGAAGGATGTTCATACGTTTCTTGTTCCTGTGCTGACAGCCATGATGCTTATCTTTAGAGAGATAAATTGCCTCACACAGACTCACTCGTTGAAGTGGTTAAGTAGCTGACCAAAGAAAGAACTGACTGGTTATGTAATGCTGGGAACCTCAGGTTCAGCACCGCTAAATGTAAAGCACAAAATTTACCAAATTCAAAATGCACTTAGTCGAAGGCACAGTAATAAAGTATTGCCTTTTGATATTATTCTCCTATTTCTGATTCTATTCTCGCAGTTGCCGTGTAGCTAGAGAATTTTCAGCAACATGCGTGTGTCTATTTTTTCTGTCTATGACTCGTAAGAATAATAATTAGGCTATTTGTGTATAGGAACACATTTCATATACAAAAGTGTTTATTTATTTATTTATTGTATGTCATATTTAGATTATATCTTGGGTCTTCCCTATTTCCTGAGATTTTAAATTCCCAACTTTAGAGTGTGGTACTAATTAGGTATTTTAAACATAGGAGAAAATTTGTCGACATATTCAAGGTTAAAATAAAGAATTGATAATTGGAAACATTTGACATCCCGGTGGTATTACATATAGAAAGCTTAATAGCCCCTTGGACCGTATTTCTTATTGGTCATTTGATTAAGACATTTATTATAGTAGTAAAGTGCATAATGCCGATGCCAGTGGCCGCGCGGTCTAAGGGGTGGGTCTGCGGCCGCTCGTTTGCTGGCATTGTGGGTTCGCGTCCCGCCGGGGGCATGGGTGTCTGTCTGTTGCGAGTGTTGTGTGTTGTCAGGTAGAGGTCTCTGCGTCGGGCTGATCACTCGTCCAGAGGAGTCTCACCAAATGTGGTGTGTCTTGAGTGTGATCGGCAAGGCTCGACAATGAGGAAGCCCATGCCTACTAGACCTGTACAGCCATTAAAAAAAAGTGCATGTAAGTTTATTGTGGTGGTGTGATTACAGTAACCAGCCACAGTACTACATCTTCAGCCCTTTTAATCCTGCCTACAGCCTCGCATCCTATTTAATCGTATTCAAGAGAAATTTTAATAATCTTTTACCTCCATCGGCTCCTAGGTTTCCTAGGTGACTCTTTCCTTCAGGTTTTCCAACAAAAATTTCTAGTGCATTTACCCTTATCAATCGTACAGTCACAACCAACACTTCACATAGTATGTAATAAGGCTACCGTAGCCTTATTACATATGTATGTGAAGTGTTGGTTGTCACTACGATTGATAAGGGTAAATATACTTTTTTATCTGCATACCAACTGGGATGTTAATATTAAAATAAAAAAATTCTAGAGCTTCCGATGGTAGTGATGACAATAGGCTACTGTCTACTGAAATAGAAGGCTATTTAACTGACAGTACAGGGAGAAAAGCAGGAACAAGTGGAATTTTTTAACGGGACTGTACAGTTCGCGTCTCTTTTGTTATGGAAAGGATGCATGGGTGTGGTGGAAACTGTTTCGTGGTAAGTGGGTGGGGAGTCAACATTTTGTTACTGAAACTTATGCCTGTATCGCATTGATGGTGGGAATAGTGATTTAATGCCTACAGGTGCTACTCTGTCTGTGTCCCGTCACAAACTTTAATCCGAAATGGACAACTCCTATAAGCCTTTTCTTCTTATTTCCTCCTCTTTTTCGTTTTTACCATAGACATTCTTCTGTCTTCCATAAATGAACAGACAAATAAGCAGATGGACCGTCAATCACAACTATATTTTCAGACATTATCCTCTTTTCAAAAACGCGCTATATTTTCGCTTTTTATAAAGCCATCATCAGGTATAGGAAATAAATGTAAGAGAAAGGCACTTTATATGGAAGACATTATTAATTAAAACAGGAGACTGAGGTCTCGAACTTACAGATATTCATATAAGTTTGTTTTATATATATATATATGTGTGTGAACGTTCACCATAGAACAGGCCATAAGGGTCCACATGGGAGTAGAGGTATATCTCTATTCTTATTTTAACCTTGGCGCTCTATGGGGTGGGTGGTCAGCGGCAAGCCCCGGCCGCTTTATCACCGGGGAAGGTATGCGAGTGGGCCTCAGGGCCGGTCTGGATGTGTGCGGAAATTCTCGCCCTCCCTCCCCCCCCTCCCAGGGTTCGATCATCGGACCGCCCATCCTATAGCGATTCTGCTCTTTAATTACTAATGCCTTGTATGTAAAGTTCTTCTTCTTCTTCTTATATTTTTATGTCTGTGCCTGGCGATGGCTTTATGGAACAGTCAAAACATTTAGCACATTCGGAAAACAAAAGATATTGTCTAAAAATTCAATTGTAGTTTGACGGTACATTTGTTTAACAGGATGTCGTACCCTGAGAGTCTTAACTGAATTCCGTACGCTAACTTTATCTTCACCAATCAATGTATTTGTTTAAGATAACTGAATATTGAACACTCGCTGTTGGTGTGGTACGGATTTTGAAAGGGGAACATTTTTTCTTTCTTTGTCATGTAATTACTACTAGTGCTTATATTTATAACATCTTATTGTACGTTTCTGTATACCTCATTTTGCAGTGAATGAGCAATAATAATAATAATAATAATAATAATAATAATAATAATAATAATAATANTGAATGAGCAATAATAATAATAATAATAATAATAATAATAATAATAATAATAATAATATAAGACGAAACATGGGTCTATTTTATGTTCAACATGCGATTTTAAATTTATTTTAGAAGTGGTTACGAAAAAATGTTATATATTGGCACACATGACAATGTAGGCTATTCTACGAGACTTCAGGAACCGAGATTTAATCGCTTTAATAGTGTTATTCCCATCTCACGCATTTCCATAACCATTATGGTGACATTTTTAATATCATGAAACCGAGACTCATCGAGAGGTCTCCAATATCCCTGGGTTGCATGTGTCATTTCCAGCCATCTTGTCTATTACCAACACAAAACTGACGTTTTTGTGCAACTCTTTCCTATGGCCTGCCTAACTTTTGACTCCGTAAGCAACGCAATGCAAACATGTTAGCTGTTACATTGACGAGTAGATACCCGACATGGCCAAGGTCATGTGAAGATCTAGGACTGATATGGGTTCAGGATTGGCTCTGTAATAATCCGTGTCCGTGAAACGGTTGAAGGACATGGAGATGGCAAGAGTCACGTGGCATTAATTTGAGATTCAATGGTTTGGAACGCAAAAATTTTATGTTGTCTAATAAGAACTACGTGCCCCATGACCTCCACATTGTGTGATCTAACGTAGCGTTCATGGTTAAGTTATCTAAGCCTCGGTATCGATGTGCCAGACCAATAGTTTACAGAAGTACATCAGAATTTGAAGACATCACGCGGGAATCGAGTAATAGAGGTATAATTATGTTACATAATCTAAACGGCGTTTGCATTTACGCAGTTCGTATTAGACACTGACTTTATAGCTTCACACCACGAGATTCACCTTAATGCGTACTGTTCGAATAATTTTTTGAATGGACTGTTGGGTATATTTGAAAAAGTTAGCCCATTCTCATTTTCCAGATTTTATGATATTGTCGTATAAAGTGCAAAGAGTATTGAAAAAAGGAAAGGTCCACTAGTTCAGTTACTGTGGCATCTGGCTCTGGGGCCAGGCATAGCAAATCAGGAATTTGGCTTGAGTTTGCTCTTCTTCAGGAATTTTCGATAAGCGACACTTGTCGATTAGCTGCGGCACTGAATGAAAATGCATCTCAGCAGAACACAGTGTGGCAGCAGTAAGAATTTTGATTATTGTTGGGAACAAACTGCTATGTAGAATATTAGGACTAGCGGTGCATCTCGAAACAATATGACATGAAAATACTAGTACGAGTAATTGCACTTATTATTGGGGATGCTGCGAGAATAAACTGTTGAGGGAAGTACTTCTTTATTTTCGTGGTTCGACAGCCCCTAGTGGGCCTCGGCCTTCTTCTTGTCGAGGCTTCACGATCACACTCGGACACACCGCACTCAGTAGCACTCCTCTGGACGAGTGATCAGCCCGACGCAGAGATCTGTATCTGACAACACACAACACCCACAAGAGACAGACATCCATGCCCCGGCGGGATTCGAACCCGCAATCCTGGCAAGCGAGCGGCCACAGAACCACGCCTTAGACTGCGCGGCCACTGGGATCGGCTGAGGGAAATTTTGGGTCTGTATTAATTGAGGGTCTTGATCAGATCAGAGCGGGATCCATTAACCCATCGAGTCAAGTGTCAATGATGAGCAGAAGTTCAAAGCCCAGTGCTACAATATGAAGTTAAATGCGAACTTCTGCGTAAATTCTTAATAAGAGTTTGTTAATAATGATGACAGTAACAGGAGAAAGTAGCCTTTTTGATTAAAAGGTGAAGTTAGTCAACTACAAAGAACAAATCCTGCGTTAATGAAATAACATAACCAACGGAGCATACTTCATGCATATACATACATTGTTTATTTAAAATTCGACATGCTTCGGCTCACTAGCCATTAAATAAATAAGTTATGTATATGTGTAACGGCAGATCTCATTGGCTGCGCGGTCTAAGTCGTGGGTCTGCGGCGGCTCGCTTGCTGGGATTGCTGTTCGAATCTCGCCAGGGGCATGGATGTCCGTTTCTTGCGAGTGTTGTGTGTTGTCAGGTAGAGGTCTCTGCCTCGGGCCAATCACTCGTCCAGAGGAGTCCTACCGAGTGTGGTGTGTCTGAGTGTGATCGTGAAGCCTCGATAATGAGGAGGACCTGGTCCACTAGGGGCTGTTGCGCCATAAAAAATGTACAACGTGTATGTGGTTGATTGTATTATGTAGTTAAATCAGTGTACGCTGTAATATTGCATTACAAAAATGCCTGCCTTTTTCTTAGAGACTCTGTTATTAAGCCGAGACCCTGAGTACGAAAGACTCTGACGTAATATATCTTATACATTAGGTGTACTTACCACCTTGAAGCTACATGGTGCTAAGTTTTGTAAATACGAAGTAAGTAGCTTTGTGCACGAAACTCTAAATTGTCGCTTAGCAATGAAAGATTTGTGAAAACTTTGAGCTGTGTGCGTTACGCCTTATAAGGTTTCCTAGCAAGAACCAGACAGATAGAAATGAAAGAAAGGTGACGACAAGGATGTTATGTTAAAGACACGTGATTTAGGCATAGTTTGCCCATTCCTTACAACAGTAATGTAAACAGAAACGTTTCGATTGGAGATATCTGCTGCGTATAGCCAGTGAATTAGTGTTTCCGCTGAAGGTCGGAAACGTCGTCACAAGTTCAAGGCCGTGTCAGTTCCTTTTCACAGTTCGCTATTCAGAGGTTGAAAGAAACATTGATGCATGGAGTAGAATGATGGCCTTGAAAAACACCAGCCACTGAGGAAGAAAAGCATGTTTCCTGTTCTATGAATCTCATGCAAAGACGTAATGATTCATTTAACTGTTAACATCTCTACGTACGGTGAAGTTATTGGGAAAACCAATTAATTGTCTTTTTACTGAGATATTCGTAGCAGAGACGTCATAAACTAACTCACAAGTCACGTGCGGACACCACATAAACAAGGAAACTAAGACAGCATTTAGAAATATTAATTCAGTGACTGCAAATTGCACATACGGAAGGCGTCCTACGGTTGTGGAAAATGAGAAGCGAAATTTTCCCTGTGCAGTCCATGAAGCCAAACGCGCGCGTGGAGGTAGATTCCTACTCATTCTTAACCTCGGTACGAGATGGGAGTGAGTGGCCAGCTCCAGGCCTGAGACCCTTTATCACCTGAAAAAGGGCTCCCAGTACCCATTTAATAAGAGGTTGTGTTGGGCCCCCAAACTGTTCTGGGCGTTTTGGAGACGGGATAAATCTCTTATCCCTAGCGGGAATCGAACTAAAATTTCTTGGGACGTCCAGCCTGTAATCTAGTCTCTATATCGACTACATTATTCGGCCCAGGGTATGAAGATTAGCTGCGGGTGCGATGAATAAGCAGTTCCGAACCGCCAGTAATTAGTCTTCTTTAGTTCGCACAGGGTAGGACGTAGCCTTAATGACGCTTTGCAGTAAAATATTTTGTGTTGCTGCATAAGGGAAGGCATGAAATGCATACAGAATTTTGGTTGAAAAATTTGTTGGAAAATGTTCACTGGCAAGACTCAAAGGAGTTGAATAATGAAATCAGTAAGGATTTTAGGGATGTATGTTGTGGGGATGGGAGATGAATTAACCTGGTTCATGTCGGGACAGGCATCAGGCTTTTAATGTCAGTGGTACTGAACACTCTGTTTCTGTTGCCTCAGTAGTGGTGAATTTTCGCAGTTGTGTTCTTGTGACCTGACACAAGGTACAGAACAATTTGCTGCACTGGAGCAGAACGACAGATATATGTGTGTATATTCCTCGACGTCCTGTCTGCCGTGTTGCTTTTCCGTCATATTCAATATTTTCAGCATTAATGTAGTGATACTTAATCCTCCCGGTCGCACTATGGCCCTCGAGTCAACCCAGCCTCTAAGAGAAATCAGTACCAGGAATATCTCCTGAGGGGATAAAGGCAGCCGGTGCGTAGGGCTGACAGTCATAGCACCTTCATATGCCGATTGTCTGGAAATTCTGGGAGCCTCAGCCTCCTGGAGCCCTGAGGCCTACGTACCCGGAGAACAACCTGTCCTAATGACACTTTGTACGCCACAAATCCCACAGGGAATCTAACGTGATTGAGCCCGGGCTTTCGCGGTGAGAAGACGGCGATTAGCTACCCGAGCTATAGCACGGTACGATGTAACAATGATAGTATGAACTGCTGTAGATCAGTGGTGAGCGAACGTTTGGGTACGAGGTTCAAATCAAGAGAAAATAACATCTGACTGTAAATAATACATGTGTTTTTTCCTACATGTCACTAATGACAGTACCATATGACCAATAATTGGGCGGTAGAACGTACTTGAAATTAGTCTTAAAGTTTTAAATTAATCTTCAAAAATTTGAAATATATCTTACCTAGTGTGTCCCTAAATATGTCCCTTTTATATAAATCCTGAATAAAACGAACTGGTCTCTTATAAATAACTTTATTTGCCTTTCGTTTATCCTTTCTTTTGTGGCTGCTTATTCTGTGTTCATCACTGTTCAAGAAAAAAGAACTTCAGCGAGAGAATTGACATTGCTTATTGGTCATTAATATGTTAATATCTGGAGATATGTGAGAGGCTGCAAAATTAAAACAACACGATAGGTACATTTTCGTGACATGGAACATCTATGTGTACTTTAGTGCGCAAAGGTTGTTGTACTGTCAATAATAAGACTTGCTTCTACTGGTACTCCTATTTTCTTATGAATGCACATAAAACAATTGTTCTCCGAATTTCATTTTTTTTGTGTTTCTGAAATTAGGTCGTGGGCTGCATTGCAAAGTGGAAGGGCCGCATTTTGCCCACAGCTGCTGCAGATCCAACAGGCTAATCAGTGCTAACTGACAGAGCACAGCACCTTCTCATCAATATGGTGAGTCACGTTTTAGCCTCTTTTCCTTTCCCAGTACAGAGAGGCTTATGGTTTTAAGTTTAAACTGTTATTTTCCCGTGCTTCGCGTTAGCAAATGCAAGGCAATGTAGCAGTTATTCCTTCAGCACTTTGTCGCATTTTCCTGTGCTATGAGTTACAGTACATGCTCTTAAAGAATTGGGCTGTTGTGAATACGGTAATGAAGTGTCTGATTTCATCAAATTTTGTTAATTCATTACGTAGCTGAGAGTATATTTGCTACTGAGCGCCATCGTCGATGTAAAAACTGGTCAGTACTCCTATTTCGTAATCAGGAGCTACAGGTTTGCAGTTCGGAGATCGTGGATACAAGCTTTTATTCAAGGCGGTATGTTGACTGGGGAATCCCAGTGGCCGAGCGGTCTAAGGCATGGGTCTGCAGCTGCTCGCTTGCTGGGATTGTGGGTTCGAATCCCGCCGGGGGGGGGGGCATGGATGTCAGTCTCTTGTGAGTGTTGTGTGTTGCCAGGTAGGGGTCTGTGCGTCGGGCTAGTCACTCGTGCAGAGGTGTCCTACTGAGTGTGGTGTGTCTGAGTGTGATCTTGAAGCCGTGATAATGATGAGACTCTGGCTCACTAGGGACTGTTGTGTCATGGAACAAAAACTGACCGGAGTCTGAAGCTGACCACTCACCTCCATTTGGTGCCGAGGTTAAGAATGTGTGGTGCTATACCTCTGCTCCCCCTATGCACCTTCATGGGGTGGACAGAGACGATTTTATGTTTTATTTTACTTTGTGTGGAACTAAGATAAAGCATGAAGACCTAACCCTCGCCACCTTAAAATTGCCGGAGTTACGCGGGGGGGGGGGGGGATTTGGGGTAGCTCATTAGGTGTAGTGGCTACGCTGAAGGGCTCGAAAACCGAGGAAATGGAATGGGATTCTCGGCAGGGGCAACAGATTCTTTTCGTCTCCAAAACGTCCAGACCAGTTTTGGGGCACAACCATTCCTCTATTCTGTAGGTATCGGAGTCTCTTTCCCCCGGGGGTAAAGCGGCCAGGCCGTGAAGCTTATCACTCAACACCATCTAGTGGCGTGACTAAGAAATCGTGGTGCTAAACCTGAACTTCCCCGTATTCCTTAATGGCCAGCTTTACGATGGAGCTGTGGAATGGGATTTCAATCAGCCCAATTAAAGTTCAGGCTCAGGCAGACGGAAAATTAATAGACATTTCCAAATGGAAGCATCTTTTCAAAATGATACCATCACTGGAACCACTGCATACCCAATTACTTCTTCGCCTCGAACTGTGTCTGGCTGATGCACAACAACCCTCAACAATGATACCAGCGTCTCACATATTTGTGAAGCCTTAAAACAGCATAATACACCGAAGTGACTGCAGAAAGTTTGAATTTGCTTCTAAGTGTCACAAGATGTGATAGTGGCGGCTATTACCGCATGCAATCCGAGTAGATAGACAAGGTCGGGTTGGAGGATGGCAAGGTGAACTGAGGTTCTGTAGTGTAACCGTTCACCACCTGCTGGCGCTTTGGTCGTCTGGCTGGCTGCCTGTCAGGCTTGGTATTGTGCATTGTACATGTTGTATTGAGTGGCTGTGAACAGTTGGGTTTACGGTGTGGCCATGACGATATCGTATTCAGGAGAGGTTGCGAACAGCAGCAGCTTTGGGTGCTTCTGGAAAATATTGTGCAAGTAAGTTATCCTTGCCTTTCATATGGTTTGACGTGGTACAGTTTCAGAAAGTTAATGGCTTGAAGGTAACCTGGAGTAGACCGGACCTTGCCTCTTCTTTAACAGCTGTTACAGTCGTAAGTGTCAAAGTACTGTTCGCAGTACGTGAGTATTGGAGGCGATGGTTGCGTTTAGGTCGGTGATTATAAAACCAATTATATTAACTATTGATGTAAACCGTGGCTTTTAGAGTTAATACTTGTCAAAATGGCGGCGATACGACTTTAAAAAAAAAGAATTTATACAACTAAATTACATCTTTCAATTTACTGAAACTGCTGTGGTAAATTTATTAAGAACTAAATTTGTATGTAATGCACAGTTTCAGATGTTTCTTATGACGTTTCGGTATTTCCTTACACAGTTGTAGTATTTTTCCTACTCTCGAAAGTAGCAATTCGCCTTTCCTGTTTATCATTAGCGAAGTTAGAAATTACTGACTTCACTTCCCAGTCATATACAGCTATTAGTGTCTTAAATTACCTCTACACCGAAAGGTAGAAGAGGATCAGACTAAGAAGAAGAAGGGTCTTAAATTCTGGTTGCTTGTGGAAGCTTTGCAGGAAGAATGATAGCAGAATATTGACTGTAATGATGCTGGTATATTTATTTCTGTTCCCGTTTAGTCCATCTAACATAAAACGCTATTCATAGAAGTTATGACCGGGAGATTATAACCAAAGTTCCGCGTCGATATATAAATATATTTATATCCGTAAAGTACTAAATAGAATTCTAACGTTTATAAACATCAGTGTGAAATGCTAATTTAGAATACTCCAGAAGCGCTGGTTACTTCCTGGTTCATGACTGTTTGCACCTCTAAGTGGATAGAAGGCGCTTGCCTTATGTTTTAGCACCACACTGTGCAGACGTTTGAGGCAGTGGAGATGAAGCCTCACGCATTCTTAACCCTGTACGATATGCAGGTGGTCAGCTTTACACTCCTACTCTACTACCGCTGCAGGGTATAGCCCCAGTACCCACCGGACAGGAAGATGCACAGTGTTCAATCTCATATTTCTTTTACTTGGTAGTGTGAGTCTGTTTTTTGATGCATTATAAACTAGGAGGCAGCTGCAGTCATGCAGCGTGTATTCGATATTTGGAGGTGGTTTTATTTCAGACGGTCTATGCAATATTTAACAATAAATTTGTTCGAAAACATTATCCATAATGGCCGTGAAACTGGTGTAATTAAGAAGTCAGGGCTAACTTACAGGTGGGATCAGAAGTGTGATTCCCAGCATTGCCTGGGAATGTTCGTAACAGCGGTAATGGGCTCATGTAGCTCCTTCCGCTGGCGGTGGGTGGCAGCACCGTGAATGTTACCACGTATTTCCGTTAATTTCTGATGTTAAGAATATGCGTACGTCTTCATGACGTGGTGCTGAATGAAATATCGGAGAATAACACCTCTAGCTATTATCTTGCATAGCGTATTTCGAAATTTTCGCAGAAAAATGGGTTGTTAGATACAGTATATGGCAAAATTTTATACACCCACACCTTTAAAAGTTATAACGTTTTGGGCAAGCGTTATTTTCATGTGGCTTACACATTTATGTAGATATTTTCGTTTCTTAAGTAATGAGAAACTTGTTTTTAAGTTTCAGAATTTCAAGGTGATTTGATAAATATTTTCTTAAGACGTGGTTTACTATAATACTTGAATATTTGAAATAACTGACAGACTCAAATTTTAATGAAATAACACTTTGGGTTAGATATATTATGACGTAGCACTATTTTACGTAGGTCCAATTTATTTTGTCTGAAATCCAAAAGCGCCCCAGTTTGAAAACACGTTAAGCATGAACCTTACCTAAAAATAAAAATTTAGTTTCTTCCTCGTCGTAAATATGATTAATCACAATATCAAAGACCATCCGATAAATGCATTTAGCGAAATAATCTACCTTTGTTAAAAAAATCTTACCAAATGTAGCACTATGGGCAAAATGGAAAGTTAAAACAGGTGGTACATATAACAGCCACTTTGCTTTGAAGATGTAAATTCCAGCCAAATTCTTTTAACGCCAAACTGACAGTGCATAAGGACCCGTTTGAGACACGTTTAATTGAACAGCTAAGAAACTACGAAGGCAAATGTTTTTATTTGTTGTGTTTACTTTTATGGCTGTCCAGATGTTGGACGAAGTCCAAATTTCGACAATAATGTAAGCGACTTGAAGGAGTGAATTACCGAGTGTTAAAAATAGCCAACAGCAGGTTTATGAACTAATTCACACCTCCAGCATCTCTAAATCAGGAAAGTGGTGAATGGTGTTAAGCTAACACATGGTGATGCATCTTCACGCATCACCATGGCAACCTGATGGTCACGACACGTCTGTGAAGCCATATACCTGCCATCTGGATCTTGGTTTATGTCGTGCTGTCCCGTAAAGTACCAACGTATACACTAACACGGTAGCTATTCAAATAAGCTCCAAGTGAAACAGAAAACACGGGATGTTGCTAGTTTAATAATCTCATGTTTTCAGCCATTAAGACATCTAAATGGACATAACAGAGCTTTTATCTACGTGTCGAGGCTAAAGGAGAGAGGAGGCTGGTCCATAGTTCTGGCCGTTAGTTCTTACAACATTGTCCTGAATTCGATGTCAGGCCAGTCCATGCGGCGTATATGGTGAAACAAGTGTGGCAATGCCTCAGGTTCCTGTCCAGGTACTTCAGATTTTGTCAGTAGCATTCAACCAAAGTTCCTTGCACATCTGCCATCAGATGCTGATGTAATACGTCTTTCAGTAGTTGCGATGGCAAGGTAATCTCATCCACTCCTGGAATGAGAAGAAGAAGGCAGGGCAGTGTTTGTGTTTATGCAATTAATTAGGCATTTAGTGACCGTGGCCTATTCTAAAGTACTATCCTGGCATGCGAGTGTAGGACTTCAAGGAACATCAACTGTGTGGAGTATAATTCTTCTTGAGAAAAGGAAAGTTGCTTACCTGGTCATAAAATTTTCCCGTTTAAGACTCGAAATTTATTCACATGATTGTGTCTTCAGGCAGCTGAATGCAGTCCATACCCCGTTTCTTAAAAATCCTTGTCAATATTATTTTCCCATCTATGCCTAGATTACGTAAGTGATTTCAGGCTTTTTGAAATGAAAATATAGGGATACATTTGTCACAGAAATGACATACGCCTACAAAACTTTAGTGGTAACATGCAAAGATATGATATAGCCATAGATGAAGAAGATAATATTAAAATGGATTTTAAAGAACCATGCTGTGAGGGTGCGGACTGAATTCATATGGCTCATAATCAATTACGTGTTGAAAGAAACGTTGGGACCCATTACGTTACGTCATTGTGTCACCTGATGGACACTCTGTAGTCTTTGTACGTGGCATTGCAGGGCGTTTGTGAATGATTTGGCAGCAACGTAGGAGGGCCTGTGTTCTGCTTAAGATACCACTTCATTTCTGGGAACGGACGGAGAACCACACGTGTTACAAAGGATTGTAGATTCCTGAGCTTGTAATTAGGGTAGGAATATGGGATAACTGTGCGATAAAGGAGGAGGAGGTGGTGGTGGTGGTGGTGGTGGTGGTGGTGGTAGTGTGTGTGAAATTTGTTTAACGACACTATAAATATCTCAGATTACATAGTATCCAATGGTACTACATAGTATCCAATGGTAGGTTGATAACTGATATAATGAACGGTAAATGATGTGAAATGACGTGTTAGTTGCCTATGTGGCATACACCCGGCATTTGCCTGAATCAGCTGAGGAAAATCACAAAGACCTGAATCCCAGTCGAGAATCGGAACAAATACAAGTCGGAATCGTTGCTATCTGAGCAGGTGGCCTTACAGCTGTAATTAACATTAACATTCTCCTCATTGTGGAATATCGGATTTCCATGTTAATAGTTTCTCTCTCCTTTGCCTTTTTAATACCTGGCTTCCAGAATATTCTGCCTCTCAGTTGAAAAGGAATGTGCGTGTCTACGTGTCAGGGGTGGCAATCGCTGAAGTTTCTAGTACTTTCTCCACATTGAAAACAGTTCTGGGTAAAACTTATTATGCCACATATACTTGTGTAGCGAGACTAGCAGGATCTATAAGATAATAATTACACAATTTTTTCCCCTGTTGCGCAACAGGCCCCAGTGGGCCAGGGCCTGCTCATTATCGAGGCTTCAGGAGCACACTGAGAACACACCACACTCAGTGGGACTCGTCTGGACGAGTTATCAGCCTGACGCAGAGATCTCTACCAGACAACACACAAAACTCACAAGATACAGACATCCATGACCCGGCGGTATTCGAACCCGCAATCCCAGGAAGCGAGCGGCCGCAGACCCACGCCTTAGACTGCGTGTCCACTGGGGTCGGCAATAATTACACATTCACCTACGTCTATGTGTAACGTAAAGTATTACAGGCTCGGTCTTCGTTATTTTTGCAAGATATAGAACTTCCCAGCGTCACCCATGTTGTTGAGTAGTTATGCTCATGTTATGAAATGGTTCATACACGGTTTGTGTGAGTCAGGTGTTTTAAGGTTAAGAGATATAGAAATATATAGAACTATAATTTTGCCCGTTGTTTTGTATGGTTGTGAAATTATTCTCTTACATTGAGTGAGGAACATAGGCTGAGGGTCTTCCAGAATGGGGTGCTGAGGAATATATTTGGGCCTAAGAGAGACGAGGTAACAGGGGAATGGAGAAGACTACATGGTGAGGGGCTTTATGATCTGTATTCCTCACCAAATATTATTCTTGTGATCATGTAAGGAGGAGTGAGATCGAAGGGACATGTAGCACGCATGGGGAGAAAAGAGGTGCATACAGGGTTTTGGTGGAAAACATGAAGGAAAGAGGTGCATACAGGGTTTTGGTGGAAAACATGAAGGAAAGAGACCACTTGGAAGGCCTAGGCCTAGACTGGGCCGCCGAGAGTGGGTTCGGGTCCCGGCAAATTTTTTTTTCGGGCTTCCCAGCAACGGCGGACCCTCTAAAAATCGTAACACTAAATCGGACAGAGCGATTGGGCTTGGTTTGAAAGGAGTAGTTTGTACAATCGACAAATAATGATACTACCGAGAAAGACAAAAACATTGGCAACGTACCCGGGCCCTGGGCCCCCTTCCGGACGCCGGGCCCTGGTAATTTGTACCGGCTTCCTCCCCCCACTTCTCTTTGGTACGCGGCGTAGTTGCGAGGATAACATTAAAATGGATGTTTAAGAAGGGGGGTGGGGAGGCATGGACTGGATTGTTCTGGTGTGGGATAGGAACAGGGAGCGGGCTGTTGTGAATACGGTAGTGAACATCCGGGTTCCTTAAAATGCGGGTAATGTCTTGACTGACTGAGGAACTGTCAGGTTGTCAGGAAGGACTCTGCTCCATGGAGTGTTACTGGCGTTCGGCTAAACGATTCTCTTAATTGAATACCTGAATATTCACGACCTAATTATTTCTTTGCATGGCTTTTTTTCTATTCTGAGCAGGTAAATTTGGTTGCCACATTTTACTCGTAATACTAGTATTACCATTTTGTAGTTTCACAGATTTGAGAACAGAAAAAGAAGTTGATACCTTTATTCTTCTGGGATGTTACGCGGCGTAGATTGGCAGTTAGTTACCGACGCTTCGGGACAACCAATCGGTCCCATCTTCAAGGATTAAGCAGTCCAAGAAAGATACTGGCTTGACGTTTGAAAGTGGCACCAATAGGCTGTCCCGAAACGTCGGTACCTAACTCCTGATCTACGCTGTGTAACAACCCAGAAGAGCGAACATCTAATTTACACTGCGGCGAAAGCCTGAAATCACGCAGACAGGAAGTTAGTCGAGGTTTCATTGGTCACCCCTGACTCTCCGCCATAGGAGGTATGTAGACTTCGTTATGCTGCATGTTTATAGCCTCTTCAGCTTACAGTGGGAAGGATTTTTGTTTATGGCACAGAAGACGTGTTAGAAGAGTTCTGGGAGGGAAGGTTATTGCCCAGCTCTTGTACGCCGGTATAGCTCAGCCTGAATATTGTCTAGGATGTTGCTTCGAAGACCAAGGAATTGGGATTTGATTCCTGGCAGATGCAGATACGTCTTTCTGCTCCATACTGTCTACATCGGCTCTGAGAATCAACCCCTTTATATGCAGTTTCTACCAACGGCTTTTCCGCTGGGGGTAAAGAGTAAAGTGGTAGTAATTAAGCACGTGGGAACATATACGTTCATTCTGAGGTTGGCATTACTGTAAGTCGTATTTTATAATGACTAACGAAACACATATAGTGTAGACTATATCACGCCGTGTTGGCTGGTAAATAATTATCGACATTTCTTTAGGGTGAAGCAAAAAGGGTCTTCTTGAAGTAAGCACAAGAACGCCATCCTTAACAATAACGCTGTGAAAACCTTCAGTCACGCTGTGATTTACATTACATGCTAATCGTGTGGCGTGCAATGTGTTAAACTTACAAAGAAACTTTTTTTTCCAAACACAAAATGACGGTTACTTTCACGGTGGTCCACATTCGAAAATTAGCCAAAATTATCAACTTTTTGGGGTATATATTGCAAGCAAAGAAGTAGGACACAATCCCGTGACAAGACCAGCATGGTGACTCATTCGCAAAATTATATTTTACTGTTGTATTGTAAATTGCACTACCGAAATACAGGTCATGAAAGAGACGTGGTGCACATAACTGCTCAAATGATTATTCAATTTGGTGTCATAGAAAACGTAACAGTTGGTAGTCTATTGTCGGTCAGTAATACCCCCTAACAGGCTGAAGAACTGAAAGCACGAATCATGGTTGCTTTTGAAAGCATCTTCAGAGGCATACTGTTTTAAATTACGCAAAATTTCTTGTTTCTTCATATGGTATTGAGTGGCTAAAGTTTATATAATGAATGTGATTTCACCTGGATAAACTCGCCTGTGCTGTGTTAGTTTCTTGACATGGGCATCACTCTCATAAGTGCGGTGCACCACTACATATAAATGCAGCTATATTGGCATATTTAAAACTAACTTTTCTTTGTTCCAGTGACTCTCTAAATCATCCAAAGAGACAATAATAACACTGACGAACGCTGCTTTTAATCTTGATACAAGTCTGCACAGTGGAATAGTAGGAACTGGGTTATGCCGAACTGCATGTGAATTGTAGCGTCCAGGTGTTGGTCACTGTGTTCAGCAAGTTTCTTTAATCCTTTTAAAATTGCTGTTTATGTAAATTACGTACAAAACTTCTGTTCCTATCTCACAGAGGATATAATCCGAGTTTTCTGTGAAAATTAATCAGTTAGTGTTTCAGCAAATGATGGGTGATTGTTAAACGTACAGAACCCATAAATGCTCTGTGTGGCAAAACAAATAATTTTTATTATTAATTCACTTGGTACATTTAATTATCACTAGGTTTTATAGGTTAGATTTTACTAGGGACATGGCATACAGGGAACTGACTCTTTGAAGTACCAATTTAACTTTACGAATCAGACCTACACAATCAATCAAAACACAGTTTGTCTTGCAGAAATAATGGATATGTAGGAAGGTTTGTCGTAGTCATAACAGAGTGCGGCGGGGGTGGCTCAGTCAGTATAGTGACTGGAGAACACCCTGAACGACCAAAGGCAATGGAGGTGCGGTTTCCGGCAAGTGGAAGTTATTTTTCTCGTCTTCAAAGTATGCGTATGTACACTGGCTCTGTGGCCACCCAGCTGCTAGTCAATGCATACGGGTCTATCTTAACGGGGGGATTAAGGCGACCGGGGCGTGAAGCTGACAATTCATCTCCATTAATTTCGAAATGAAGAATGAGTAAAGTCATACCTGTTCTCAGGCATATGCCGTCATGGCGTCGGGCTTAATTAAGCCCTTGTCAGAACACAGTGCTACCGAGCAAATTGAGTGACACTTCTGACGTGTTCCGGGAGTGCCCGGTTCGAATATCAGCCAGGACACCAACTGTTATGGCTGAGGTTTTTCTTAAAAGGTAAGATGCAGCTTTTCCTTTCCACGCCATGAAGGCACATAGGAGGAGCATAGGTACAGCCAACGTTCCCTCTAATCTTTTTTAGAGCTGCGCGGATCTGCTACTGCTCTGAGCTGAAAATTTCTACACGTCCTGACGACTGCGCGGCACCTTAAAAGTTTCTTTGTAATATGTATAATAAGAATGTTTACAGTGAAAATTTAAAAGTTCCAGCTGGGCGGTAATAATTCAGAGTGCACGGGAGCATTTTAGTTACTGCGCGGCCGCGCACCCGCACACTTAGAGGGAACATTGGATGTAGCCCTGTTCATTCTTAACCTACGGACTAGATAGAGGGAAGTGGCCAATTTTACGCCCCAGCGGCTTTACCCCAGGGGAAGAACTCCGGTATACGTTGAAGACGAGGCTGTGTGCGCTCCATACCCCATATGGACGTTCTGGAGAAGAGAAAAAACTCTTTCCCTTACTGGAATTCAAACCCCGGACCACCCAATCCGTAGCCTAGTTGCTATACTGACTACGCTATCCCGACGGTTGAGGATTTTGGAGGGTTTCCTTTGTTCGTCCGGCAAATGTCAGGATGGTAACTCACATTAGCCCACGACTGCTGCGTTTCTAAATATTTCCGGTTAGTGTATTTCTTATCACCCAGGCGTTCGACGCTGTACTGACTTACGGAACAGCGAGTTACAGCCATATCTTAAGGTCGGAAAAGCTCCTCAGAAACGTCTGTAAATTCCTTCCAGTCTACACAGATTTGGATACATGAGGAGCGTAATCGCCACACACTCCACCGTAATCTCACCCAGTTTGTTTTAAATTCAAGTTACTAACACTATCGTTAAATAAACTGCAAACACAGGCAACACAGCGCAACAAACTCAGCGATTTTCTGAAACTGACACCCAGAGCAGCACTGGTATATACCTTATGTTTACACTTACGAAGGTCTTTCTTCCGAATATCTTTGAAAATAAACGGTACTTAAAATTTGCTAATTTTTTATTGCAGTGTTGTGCATATTTATTACCTGTGACAGAAAAAAAGCAGAATTTCGTCTTGTAATATTTCTATGTTTGTTATTACTGTATTTCTGTCAACAACGTTTTTATTTGTGTAACTGTTTCCGTAGACGGTGGGCTAGGGCTGTCAGTGGGCTATGAGCAGAACAACCGAGGATTTCCTGCAGGTGCAACACACTTTTCACTGTTCCAAAGCGTCCAGACCGGCTCTTCTTCCCACCCAGCCTTCTATTCCGTACGTACGGGGGTTCATTCGCGGAGTAAAGGCGGTTGGGGCGTGAAGCTGACCTCTCACCTCCGCCTAGTGCCGAGACTAAAAATGCGTGGAGCCATACTTCTGCTGTCCCCATATGCCATTGTATCCGATACGGTGGCAAATTCAGCTCTTACAATTGATTACATTTATCGATAAAAGTCATATGCCGTCAGCAGACCATTATACAAAACGAAGACGGTGCTATGACTTATTAAGGGGTTTTCTGTATAGGACCCTGTGTAGGTCCTGCGTAAAAGCTGGAATATTCTAAGCCTGGTGGCTTTTACAAGTATGTTTGCAGCGTCATAATTTGAAATGCCGTGTATGTATGTATGTGTGTATGTATGCATATTGTCTGTGTACTTGTAATTCAGCCTCTTAACTGGCGCGTGAAGTTATTGCACTGCAAGAAAGCAACACACGAAGTATCGTTACTTATCAAATTCAGGTTCTGGAAACGAAAGGACGTGGCATCCCACGCATGTTCTCATATGTGCTGTCGTGGCGCTGCATATTGATGATTTCAAGAATTAAAGGTCGCCAACCGACAAAACAGCTTAGGACTTAAATCATGTTGCACCTCATAACAGCATGTAAGGTTTTGTAGCAACCAGAGAGTGAAAGACAAGACGAAAGAAGAAAACTGCTTGAGGCTCAAGAAGTCAGTTGGAACGCTTCTGAGCAAAAGTTTAAGGCCGCTTGCTTGATGGGATTGCGGGTTCGAATCCCGCCTAGGGCATGGATGTCTGTCTCTTGTAAGTGGTGTGTGTTGTCAGGTAGAGATGTCTACGACAGGCGGATCCCTTGTCCAGAGGAGTCCTACCGAGTGCATGTGTGTCATTGAGTGTAATAAGATGCAGCGGTAACCCTCTTCACCTAACGAGTACGTAGAAAGACGCCAGAATAAGAAAGAAAGAAACTTGTATTAATCTCGTGGCGTGATTTTTTTTATTCGGTCAGGTAAAAGTAAGCAGTACTTAATTCATTTGCAGTATTCCTTTACTTCATTAAACATTAAACCAAATTCTACAGTCTGGCGATAATTATTCTTGCAGGATTACAAAACGAATTTTATCCAAACACCTGATGTTTGAACACGAAAGAACTAAGTGAAGTACGGCCTCTCTTGAGAAACTGCTAGTCTTTCAGCTTGTGGGGAAATCTTCTGATTTGTATTAATCGAATATGCATTAACGGTTTAAAGTAACTTACACAAGGCTACAGTTTTGTCATGGGACAGATGAATTTTCTTCAGACTCTCAAAACATATTCCTGTAAGATCCGGTTTGATATTCATTTTATATACACGCTTAATTTTCACAAGTGTCGGCGTTGCTGCAGGTTTTGTACATATTTCTCTTCTCACCCTTACGTGATACATGTCCCACTTACAGCATTCGAATTACTTTGACCATTGAAATGTCTTTTGGTAATGCCGGAGTGCAACTAATTGCGTAAAAGTATCAATTAACTTTGAGTTTTTGCTGTGATAACTTCCAAATATTTGAAATTGATATAACTGTCATACCTTACGATCGACGTCCCTCCCACTTCCAGCCAGTTTCTATTCTAGTACACAAATTCCTCTTTTGTTCTGATCTACGAATGACAACACGGAGAACTGTGAGTTGTGTTATTTATAAATAAACTGCATGAGACCAGACTTGAAAGAGATTCACTGTGTGATTTGAGGTAGTAGGTCATGTGAACTGGTTTGGAACACCTCAAAAGTTTTGAACTTTCTTCAGTTTTTGTCTCGTAGCTAAATACGGAAGAAGTCCGTTTAGAACGAGACTAGGTAGCATTATCACGTATTGACTTTGTCACTGTGGGACGTCGATTTAAGTTTGTTGACTTGGAAGTGCAAGTATTCGTCAAGCAATTATCGGTATAGCGCCCATGCTACGGGCTGGACGGCCCGGATCTCGAATCCCGGCAGAGGTAAGACATTTTTCGCTTATCCAAACCGTCCAACATATCTGTGGGCCCGAAGCAGTCTTCTATTCAATGGGTTCAGGGGTTCTTTCCCCGGGGGGTAAGGCGGCCTGGGCATGATGTTGAGCAGTCACGTCCACCTATCACCGAGGTTAAAAATGAGTGCAGTTGTACCTTTGTTCCTCCATATGCCTTTATAGCGTGAACAAGGACAAATTTACCCTCTTTTTTTTTACAAAATTTAACCGGGAAACATGAACGGAATAGACAACCAATAGAACTAGACATAGATGGAAGATGATTTTAAAATTGCCCATAGACAAACAGGTTGTGAAGATGTGAACTGGATTCAACTAATTAAGGATGTTGCTATGCAGTGAGCTGTTGTTAATTCGATAATGGGTATTTGGGTTTCATACGTGGCGATGAATTTGACTGGCCGAGCGAGTATTGTCTTTTAAATAAGGAGTCTGCATTGCAGAGTTGCTCGTGTCTGTAGAACAGACATCCTTCAAAACGCAACCTGAGATTCTCCTGGGACTACGTGCTTCAGAAACACGAATCTGACACGGTTGGTCTGCTTGCACAGGGATAACAAGCTGACTGCTCACCGAAGCAACAGTATTACAGCATTCTACTGAAGTGCCAGAAAGAATCACATGCACGATCCCCTCCACATCCCTCTCGAGCTTTTACACGTTCTTCTGCAATCGTTCAACCATTCTGTTCACAGAAATGTTGGTAGCGATATGAAGCCGATGGACTTCTCTAAAGGCAACTTTATATACTTGATATAAGCAAGATGTAAAAAGCTAAAGTTGTCCGTGTCCATGCTGTGAAGGCGTATAGGAGGAGTAGAAGTATAACTCCATTCATTATTAACCTTGGTACTGGATGGAGGTGAGTGGTCACCTTCACGCTTCAGCCGCTTTTTCCTGGGGAAAGAACTGTGGTACCCATTTTAGGGGGCCCGGTGGACCTCAGAGCCGGTCTGGACGTTTTTGGAGAAAATTCTATTACCCGTACCGGGATTCGAACCCATGATTATCCAACCAATAGCCTTGTCGCTATAACAACCATGATATCCCGGCTGTGTAGACAAGAGGTAGCTGGAAGAAAGTAGAACTGTAGACACAGTCGGAAGCCTGGCGTGTTGTCATTTACATCATACTTGGGACCACTTTCTGTGGCCTCAGTGTAAATTGGTTTATTAGTGATTTACGTAACATGGCTTCACAGAGGGAAGTTTGATTGAAGTAGCGTTGTTCTAAGATGGCTTTATTTCATAAATGAAGCCAAGTTGGTTTGCTTGCACAAAGATGGCTTCAAGGTTACCCAGGCCTAATACGTGTTATTACTGAGTGCAATTGTATAATGTTCATTACAGTGAAACGTGATCGTATTGCAGTTGTGTGGGACACTGCTGTAGGTTAGGTTTGAAGGTGACTTGGGGCTGAGTGTTTGTTAAGTTACATCAGCAGGATGAAATGGGCGGTCAGCTGCAAACACTCTTACACATTCGAGAGGTGTCTGTTCCTCACTCAGGATTTTCTTATGTATTCATAAACAATTCGAGCGATTTCTGACGGGAAAGTACTACGCATGGGAAAGACGCATCATACACTATTTGAGCCATGATTTCGTACCGCACAGAAAATAATTCGCCTAGATCCTTCCCGAGCGGCGATTCGTGTCATACACGTGGCATGAAGTGTGTAAACTCTTGAACTTTGTGGTCTTTTTAAACGTCTGTTATATTAAAATTAATAAAACACTACGTAGTGAAATGAGTTTAGGTGTGATATACCATCTTCAAAACCATATGGATTTTTATTAAAATTAAACTACCTTTACTTTCAGCCCTCCAGATTTACGGAACAGCATTGCTTTGTTTGGATATTTCGAGGCTTGGGACGCTAGTTCCTCTGGTAAAGTCAGCATGGAGATGTATGTATATGCAGTGTGGGTGGAATGATACTGACAGGGGAAAACCTAACCTATCCTGAGGAAAACCTCTCCCAGTGCCACTTTGCATAACACAGATCTTACATGGACTAGTCGGCGATCGAACCTGGCTTCGACAGGCTTTCATCGAAGTTACATTTAATGATTCAGCACGTACCTTACAGAGAACACAATTTCCATTACAAGGAACACCAGTTAGTGCTCTAAAAGTTTTCTGAAGTTACATGGTTAAAACTGGGATTGGAACCGTTAATGGCACGAGTCATCTAATTTAACTGTTATGTTCTTCCCGGTTAACAACTTGTCAGTCACTTGTCAAATTCCTGAACCACTTCTGCATACCAGAGGCATGCCTTGGTATGCATATCGCCAGCTGCTTACGTTGCACACGTGCTGCAAGTGAAGTATCACACAGTGAGTCGAACTCAGCATAAGGAAGTCGATACCAAACTTTCATAGAAGTTTTTGCGTGGATCTCTGTTTTGCAACGTTGCATTTTCGGGTGGCACCAGTGTTGACGTGTGGTTGTGCCATTATCGATTTGAATTTCACTATCCTAACCATCAGTTGCGGGAAATTGATGCATTTATAGGCGCGTTCGCAAAATTGCGAGAAGTGACTCTTAGCTTCGCCAAGTCTGTCTGCCTGACTGTCTGTCCGTCCATCTGTCCCTCCATCCGCACTGAGCAACTCGGCTCCCACTGGACGGATTTTCATGAAATTTGATATTTGCGTACTTTTCTAAAATCTATCGACAAATTTCGACTTTAATTAAAATCTGACAATAATAACGGGCACGTTACATGAAGACCTATGCACATATATGATGTCTCACTGAATTCTTCTTAGAAGGAGAAATGTTTCAGACAAAAGTTGTAGAGAAAATCAAACACACATTTTATGTTCAATAACTTTTTTTCCCGAAAATCGTGCCTTTATGAGATAATGTGGAAAAATACGGTAGAGCCAGACAGACCACAGATGACAATATAATGCGGCACATGCTGTTTGCCTGCTGGATAACTAAGTATACAGACACACACTCAGCATATGTAATACTTATTGCTTTTCTACACCATCCATGGTTACGCGAACGCCCTTTAATGTTACGTTATACGTATATTGCCTTTTTCTTATATTCTTTTATAGTTCTAATCTACATTGTTCTCTGACACGTAGTGTGGTGTTATTTATTGGTATATGTTTTTGCTAATATAAAGCCCACTGACTAGTCAATAGAAAATATTGACATTTACCGTCTCTAGCTATGGTTTCCACAGAGAGTCGCCCACTGATTCAATATAATGCGTTATAGCTGCAGAGAAATATTATGGATGACCTGTTACATATTGAGACGGCGTCAGAAAACAAGTGTTGTTCGATCCATGTATATAAAGAAGTATTTATCGTAATTTCGGAATGATTTTCAAAATCACAACACTTTACTTTCCCATATAATAAGAGGGAATTTTACTCTTTTGTTGTCTTATTAATAACAGTGTTTTAAATTTTAAGTATTTGCGAACGGCAATATAAAAAGAAATGACGTTCACGGGAGATTAAAGTAGGAATACATTCTGGGATCACTTTTTATCGTTTAGGTGTACAACTGTTATTATCCCATTACACTGTATGACGCTTAAGTTAGGAACTCACAAGACAAGACTGCCAGTTGATTTTTTAATTTTATTGTATGGGTTTTGTGTGTGGTCTCTTCCTTCGCGGTAAATTATTAATTATAGGTGTTACTAAACAGGGTGTTCTGGAAAATGTTTTGGCCAGAAGAAAGTTGTAAGAAATGGACAATTTTCGAAATTACTCTACAACACCGGGACCTCATGGTCTTTAGATCATGTAATATTTTTAGGACAATTAAATATAACACTGCTATAGGCAGGTAGTCGTGTCCAGTCGTGGGCTTTGTTGTTGAACTTTCAGGTTCTGCTGCCGTAGTGCTGACTTGTAAGTCAGTAAATTGATTCACACGGCTATTCGTATTACCGGATGCTTGAAAATTTTATTTCGCTAATGACAATATAACTTCGTACATGATATAAGCCCGCTAATTGTCAAATATAGAAGAAACAAAAATTATGTATGCTGTTAACAATTTGTTAGTAAGCAAGTGCTGGCCACACAGAAGTTAAAGACACCGCTGTAAAGAGTAACTCAGAGTTTTTTCGTACTCGATGCAAGTTTAATGCGTGATACATTTTTTACGCTACATACGTGAAGATGATATTCGACTTCGCACCAAACCTTTTGCAGCATAGGCTGTTCGGTGTTTTGCAATCGCTGTTGGTGTTCGATCCTTGTAAGTTTTTGAGAATTACAGTCTCTAGTGGAACGTAAAACTCGTCTTTCAGAAATTCCCACAGCAGCTTCGTGCCGGGGGGGGGGGGGGGGGGGGGGGAGAAGGTTGAGGGGGTGGGGGGGGCCGNCCCCCCCCCCCCCCCCCCCCCCCCCCCCCCCCCCCCCCCCCCCCCCCCCCCCCCCCCCCCCCCCCCCCCCCCCCCCCCCCCCCCCCCCCCCCCCCAGATATGGTGCTCGTGGAGGCCAGGACGTGGTATCTCTCAGGAAACTGCCCTTTTCAAGAGCGTCGTCATCTCATTGTGTATGTGTGATGGCGCTCGTTCACGTTGCATACGAATACGAATGGTACTTGCAGACTTTGACCAAATTTTATTGCAACTTACTGAACACAACGTCGAATATGGTCTTGATTTGTCGAGGATAACAAACAGAGCATAGATTTGATTTGAATATGATAATAGAAAGCTTCTCTCTTGGTTTCTACAGTGGCATGCCTTTAACTTTCCATGCCTGTTTCTTCCTTACCAAAAAATTCTTGCAGTCTTTCACATCATTTGAAGTCACTCTTTATTATTTATATACTTACATTAATGAGTAGGTACAATCATATATACTTTTGCGCCGCTGGTATTTTCTGTTTATAAAATTAAATCAGAAATACATTCAAAATATAAGACACTAATGCTCTCCGTTTTAACCAACGATCTGACAGTGAATCCTGAACGTGGCAACGTTGCGTTCGTAGTCACTTTTTGATCCTATGTGACGTCAATATCCAGTCCGGTTTGTAATGTTTGAATGCAGCGAACCTTGGATCGACAACGAATAGAGTTACTCTGCTGTACCAGCGTCGAAGTCTCCTTCGAGGGGGCTGGCAGCTTGTCTTGTGCATGTATTGTATGCATCTCGTTGGTGAATGACCGACTGGTGAATACAGGTGTAATGAGTTTCCATAGATAATGTGCTGGGAAACGCCTAGTTTTTGTTCTCATATCTCCAGTGTATTGTTAACATTTCTTTGTAACGTATTTACAATATGTAGGGTTTGCAGGCAGCAGCGCAGTTATGTGCTTCAGTATTTCTGTAACGTGTCTTCTCATGTAGCACACTTACTTTCATATGCAGAGTATTTTCAGGCTTTGTAATTTATGTTACTCGTGGTTATTGCTGCTGTTTCCTCTTGTCTTACGCTCTTACATTCATAGTGTTTATTGAATTTTTGCCTTCACAGATTTGAACCAACGAAGGACTAAACTTTACCTTCTATGATGCTTTCCGCCATGTGTCTGATATACAAGAATAAATCTAGAGTCCTCTTTCACTGATGTTATGCTAGTAAATGTAATGTCAGTTTATCATTGGCAACTAATAAAAAACGCGACTGTATGTTTCGGCTAAAATTATCCTTTGTTAAGCCATTTCCAATTCCACTATATGGAATCGTTTTGATAATGGGTGATTTAGCCGAAGCATGTAGCCACAGTTCATATCAGTTAATAAAAATAATTGATATTATATTTATTGCTTAATAGACGTGGAAATTTGAATTTAGACTTATTCATTTGAAAGTGCTAAACGTTTTTACTTATGAGATGAATTGTAGAACAGCTTATGATGCTATCTTCTGCTTGTCTTTTCGCATTTATTTTGTTCCGAGCTTGTATAATGAGCTTAAGAAATGTGCACTGCTCTTTATGTACTATTACCATTCCTTTTTTCTGACTTGATGTTCTTTGTTTTCTCCGTTATTAACCCTTGCTGAAGTGCATGTACTGTACTACTAAAGTGCGGACAAACGCCGTTCTGTAGGAGCTTATCTCGATAATCACAGGTGTTGAAAATGGACTCAAAATTAGGTGATTCAGGCTTCTTAAATGCTAATGCAACAGTAAACATTTTATTCAATTCCTTTTCGTATACGTAAGACTACATCATAAAATTGCCCAACAGGCCTCGAACCGAGGTCAAGGAAGATCTTTCGACATAACTGGTGTATTTATGACGTCACTGAAAAATCCGTCTGCCAGATGCAGTTGTGTGTGTCAATATTTTGAGATTGGAATGCACGTGCAGTTATGCACAGTTGATTGTCTTTTGTGAATGCAGTTGCGTTTATCCAGTCTAGTCTATGACGTATTTGTGTTCTGCCGTAATCTATCGCCACTCACTGCTAGTCTACTTGACTCCCGCTTGGATCACTGCAACAAAGGTGCTAGTTTGCGGTCTTCAGGATTGTGACCGTCTGTGCCTAGTTTTATATGTACTGTAGTTACCAGCTTTTCGGGTGATCCTGCTGCCTTCAACATTTGTCTTCCATGAAAATGGAGGCAGTAGATTTCTTTTTGATGTTGGTACGTAACGAACTACAAAACGTCACATTCCAGAAGACCTTAAACTTGATACTGTTATGGAAACCTTATATACCACAGCACTGACTTTGCTTCTATAATCTGTTTTGAATGGTAATTTTGAAGTACGTGGGAAAATAGTGCAGAACATACATAAATTCGAATACAAACACGCTTCCTTAACCCTTTAAAGACGAAGTGTATCTGTTTTGTATAAGGACTCAGTGCGTACCGCGCTGTAAACACTCTCCACTTCGGTTATAAAAACCGATCTCTTAATGTTTTATAAGGCAAAAGTTGCTGTTTGTTCTGAGATCCGTACAAAACACATAAACGCAATGTGGGCACCACGTAGAAGTTTTTAATGTTAAACCTGGTGGTACGTAAAGTTACCGCTAGGCTTTAAGAGGTTAATTGTAATCGGCACCTGAAGGCAAGAGTTTACTGAACTTCGTAACATACGAAAGTGTCCTGAGCGTAGGAAGCCTACGGAGAATTCACATATGTCGATCTGTACATGTGACACACTATTTGAAATGTAAGTAGCCATTTGGTAGTGAAAGTGAAAAGCTTCTATCAAAGATTCAAAGCAAATGTAAATTAGGTTTATAGTGAATACGGAAGAAAGATGGTTCGGTGAGTTCGCGGTGCTTTTTTCCTTTCACAAATCGGGTATGGGGGGCTGGTGAAAGCTGGGGAATCCTGATCCAAAGAATGTAAACTCGGGAAGTCTGTGATCAACCGGATGTGTTGTTACGAGCGTGGTTAGGCAAAGAGCGTGGAATGTACAGAACGCTTTGACGTAGTGCCTGAGACCCCTGCTTCACCCGTTGGACGTTCAAGTTTGCAACTTCGGTTCAGATATTCAGATATATTTCAGAGATTTTTCTGGTTCTTATCACTCCCTCAGCTGGATGTGGGAATAGCTTACCACGATCGCTTCCTTCCCAATCCTTGCCTACTGGTTATTCACTAATCCTATCCTTCGACAGGGTTACAAGTACAGCTGTTTAAAGCGTTGTTACATAAGTCGAAAACAATTAAAAGCTATGCAAAGCATTTGTTTATTAAGCCGTACCTTCTATAATGAAATTGTCCATTAGTATATGACGTGTCTCTTGTTACCTATGTACTGAGTCTGTACACGAAGCCGTGACCTAAATAATTTAATAAACAATGAACATGACGGTTAAGCGGTTATTTCAATAATCTGAATACATAGTCTGGCCATTAAGTCACCTCTGCAGTAATTTTTTCAGAATCTCCCAACATGACCAATGTATTATAAATTTGGAAGTGTTTTTAAGTTACAAACTGCAGAATTTTGCGGCGAATATCTGAAACTGTTTCAGCAGTTTGCTACTTTCTTTTTTTTGTGTATGTATGAGGTGTTAAGGATCGCAGCTATACTAATAAAATGGTTTTACATATTTTGTTCTTTACAAGCCATCCCTTATCCTGGAGCATTTTCTGAGAATTCATTATCTGCAGCAAACTTGGAAGACTGCACTTTAGCGCAACGTATACTTAGCCGATTTCATGACCCAAATGGGGCTATATAGAGCGCAATAAAAATAATTTTTGGTACTGAAGAAACAATATTTATGAGTCATTTTACTACGATTCTATACGGCTATTTTTGCGCAGATAAGCTTGGTTGCTGTAATGCACTGAAGACTAAATATTCTGACAAACCCCAGTTGTTCTTGCATGTAATGTACCCAGCCTGTAAGAGATTATGTCAATTTATTCTTACAAAGTAAATAATGGAGTTACACGTTTCTTTAAACAAACGGAACTGAAATAACGATTGTCCTTCTGTAATAAATAAATAATTAGCTACTTAACTCCAAGGAACAGAGTCCTTGCGAAGTGACTCATGTAGTGAAGAAAGTACCAGCATCGTATGGAATCCGGAGGTTCATTACTGTCGTCACAAAGCCTGAGACCTGCCCCATTCCTAAGCCACACTTTGTCCCTCCCTCTTTCTCCAAAATTCATCTTAGTATTATCCTGCCATGTACGCCTAAGTCTTCAAGTGGTCTCTTGCATTCAGGTTGCCCCACCAAATCCTTACATAAATTTTTCTTTTTCTTGTGCGTGCCACACATGTGCCAGAGTTTATAATATATTTTCAAGTACTTATTTAATACACATATTAACCTTTTAAAGCCTAGCGGTAACTTTACGTACCACCAGGTTTAACATTAAAAGATTCTGCATGGTGCCCACATTGCTTTTATGTGTTTTTACGGATCTCAGAACAAACAGTAACTTTTGCCTTGTAAAACATTAAGAGACTGGTTTTTATAACCGAAGTGGAGAGTGTTTACATCGCGGTACGCACTGGGTCCTTATATAAAACAGATACGCTTCTTCTTTAAAGGGTTAATACGCCTTAGTTGTACATGGCGGTGAACATTAATGTGTGGTGTTATAAATTTTTTACCGTGTGGTGGGCGTTAACAAGGGAGAGTAGGGTCCTCCAGAACGTTGGTAACGTCTTAGTACATTATGTCATAGTCTAAAAAATCACCCTTTTTGAGGTATTAATGCAACATACAAGTAAATGTCTGCTGCATGAACGCTCCTTTGTGCGTGACGGTTACTAAAACCGACCGTGTCGACGGTCTACTTTCTAAGTGTTTGTGTGCAGAGTTACACAATTCAGTGTTTGAAGGTAAATAATAAATACTCCTTTTAGGATGTAGAACGTTATGTTGTCGAGAACGCTTTGTATTAAATGTTGAACGGTGATTCATTTCTGTCGTGAAAATGTTAAAGTATCGACGATTTTGCCCTATATTTTAATCCACGACTGTTTCAGTGTTCCGTTATTTGAGATTTCATGATTTCTTAAGGTCGGAAAGTTATGAAACTGAGAATGAATAATGACGTAGTAAACTGTAGTCGAACTCGGTTGTAACGTCATGAAAAGGACTGAATATTTTGTTTCGTTATAAACGAGTCTTGTTCTAACCGAGTAGTATAATGTTATGATTAACAGTGTGGAATTAATCGGTACCACAGAATGTCTGACGCTATAGACAAGGTGTCGCAATAAGCGTTGTCGCTATAACCGGGTAAGACTCTATATCAAACTCTTTAATTTCCAAATGTTGGCTGCGAAAAATCCAGGCATCATTTTTATTAGAATGATGTTCCGCAGCTTATCAACCAAAGTGCATAGACGTGTTCTAGCGGCAATCTGGAGCGAAAAGGGTATAAAGCGCGGAGTGACTGGTCACGGTTCTCGAGATAAGCAGCTACAGTTATCATTCAGTTGAGTGCTGTGAGCCGGCACCGCTCTAACCCTTTGATTCGGGGTCCGTTTTTACTGCAGGTCTCGGCTGAGGTGGCTGTGTTGCGTTGTGTTGCACAGAACTTCCTGTAGATTTTCTCACTCTCTTGTTCCAAACGATCCTTTCAGGCCATTCTACTTAATTTATGCCGACTTTTTGCGAAACATCCAGTATACGGACACATGTACATCAGCTAATATCCTACGAGCACCCCTTCATTGAAATTGAATTGAACATTCGTATTATTGAGGCAGATGACGTTGGGCCGCAGTTACGTTAGTCTGCACGGGTAAACCTAAGGCAGTGGCATTACTGACGGCCATTCTACTCGATTCAGAACAAGAAATAAGAGCTTTTAATGGCATTAATGTCTCCTATTTTCCTTCAGATATTTCTAAAAGTTACATCGCTCTTCTTGGGCTGCTCGACACTGAAGATGAAGGCATTACAATCTTTCGAAACGTCGGAAATTACTCATACTATGACAAAATGTCATGTCCCAGAAGGCTAGAATCTTCCTGTATAAGGCACAAATTTTCCGGGAGAAGTTACACATACACGTTTCAGAGAAACCAATACAAGCACCGTTCTTACGGTCGGGTATCTCTTAAACTGTACTGAAGTAATATTATTATTCGCCGTGACAAGTATGTGAGCTTACGGCCGTCGTTGTATACATTACAGTTGTCAGGAAGCGAAACAGAATTTGTCATAAGAATACGACTTCTTCATAAATGAGGGCTGTTATGGTCGCTTAGGAATCGGACCGTACGATTATGTATGTATACGATTTTGATGTATAATACGATTTTGTATGTATTCCAAAAATAAAATTTGTACCGCAGGCTGTTCTAGATTTTCATTAGAAATTTAAATAAAAGTCCTGTGTTAAGGCTGATATTGCATCCTGATGTAACAGAATGAAGTAAAATTTATAAAAAAGTTTCCAATATATACGGTTTTTTTTGATTAGTCAGGGTTGTTCTTGCCTAACTTCTGCAGGTGGCTGAATCGTGCAGCTATGCAATGGGTACTGAATACAGTAAGAATTTTCTTGTTCCAGGAATTCAGTAAATGCCCTCCATCTTATTGCGTAATACGACGATTATATGGTATTTTTTCCTCCCAATACGTAAGTTTCCCACGCGTCGGATGTGTCGATATTAACAGTCCTCTCTTGACCCTTTAATGTGTGCGAGAAAAGAAATGTGGATTCCATTTATTTATAATAGACCTACTATTGTATTAATAAGTGCTCTACATACACTGTTGATTTTTTACTCTAATTTTGACACGATTGAAACTTCTTCGCGTTTTGTATTAACGGACTCGCCAAGTACAGTGTCGAACAGTTAAATAAAATGGTTGATGTTTTTGTATACCAAGTGGCAGCTTATCTTTGTTAGCGAGCGTTGGATCGCGTGATTACATAATTCAGCAATTTCATAACACACAGCAGCTAGAATTCAGTTCGCATCTTAGCAAAAGTGTTCTATTTGTCTGCTATAGCATTAAGGTAAAATATATTTACTCAGGTCCTTTAGCACGGCTGTGTGAGGGACAAGAATCCTTGCAGCAAATAACTATTAGTAATGAAATTTTGGTCTTTTCGTATGACCCAGAAATGTTGTCGATCAGCTGAATGACTATCAGCTTCTCGTATATGACTTTGTTGCATGGAGTTACTGGAGTTATTTTTGATGTCACAAAAGCACGGCTGCCATGCTTTTAGTATCACTGATCTCTATTGTTGTTGTTGTTATTATATTATTATTATTATTATTTCTATGACTTTTCCTGCGATGTTGTTTTTGTTTTGTCTCTTTATGTTTTGTGTACTTGTACTGTTTTTATGTTGTATTTGTGTCTTTGTGCTGGCTTTGTAATTAGCACTTGTGCTGTTAAGCCTGCACATTAGTAAATGCCCATTGAGTTGAATTGAATTAGTATTATTATTTATTTATTAAAAGAGTAATATAAAGTATTACGTATTTACTCGCATAAAACTAAGTAAAACGCAAAAAGGTAAAAGTGCCCCTGCACCTATTTCTAACCTCAGAACCAGATGGAGGTACGTGGTTAACATCACGCCCCAGCCGCTTTACCCCTGGCGAAAGAAACTCCGGTAGCCGTTGAATAGGCGGCTAACTGGGTTCCAGAGGCGAAACGACGTTTTAGAGACGACAATAATCTCTTGCGTGTGCCAGGAATAGAACCCTGGGCTGTGCAGCTCATAGCCTAGTCATTATACCGGCTAAGGTCTATGAGTATCCTGGCCATAAACATGTCAAGCTTTCTGTCTTCCCGCGACAGTCCTGAAAGCTTCGTTCTTCTTCTTTTTCGTGCTTCAGAGTGGTAAACGGTGTTGCTCTGAGCGCGTTGCGTTGCCCTGCTAAGAAAACAGGTGACTGTGAACCTTCTACTTTGAGGTAGGCCATTCAAGGCTACTGCAACTAAATTGTGACTTCACGTTTCTCGTCGGTTCTTTGACCCGTGTTTTGCATTTGAAATGTGCTAGTTGAGACCGCTACTTTTTCAAATTCATTCATTATTATGTTGTGGCTACAGCCGCCAAAACAGATGCTATGCTATTTACTCTGCTTTATGAGCAAGAACAAATATTGACCCCCTATAAGGTTGTTCTACTGCAGCTTACTATTTGTTGTATGAACATCCTATTAGCCTGCAACAGTTTATTAATAGCTGTCATGAATGAGCAAAAATCAGTTTATGTTCTTCCTATTTGGTGGAGGCCAAGTTTCACACGAACGACAAAACATGTAAAGTTATAATTATTTATAGTTTAATTTAATTACTTTAGCTATTAGTTGCGAATAAACGATTCTGAAGAACGTGGTAGTCTCGTCTTTCAAGAACTTCATTTGTTTTGTTTACGTTGTGCCAAAATATCTGGAGAATGTTAGATTTTCAAAACTCTTATGTTAGTTTATTATAATTTGTCACGTATTTGTGTAAAGACGCGTCCGTGTTTACGGATACTTTTCAATGATACACATATCACCTCATATTATTATTACTACGTATTATTAATTTTATTTATTTATTTATTTATTTTTACTTAGAAGTCGTCGCCCTATAAGTTATCGGGCAAGAAGACTCCTGCTTAGGCCGTAATCCTCGTAGAATGGCCTAGAGGTATTGAAGTAAAGACACAAAATAATAGGCTTAGGCAGCTTTATTTCATAATGTGAATTACTAGAAATGGCCGGTCATATGACGGTGTTAACAAAACATTTACTCATTGCTCCACTTCGTTATTCGTAAGGCATTTATTGACACACGATGACTGACGAGGGCATTCTTATAAATATAGTTGAAACCCATCGTTTTTGGACGGAGAAAGATTAAATACATCCCTAGAAAATATAGTTTTAAACTTTATTAATTAGCAGTCTGTGGAATAAAGTGATAAGTTAACTGACTTTTAACATTTTTAAAGCGAAATTATGAATGGAACCGACACCGTATGTACCGATAATAGAGTAATAATCCATAATAACCCGCATTTGACTTTACACGAAAGCCAGTCGTTTTATGTATTGTGATTTGCAGATGTGAATCTACGTGACTGCTCCTTGAAGACCAAATGCATCCCAAAGAAATTTTACACTGCGTTCTTCTTGCTAGTGTAGCTAGTCAAACAAATGTTTCTATTAAAGTTCTGACTGTTACGCATAAACAGACTGTTCTTTAGAAAACGGCTCTGAACAAACAGCCTGGAGCCGGGGAAATACATAGGAAGGACTCTTTGACTTCGAAACCAGCATCTTGAAGAGATGCACATGAATTTATCACGTGTTCCGCGGTAGTGGCACATGGTGAGGCGGATTTGAACGCGAAATGCCTTCCATTAATGGACTGACATGACTTTTGTGTCAATGCAGATATTTAGCAATTAGAACCCTAGGTAAATAGCCGTCAGTTCTAAGGGTGTCAGTATATTTCGAGAAATACATTACTTTGTTCTTTCATCTGCGATATTATTACATATATTAACCGTATCTTCAGATGTAAGTTAGGTGAGGTTTCCAGGTAAGTATAACTTAACCTTTGACTTTATCTTTAATCCGTAATAGACTGAATGATTTTTCACGGTTTTGGACATTTTTCATGGTTTTGAGTTTTCTCAAAGACTACATGTAGGAAAATGACTGTCGATGCTGGGAAAATCCCTGTCTATTTGGACGCTTCCTTCTTTTACATTTGGTGAAAGAAATTAATCATGTTTCCGAGAAGTTGTTTTGTAAGGAACTAAACAAGATGGACAATGGCTAAAATAGACCATGTAGATTGTAACACAATCGCCTTAAATATTTAGACATTTGCGACTTCTGGTCCCCTGGATTTCTGTGATGTTTGCTCTGTTTTAAATACCATTTGAATATTGTAAACTGTCGTAACATCCCCATTTCTCCAACAATATCTTAATTTGTCCAAAGTTCTCTTATTTAACTTCACTAAGTTTGTACAAAAACATATCATTAACCTTTTAAAGCCTAGCGGTAACTTTACATACGACCAGGTTTAACATTAAAAAATTCTACGTGGTGCCCACATTGCGTTTATGTGTTTTGTACGGATCTCAGAACACACAGCAACTTTTGCCTTATAAAAAATTAAGAGATTGGTTTTTATAACCGAAGTGGAGAGTGTTTACGGCGCGGTACGCACTGAGTCTTTATATAAAACAGATACGCTTCGTCTTTAAAGGGTTAATCATGTCCCTGAAGACGGCAGAAAGACGGGAGCTGTATGTCGTAAGAGGCCTCAAACCGCAATGAATTTAAAATCCGAATTTTGCCTGCTGTTCAAATTACTTTACTTTTTAAACAGTCTCGAGGTGCTGACATCCATCTTCTGAGCAGGCTTCGCACTGTAGAAAAATATTTCCCCTCACTCGACGAAAATCTTCTTTGGAAATATTAACAATTTATCTTCGAGTATTATCTTTCAGTTCTTGCCAGGAATGTGGGTTTTTCGCACGCAGTCTATCTTTCAGTGTCTTCCACATAACAATCGAACGGACTGAAGTCTGGAGATCTAGGAGGCCACACGGCGCATCAGCCGTTCACCGAACACCTCTTCTAGGCCAACTATTGAGAAATTTTCTGTGTGTGTTGTGGCATTGTCCTTCATGACGTAACCATGCATATTCTTCTGCTGTTAATTATCTAAGGAATTGTGTCAGAATTAACCGAAAGTAATAGTAGAAATCTGTTTCATCGAAAAATAAGGAGAAATGGCGCACTTACTGCACACCATACTCCGACTTAATGTTATTAAAAGGAATTACTTGCATTGCACGGGCATTTGCAGAACACTAGTATCTGTTATTCTAGCTGTAAACTTCGCAAAAGTATTGCATACCGTCACTGTTTGTTCAACAGAATACCTTTCTGTCACAAAACGTCCACCTGCTGTATGACTCATATGACATATGACTGAGAGTCCTTTTCACTTTCCAGCGCTTATAAGACAAGGAAATTATCTGCAGTTGCGCCTTGTATAATTTTACGCTCAAGGACACGATGAAAGACACCACTTGTATTTGTTGCCTTCTCTAACTCGCAGACGACTCTCACTGTATTTTGTTGGCAACCATTACACATAGATCTGCCAATTTTTTCCCACATTCCAGTGTTTTGTAAATACTGGAACGTGCAGAATAAGAGCTTGTTGCGTTCTCAACTTATGGATTTGTGGGAAAGCCTTCAGGTTTAGAGCACAGCTGCGATTCTACTAGAGAAAGCTTCGGACAGCCGAAGTGATGTGGTCTTTTAGCTTGTATATGGCGTGGCAGGCCTAATACCTTTTAGAATAGGACTCCTTTAAGACGCATTTTAGTATCCACATAAAGTAATAAGTCATTGACGCAAAGTGAACATTCTTATTTCGTATACGACTATGTTAGATTTAACTTCATTATAACTGTCCCGACATCGAATGCAACCCTGTTTAATAGGAAAGGTTTCCGGGGTCATGAAATTTATATGAAAGTTCATTACAATATTAAATGTAGCTCATTTATGCCACTGAAGTGTCATTTCTCAACATAATCTTCATGAACGTTGATGCATTTTTTCCATCTTGGGGCGAGCTTAAAAACTCAGTCGCGGTAGAAAACGGGTTCTTGTATTCGCAGACCTTCACGAATAGCTATTGGCACTTCCTTATTATCGTAGAATAGGAGAAATCTCAAGTGTTGCTTCCGCAAATTTCGACTCTTCGGTTTTCCAAAGAGAGTTTCTCCGAAATTCTGTGTTTTTCTGACCAAAACGTGATGATGGACGTACCCAATTTTTGTATCGGTATAAAGCATGAAGAAGTCATTCTCAAGTGTTACACTTAACACTGTGTAACACACAGACATGGGATGTCATTAAAAGCTAGGATGTGCTCTTCTGCTATGCTGGACTCGTATCTATAAAAGCCGAACTCAGCCCCAGGTGGATGAGGGCTTTGACCAAATGACGTTAATAACGCTTTGTGGCGAGGTCATCATCATCATCATGGGTAGGGTGTGTACTGGAGGACGTGTTCTTGGCGATCTCCATAGGCACAATGACTTGGACATATTCCAGCATTCCTGTAAGTCGATGAGTTTGCTTGCACCATTGTTACGGGCGTTTCAGATTTTACTTGCTCAAACTTACTACTACGTACAAGTACATTAGCGAGCGCGTGGTAGGTCAATGCTATTGACAATCAAGGTCGACGATTCACCGCATTACAGATGTAATAAAATTTAAGTAAACGCGTTAGTTTGAAGAATAATGTTATGGATGTCGCGAAAAGTTTGTCGCTTGTTTGGCCTGCTTTCAAAACCGCATAATTTAACGTCGGATTTTGAGATTTTTTTTTGTGTAAAAACTTGGGTATTTGTTGTGAAGGCGGGATCTTATGAAAGATTTCCGATTTTCATGGAGATGTATATACCTATTGCGATCTTATTTGTTTCATTAAACGACACCCTCAGTGTCCCGGGGTATCTCTTGTCGAATGATAAATTGACTAGAAAGGATGTGAAAATAAACGGCCAGAAATTTTTCGTTTTCGAAAAACTGTGTCCACTTTCTTGTGTCTTTGGAACAATAGACGGCGGGCAAGCCCAGAAGCCAAGCAGATCTAAAGGTAATGCATCATCATCATCATCATCATCATCAGAACTCTGAAAATTTAATTATTTAAAAATTTTTAAATTCATAATTTTGTTCCTGAGGCTGTCTGACTCGAAGGCCTGGACTTAAAAGCATAAAGCCTTTCGGTCCTCACATAGTTTTTATCGCCTGTCTAACGTGACTGTTGATGGCTGTGAATACATGTGACAGACAAAACTGTTCTGAAAGAAATGGGATTAATTTTAATGCTGATAGGAATTCCAACAGCTTGCTCAAATTAAGTTTTTGATTATTTTTTAGTGAAAACTATGAATTCAGACTTCGTATTTGAATGATAAATTAGAAGGCAGATGTCAATATTCTGAGATGTTAGAAGAAGTCTTAACTAGTCTTCTTTTCAATGCAAATGTACTGAAACTATATTCGTATTTTAAGTGAATAAATAGACTCTCTGCCGATCCCAGCGGCCGTGCGGTCTAGGGCGCAAGTCTTCAGCCGTTCGCTAGCTGGGATTGTGGGTTCGAATCCCACAGGGCGCATGCATGTTTGTGTGTATGAGGACAATAGTATGGAACATAAGCGACACGAAGAACGAGGGAAGAATTTAAAGGTACAAACTGGATCAAAGGAAGAAACAGGATGGGGAAAAACTCGCGCCGGGGGCATGGATGTCTGTCTGTTGTGAGTGTTGTGTGTTGTCAGATAGAGGTCTCTGCGACGAGCTGATCACTCGTCCAGAGGACTTCTACCGAGTGTGATATGTCTGAGAAGATCGATAATGAGGAGACCCTGGCCCCATAGGGACTGTTTCACCATTAAAAAAATAGACTCTCTGGTATTTGAACCCGGTGTTCAGTGCAGTTAACTCACATTACCAATACATGTGTAATTATCGACATGCATGAGCTTAGTGCCGCGAAGAGTGTAAAATACGGGGTGACGCGAAAATCACTTGACATTAGGAACAACATATCAGTTAAAATTTCCTTACAAAATACTTTCCTTCATTGCCTATTTGAAGCGTCCAAAGTGTGTTCCTTCTACCTTCTCACATTGTCTAAATCTCTCTGAACCGCTCACACGTGGGCATGTTGTCCCAAAGCTGCCTGTACGGTCCTTATGTTTTTAAACAACAAAGGTGAAGGGACTTTTATGCCGCCCTGTTTTCCTGGATGTATTCTTTTCTTATTTTCCTCGAGCCCGACGGGTATCTTTCCTGGTTATTTAGACGCAGACATATATCCGTAGTTAGCGTACAAATTCTTTTTAAACAATCTGATTTGGTCTCATAGTTTTTATAGGTTACATTTTAAAATTTCTGCTCTCGAATTACCCGATTAATTTCACGGCAATGGACGCAAAACACGAAAAATGTCATCTGCTGTGATGAGATGTCTTTTAATGCAGTAGAACTTTACCGACGTTTCGGGAAACTGCTGCAGCCATCTTCAGGGTAGAATTATGACCTGAAGATGAAATGGCAGCAAGTCACTCTGAAACTTCGCTGAATTTCTACTGGATTACACGACCTCAAATTCCAGAACATGGCAACCTTCATAGTCACCGCCTTGAATCTCATGTCTTTCAGAACAAAACGCGTTTAGAAATCTTAAGAAACTAAAGTTGAACACAGAATAACCAGGATAGAAAAACAAGCATATATGAGATGTAAATATTGAGCAGCGGGTTTTAAATCTGGCGTCTGCAAGTGGAGCTTGAAATTAGAATAGAACAATACCTGACTCACCTTCTATACTTTCCATCGTTAGTAATAGGCACCTGTTAGATGGCAGGTAGGTCGTCCTGTTGTGTAGTTGATAAGCAATAACGGTGTCGGAGACGAGACTTTGCTTACTAACGCGATGCAATGTCCACATCAGCAGACACGTCAGTGTATGTATACTCGAGCGCCAGACACTCCTCATGTCTGCTTGACAAACTGTAGTACAGACGAGACCATATTACTTTAGTTAACACCAACAGATCGCTGTATGTTCTAATAAACGAAACCGACTGACACGTCTATTCCATCTATTGAGACTAGTTCAAAAATCTTTTCAGGCTATATCCTATCTTCCTTATTAACCAGGCTAATAGGATACGGCCTGTGTGTGGTATGAGTTTTGCCAGTGTATGAATTAAGTGCTAGTACTCTCTATGCATGGGACTAGACTATAGGGGTGAGAAATGGCAGTGAGTGTTACCTGTCCTTTTTGTCCTTTTCTTACTAATGGAGCACCGGTGGACAGGGGAAAACCAAAGTACTCGGGGAAAAACCTGTCCCAGTGCCACTTTGTCCACCACAAATCCCACATGGACTGACCCGGGATCGAACCCGGGCCTCCGCGGTGGGAGGCCGGCGGCTAACCGCCTGAGCCATGGCACGGCCCCGTGGGTTACCTGTACTTCAGGCGCTGTTACAGCATCAACCTTCGCTAAAAAAAAAAAAAAATACAAAGCATGGATATTCAGCGAAATCATGGCATCAAAGTGTCCGTCAGCCGTTAGGTCTGCAGTGTTTAACAGCGATTCACTAGGCGGATTATCTTTGGGTGTCGTATCCAGAAAAATAAACTGTTAAAATTTAAACTTCCTCCTTACTGAAACTACTTTAAATGTCGTTTCAAGCCACATTCTCTTCCTTTTAAAAATACATGTTTTGTGATGTCACTCGAAACAAGTAAATATACTGGGTGGCAAAATACAGAGCTCCTTCACATTGAAACAGGTGGTATATATGCTTACCATTTGACTTAAAATTGTTGGAGGTCTATACAGGTATCTACAACGTGATTTCACTTGCTAATTTGCTCAGTGACTTTAGAGATTAAGAAGCAAATTGGTCATGAATGTGAATGTATGGTTTTCTGTAAATTCAAATTGAATTCATCTTGTACGAATTTTTAAAACAAATTTGGACCCGGCTCACTGCACTGGCGTGGCCGACATTGTCACAGATTTCGATTTGGTGTATGTAGCAGTAAATTCAGAATCTTCCAGCCAGCAGACCCAAGTAAGTAACGTCTACAAGATTAACCAGTATTAAGGTACACGTCTTCTGCTTCGTTCATTCTGTGCCGTAAAAGTAACATTGAATGTTATGACTCTGGAACTGTACACTAATATCAGGGCGATCTCTGCGATACGTTTCTGATAACATCCAACGTAATTTGCTTCCTGTTGTGGAGGTCACACTTTCGAATCTCACCTCGGAAACCGGCTTTTATGGCTGAGGTTTTTCATGATTCTCAGGGTCTCCAGGTAGATGCCGGGCTTCTATTTGCGCATAACCACGACCATTTATTTTCATATTCTTGTCACCTTTCGACGTTATGTAGATACTGATTACGTAATTTTGAGATTAATTTTTCTCCTTTGTACTAGTTAATCGCAGAATTATTTTCATTTCCTCCAATGAAAATATGCTCAGGATATGTGGTTATTTCTCGAGAATGTCTGCTCTGTTATTTAGCATTAAGTTCCTAATATTTCTGTGTTCTCTTTTCCTATCTAATCCGTGCAGAGGTACACACAACTGAGATGAGGTTTGTTGACATGACATCGCTCATACGTAAGTAAACATGTTTCGAATAGCAGAGTAAGTTTGCTGTTGTACATCATGGAGATGTTAATGGCGCTATCCCATCCTGCTGTGTGTTCATTCAGTTCGTCCTCAAACAAACCACCGTTATATTTATTCCGTCCAGAACAACCACAGGTTTCACCTCGTCCTCGGTCGCAAAACTTTTAACTAGTCACTTTCATACAGTTGAATAGGTTAGGGGGTTACTACAGCAATGACGCATGTGGCTTCTGTTGTGGACGTATCCTGTTCGATCCTCAGCCAAAAGACTCGCGCTGTGATTGGCTTTGACATGAGTTTGCTCACTTCGTTCAGGCGGATGAACAGACAATACCTCAGAACGGCTCAAACTTTTCCTGTCTTTTATCTTGATGTTTCTCAGGTTGCGTCAATGGTAAATAACCACTGCAGTTTTTTTTAATGGCGCAACAACCCCTAGTGGGCCAGGGCCTCCTCCTTATCGAGGCTTCAAGATCACACTCAGACACACCACACTCCGTAGGACTCCTCTGGACGAGTGATCAGCCCGACACAGAGACCTCTAACTGACAACACGCAACGTTCACAAGAGACAGACAGCCATGCCCCCTGTGAGATCCGAACCCGCCATCCCAGCAATCGAACGACCGCAGACCCACGCCTTAGACCGCGCGGCCACTCTTAAACAACCAGGTTCTAATGAGAATAATTAAGTTGACACTTTTAGGAACACATGGGAACACAAATGTAACATCATTAGGCGTATGTATCCTTTATTTAACGACAGGATCTGTAGTTTGAACCAGGGCTGTGGAGTCGGAGTCGGAAGGAGTTTTTAGGTGGAGTCGGAGTCATAGTCGGTAAAAATATACCGACTCCGACTCCGACCTCAGTCTAAAATCTTAACTAGATACTCCATTTCCAGAGCCCTGATAGCTACAGTAACCATTAGACTTATACTTAAATATAGGTTATAAGTCAAAAAAGTAGCCTGGTGATTCACGTGGTGGCGATGAAATGTCTTACAGGTTTACCGTTATTAATGCATATTGAGCTTTTATGAAGGAGTCGGAGTCGGAGTTTTAAAAATCGACGAGTCGGAGTCGGAGTAGGAGCTTTTGTGTACCGACTCCACAGCCCTGGTTTGAAATTCGCAATGAATCTGCCGTTCCCCGCCTTTTGAATAAATATAATTATACGTGCCTTCTGCCTTGTTACTACGTGAGCCGCGTCAGTACGGGCGTATAGTGACTGTGCTTGTGTGCGTGCTGTCTGAAACCGTAGATAAGGAAAACACAAATATTTGTTAAACCGTACCAGCGGGTACAGCCGTTATTTATAGCTTTCTTGCGTGTGGGATGTAAAAGTAATGTGAACAATGACCGTGTCGTCTTGCTGTCTTCTGTGCGACAGTAATACGTGTACATCAACATTGAACGCTGTGTGGCTTTGTGCCTCGGAAGACGGAATTTCAAAGGTTGTTAGCCTTAGGAACCCGCCGCCCTTAGCCCGCAGGAAATATTCCTGGTATTCATCTCTCTGAGAGGCTGAGTCGATCCCAGGGCCATAGTGCGGCCGGAAGGATTATGTCGGTGAAAAATTGCAGTGAAACCATCGGGGGATCGAACCCGCGACCTTCCGGCTTGTAGCGGAATATAACACAGTATATGTTTATATTATACGGAAAAATTCCCGAAGTTACGTGTAATTCTGTACATCTTGTTAACATTTTACTAAAGAATAATTTGATGCTTTCGTGATAAAAGTTCGCAGTGCTCCATACAGTCTGCTGACTGGTCCTTGATATTGTCGATTGCAATGAATCATCACGTTATAAGCCGAAAATACCAGCCGAAATTGTGGCAAACGTCCCTCGGGAGTTTCTGTGTTATGTTACGGTCATGGAGGCTGCCCATGTAAATGAGACCATGGTGGAATGAATGTAAGTATATTTTATCTGTAAATAATACACCACATTTTCACGAGGCGTTTGGGAAGAGTACGAGTAAGTCGCTTATGAAAGAGTAATTTGTGAAACAGAAAACCCATCGATACACAAGTTTACAGCAGACAGAAAAATCTTGACCGATACTCATTACACCAACACATAAGCATGATACGTTTTTACAAAAATAAAGGGAAGAGCAAAGTTTGTTGACACAACGTTTTGACAGAATGGGTGCGGGTAACCCTTGCTGGAATCTCAGTTTGACGAATTGTGCGGTTGACGATACATTGCCGTTTCATGGGCGAAATGCTATTTTTGTGCTAGTGTTGCTAAGAATGTCACTGAGCAGCATACGTTTATCTGTAGACAACTAACCTCGCAGATGCATGGTTTTGAATTTTAACCGTGCTGATTAAAATCCAGATCATAAGATGATACCCCGCTGTGCTTCTAATCCTCCTGGCATTCGGAGGTAATAACGGTTCATTGCCGTGCATCTGAACGCTTCACAGTGCGTAATACTCTGACGTCATTTGATTTTGCGTCGAGCTTATGCGTTCGTAGTGAGTGAGGTATACCCGTTAAGCAAGCCACCTAGCCTCTTTACACACCCACACTGAAGCGTAAACCCACCCACGCCCCCCCCCAGACACACACACATGCACCCACGTATCCATCAACACACCCACACTCATCTATCTGTATAAGACCAAACGCAGTTTCACACATTTACCTGTCCATCCACCCACATTCACGCAGCCCCTATCCACCCAAGCTCACACACAAACGCGGGTCTGTAATTGTTTCTATTTTATTTATGCATGTACTGTCTTATGTAAAAAACTGTAGTATATCAAATTAATTTCACTTTATTTTTCGTTGTAAATTCGAGATCCTGAACTCAGTATACTGGGACCGAAGCAATAACTCTATATTCCACGTAAACCCTTCTTTTCAAAAATCCCACAAAATAAGGCCAATTTTTTGATCCGCCGGGTGACTGCAAGATTTCAAAACAGGGCTCTGCTTAGTGAAGTTGATGTGCCATTGTGGAATGACTATATAGTACACTGCATAGTTAATTCCTGTTTATCGCTATGCACTGATACGAGAAGTCCAGCTGTAAACATACACAAAAAACGTGTGCTGTACTGATTTAACACTTGAAAGACTAGTATTAATCTGAATTGCATATAAAGATACAGTTCGTACCACGCAGTAAACACACCGTCTCAGTTATAAAAACGAACCAGTTAATACTGTTAGGGAAATAGGTGTAGTCGCTGACTGTTCTGAGAGCCATTTAGTGCACTCGGTAGGCAGAATGTAGAGTATTTGAATGTCAAACCTGGTGGTACGTATGGTAACCACCGGGCTTTAAAGGCTTAATAATAATTCACCTAACAGCAGAGTCAAATTGTTGTGTATGACACCGAGAGAACACGGCGTCATGTTCCATTAGAAGCATTATTATGCGTGAGGGCAGGCTGATAACTGTGTCAGCGAACTCAATTTGCGGACAAGTACTAATTCTGCCGACAAACACAGTTTCAGTGTAGGGGATTTAAATTTCAAGTTAATTTGCACAAGGCTCCTAAATGCACGCCATTTGTCGTAACAGACCTGTTACTGATTATTCTCAGTAACTCCACTGAGCGGACAGTCACTTTGATGAGCTTATAGTGGCACAACTACTCAATAATTTCCCCTCACTTTGTGGAAGATTGAATGTTCATTGCCATATTTACAACAACCCACGATGAAGCCACTTAATGCGAAGCGATGTTTTCTGTATAAAATAAGGCAGCAACATTTTGAGGACCAGGGATATTGCTGTTTTCTGGGATGTGAGCGCTTGCAGTTTTGTAGAAATGTAGCGACTTTACAGAAAAATTTCGGCCTCCATCATCAGGGCAGAAAATTCTAATTCAGTAGAAGAAATAAGGCGAAATAGTAAAGAAGACAATGTGCGTATAGGTGTAACATAACGTTGAGGCGCGTTCGCGTTAGTAATTTTTGCAGGTGAAAAAGCAATAAGCACTGCATATCATGAGTGTGTCTGTATTCTTGCCTTGGTTATCCGGCATGGAAAGCGCATGCGCCACGTTATATTGTCATCCGCAGCCTGTCTGGCTCTAGCATGTTTTTCCACATTATCTCATAAACGGCACGATTTTCGGAAAAAAATATATTGAACATAAAACGTGTGTTTCGGTTTTCTCTACAACTTTTGTCTGAAACATTTCTCATTCTAAGGAGAATTCAGCGAGATATTATCATAAATGTGCGTAGGTCTTCATGTAAAGTACTCGTTATATTAGACAAATTTTAATCAAATGTTAATTTTCTCGACTGATTTTCGAAAAGTCCTCAAATGTCAAACTTTGTGAAAATCTGTCCAGTGGAAGCCGTGTTTTTTCATGCAGACAGAGAGACGGACGGACGGAAGGAGAGACAGGCATGACGAAGCTCTTAGTTGCTTTTTGCAATTTTACGAACGCGCCTAAAAATGATAGTTGCCCATAGTCGCTATCGCCAAAAAATTACAAAAGTGGGTGAGGTGGGGGTGGGGGTGGGGGTGGGGGTGGAAGTGAGTAACTGGAAAGCCGTCGTGTATTTCAGTCCATTCTTTCTTATTCCTGGAAATTTTCATTACGGGAGTGAGGTAAATAATATTTAAATTTTTATAATTTTATTAACTTTAGCGAGGCGATGTTAATATACGAGTATTTGTGTTTTTGTAATACAACAAATTTTAAAAAATGTTACCATTTGAAATTCCTCGACACAAATGCATTCGATGCATACATTTGACTAATTTCAAAAACTAAATCTTACTTGTCTAAATATACATGTTTTGAATTTCTCTTTCAGTAATACTTCAAATATACTTTCATGATATCTTTTAATAGAATAACACCGTCAATACAGCGGATTAACCACGTTTATCACAATGTTCAGCTTAATATATTAAAGGTAATATTTTCCTTGCTGTCTGCATGCAGGTATGGGAATGAGTGGAAGAATAGCTCTACTCATTCTTAACCTCTACACTAGGTGTGTGACTTCAGGCTTCCGCCGCCATGCTGATATCTGCGCTCTTCTGGGGTATAACTGAGCGTCGACGCTGCCTTATACCCCAGAAGAGCGTAGATGGAGGTGAGTGGTCAGCACCCCATCTCCCTCCTGGCTGCTACCTCGTGGGCCACAAACCTGTCTGGACGCTGTGAAGAAGAGATAAACCTCTTGCCCATGTCGGGAATCAAACCGTAATTCCTCGGCTGTACATATCGTAGTCTAGTCACTAATGTTCAGCTAAATAACAAAAAAAAAAAAAATAATTTTTGCTTCACAGAACACACGTTTAGTCTGCATTTTATGGACCCCAATTTTAGTGCCGCGTCAGCAAATAGTAGCTTTGTATTGTGATGGTTTTATATTGTTGTGTGATTTAACGTTTAGCTAACTAACTCCATGGAGCAGAGTCCTTCTTGAGAAGCCAACAGGTTCTCAGCTAGGCAAGAAATTCCCTGCATTTTATGGAACCCGAAGATTCATTCCAACGTTCACAAGAACCCACCATTTGTCCCTATCCTTAGCCAGATGAATCCAGTCCATGCCCCCATCACGCGTCTTGAAGATCCATTTTAATATTATCTTCCCATGTACGCCTCGGTCTTCCAAGTATGTAATTTAATGTTACAGTGTTCTCAAATCAGTGCTTGTTCCGGTGAACTAACATCAATTTGTGCATCAAAAACACAAAATTTCTCTTTAATAGTAATTGATTTATTTGAAAATAATTTACCCAAAATCATTACAGATTCTGGCCTGCAAACCGTTTAGTCCAGCTTCCATACAGCCTGACTGTGCAGCCGCCACTTGAAGGTGCAGGCGTCCCTAAGCCATCAAAACATGCCAGTGCGGTACACTGGCCTTACTAATGCCATCTAAATTCAAATACTCACTGAACAGCCTCTGTATTACATGTATTAAATGCATCTGAAAGGACAGTCGCCATTTACGTGTGTGCTAATTTACAGTATTAACAACAGTAACATGTGTTAAGGCGTACACTGTACCCGGACCACCATAAGTCGTCATTCAAGTTCAGCGAACGGCGTTTCTTGGACAGCGGCCGCCAGCAGGTCCTATCAATCATAGCTTGTTTATATGACGTTGCATTACCTTTCGTTAGGAACACTTTTTTCTACGAAATGAATTCGGCAAGATAATAGGACCATAAATCTGTACCTATCCATGTGGTGTTAATTACAGACAGGGAGGATGGCTACATGACTGTGGACGCTGTACGCGTCGCTATTTCCCGAGGCGAGCAGAGGAATGCCCGAGCATACCGCATCTTTGTGTATGACGGTGAAGTTTGTGTATAGTGCCTTGTATTGTCCGCACCAGTTAATGCTTGTAAATGGGGGACAAAGGGAAAAGCACTTGGTGAGGTTTGAGGTTCATATGGCCTTGATTTTAAAGACGATCGTCTTCTGGGATATGACGCCTTGTAACTTGGTAGATACTCAGAATAGCCTGATGTCTTTCGGGTTCCTCTGAGTGGTCGGTACGTATCTGCCAGTTTACCCGCCGTTGGAGGTAGCAGATTCTTCTGTAATGTCGGTACATATCTGCCAGTTTACCCGCCGTTGGAGGTAGCAGATTCTTCTGCAATGTCGGTACATATCTGCCAGTTTACCCGCCGTTGGAGGTAGCAGATTCTTCTGCAATGTCGGTACATATCTGCCAGTTTCCCCGCCGTTGGAGGTAGCAGATTCTTCTGCAATGTCGGTACATATCTGCCACTTTACCCGCTGTTGGAAGTAGCAGATTCTTCTGCAATGTCGGTACATATCTGCCAGAATGCGTGCCGTCTCACACGCGATGTTTACTCCCGGACATTTTTTTGAATAATGGGAGAAAAATAAATGCATTGCAAGACACGTGCTGGTAAACACGACTACGTATTCCAGAATTTCTCTGTGACGGATGAAATAAAAATTGTAACCGGATTTCCTCTTGCCTTGAGCAACGCCGCGCTCTAAATTCACTAGTCTTGTAGGATGGGAAGGTGCGAACTGGAGATGCGTGTGCCAGTACCCCGTCCAATGGCGGGGTCTTGTGAACACGGCGATGAGCATTCGGTTCCCGTGAAACGCAAGGAATTTCTTGAGTAGTTGACGTACAAGCTTCTGAAGGACTCTGCTCTGTAGGATTAGTCAGACCTGCATGCAGGTCTTTATTACATGGTGTAAAAACCCAAGAAATGACCAACATAAAACACGAACATTGTTCTCTGTGGCATTTCACTCATAAATCTGCACCTATTAGTGTACAGATTCTGTTTTAAATTGAATGTTGCTCTAGAAATGTGAGCAAGTATTAAGAAAAACCCTGTGAATTGTTAAACGAAGCTTATAGCGTGTACTTCGGGGAGATTCATACAGTGTAGGGCTGGTATTTTTTTTTTTTGCTGATTACAGAGAAAGTGGTCTTCGAGAAAGTAATAGTTTGTACCTTTGGGTCTTCTGTTTGCAGTGATATAGATTCAGTTAGAGCGTTGGAGTGACTTGGTCAACCAATGCCATATTCATAATTCATATTAGTTCATAAGCAAAGCTTCTGGCTTCTAGTCACGTTTCCTCAAGAAGTCTTTGTACTTATGTTAGTTGTATTTCACTCCCACTATAGCTTATACTCCAGTATTACAAAGCAAGTGGAATAAATCGGATTAGCCCTTCGCTTGCGTTTGATGCCATACACCTGAATCCTTCACAACAATATTTGTATTTAGTTATTTTAGCAAACAAAATATTTCAAACTGATTTGTCTATATTATTCATATGTTAATGTCAAGGTAATTAACTCGCTGCAGGAAGAAGGATAGGTCACAAGCTGATAGTTGCGCAGGTAATTACGTGTTCTAAGAGGTTCATTACCTTCAGAGATTTGAGATTTTCGCAGCGCTGATTTTGAGTATTCTTCTGGGATGTCACGCTGAGTAGTGGGTAATGCAGCACCTCCTGGCGTTCCGAAGGAACGTAGGACCCTCATGTATAACTCATCAACCCTTTAAAATGAAGATAATACGTTACTTCGAAATGTCGAGACCTCTTAACCCCGCTACACAGCATTACATCCCAGAACCTCAAAATCCTTAATTGTTACGTCTTTAAAAAGAGTGCGCTACTGAATCGAGATTCAGCGTCTTAGATTAAGTCTCAATTCTCACATCTTCAAATTAATTTTAATATTATCTTCTCACTTATAGCTACACGTAAAACATGAATAAGTTATAAGATGTAAATTGACACATTTCGTAATATACTGCTGAGAATCTTGCAGGATCCTCTGAAACGTCTGTGCCCTTACACTAGACTACACGACCTCACGTGCCAGAAGGCACCACTCTTAATATTTACGGCCTTGACGAATTTAAATACTACAAAATTGTATTTAATTTTGCAATAGTATTCTCTTTGTACTGAATGTCTGAATATTTTCTTTTTTAATAATTTTTTATATCTCTGTTTCAGTTGTTTATATGTGTCTGTAAATAACCTGTGTGTGAAATGAGGGTGTTGAAAGTAACTGCCTTTATGTGACGTCGTGCAGTTTAGTAGAGAGGTATCAGCATTTTGTACTCACCACTGTGAAAAGCTGAAATATCTTGTGAAGTGTTTTGCATAGTACTTTCATTATAACAGTCAATTGTTTCACATTTCGTTATTAAAAATGTCAAAATCTTTAAGCAAGTAACCGGCAAGGAAGAAAAACATTTGCTGTTATTTGACATGGTGAAGAACTTTTGTGGTAAAAAGGGTACTTTTGCATTTATCCGAAGCAATATGTATGCTGTATATGAAATACAAATATTAACCTTTTAATATTAAAATTAACTTGAAGCACACTTCAAGATTCATTTCGTACTGCGCAGTAAACACTCTTCTTCTCGGTTATAAAACCACCCAGATCATTTAAAATGGTGTATATGGAAATAATCACCGGTTTTTGTAAGGTCCATACAAAACACATACTAAATGCACTGTGCTGGCACAACGTGTAATTTGTAATGTCAATCCTGTAATACGTAAACAGCCACTAAGGTTTACTGTGTTAACTTCGCTTGGGTTAGGTTTACATATAACAGTGCTTGTCGGTGTGGTCGTGTAGTTGGTGTCACAAGTCCAGCAGGCAGGATAATGCTGTACGTAACCGCATACCGCACAGAGCCACAAAACAGGGTCACTGAAGTAACTGGGTCACTGCACATGCGGCACTGGCACCTTCACTATCAGAGTGCACCAGGCGTGGCGAATCACTGGGTCTGATAAAGCTGTGGGCCGAGGTCGTGCAGTAACAATCACCTAAATGTGTGTGTGTGTGTGTGCGTGCGTGCGTGTGTGTGAAGTTGTAACCAATTCTATCGAAGATGTTCCTATTTTATTAGCTGTTAGTTGCTCAGTTAGTGAATTTTTCCGAATTTTGCGAAGTTGAAAGATTCATTACCTCTTTCACAACACCTCGTCACTTGAACTGTGCTAAGACAGTTGAATACAGATTATCTTTTGCTGGAATTTGACGTTGTCTAACCTGGTAGAAATTCACAGACTTTTTGAGGGGTGTTACTCCAAGAATACGGTGGACTGCGGAGTCACAGTCGTGAGCACCTGTTTTTCCCCCATGGAGCAACAGCCCCCAGTGGGCCAGCGCCTCATCGTTATCAAGGCCTCATGATCACTCTCAGACACACCACACTCGGTAGGACTGCTCTGGACGAGTGATCAGCCCGACGCGATCTCTACCTGAAAACACACGACACTCACAAAAGACATCCATGCCCCGGTGGGATTCGAACATGCAATCCCAGCAAATGAAAGGCCGGAGACCCACACCTTACATTGCACGGCCACTGCGATGCGCCGTGAACACGCTACACCTAGTGAATTCGGATTCACTCCATACCCAAACATATTTGTACAACAGTCCTTTTAATATTGTATTCCTACGTACAGGGACCCAGACAGCATAGGCGGGTATAGCGATTCGCTATGGCTGGACGTTCCGCGGTTCGAACCCCAGTGGAGTAAGGTACTTTCTCTCCTCTTTGCCCACCCAGACCGGCCCCGAGGTCCACCCATTCTCTTGTAAAATGTGTACTGCGGAGGGCGTGGGGCATAATGCATCCGGGGCGAGGTGTTGACCACATCACCGCCCTCCCTCCGCCCCCATCTAGCGTCGAGCTTAGGACAACGTAGATATGTACCTTTACTCCCCCCTGTGCTTTTCTGGCCTGTTATAGGGAGACCTTTACCGTTACCTTACTCCCATATTCACCTACTTATGAGTATACCAAGTTTTGCTTTTCATATTTGCTACCTAAAATTGGCTTCCACATTACGCCTGCGCCATGCGTGTTACTTATTCCAGCTGTCTGTACCTTTTTATCTGACCGTCGTAGTAATAGCTGTGAAGATTTCAAATCAAGCAGCGTCTCGTCATGCAAGCTTATTAACTTTGGCTCTGTGTTCATCCGAGCGTCGGATGAAGGCAAACATTACTTGGCCATGCCTCAGTGGTTCTTCCAAGGTTTTGGAGAGACTTAAATTAAAGCAGAAGTCTTTATAATAATGTTAAAAAATTATTCATTTTAGCGAGAAAGTAAAATAAATTGTGCCCCAAACTAAGAAGATAACAGAGAATAACTGGTGGAATATATTACAAAAGGTTCAAAGGAGGGAATATAGAGACGATATAAAATGTTCCTTTCACAAAACGCACATTTTAAATAGAGGTTAATGAGGTGGACTGAGCGTGCAGCAAGAGCGGAAGTGATTACCCAGGCATTGTGGGAACTGAATACACAAATGGACCACAAAAAGAATGCGGTGTGAGCTAAGTCAGATGACCTATATGGTCGCGTGGCAGGCTGTTCTGAACACCTTAAGGGACCTTAAGGTTTCTTATAAGGCGAGGAAAGCTTCCACTTAGCCACTCTCAACCCCTTATCAAGTTAGTCGTTCTTACTGATGTCACAGAAACAAGTCCCGTGTATCAACCCCCTTTGCGTCTCCCTTCAGCTGCTGTGCTACCTCCTTCAGCGTACTTCCCAGCCGTCTAGCAGTTCTATTCGTTTAAATGTTGACAGCTTATCTTTCCGAAACGTCGGTAAACAACTGCCAATGAACACCGCGTAAAACCCAAAAGAGCAAAGACCTCAAATACACAGCGGCGGAAGTCTGATCTCTCGCATAGAAAATGGGATGCTTAGAGCAACGTCTTTCCCGTCATACACGGGACTTCTTTCCGTGGCCTCTCATAGTTATTTACAATGACGAAGTACATAACCTTGAAATACAGACTGATTCCGCGGACCAGTCTTTCTTGAAAAGCTAATATTTCCTCAGCTACTCCAATCTCGCACACTGCATGGCGTCATATATTTCATCACTGTACTCACAAGTGCCCGCCACTGGTCTCTATCCCGCGTCCGATTGATTCAGTCTAGATTCTCACATCTCCGTTCTGTCGGCCGTTCCAAAAAAAAGTTGTAATGTTTCGAACCCCGACGCATTTTTGAGGTCCGGGGTGCTTGACCAATGTAATGCGTGCAGTTACCCTGTTAACTTGAGGTCGACCCCTAAACCTGCTACTTGAGTACGCCGCATATCTGCAGGATTAAAATACGGACACTGATTGGAAGAATTCCGCTTTGTTTGACAAAAGAGTAAGCACGTGTGAAATAGGTGGACATGGATAATTATCCGGCTATAACTGGGTTCCGGTCGGGAGGACTGAACGGACGACTTTTGAACTTGACAACCATGAAGTTGCCGAAGTAATCTTCCTTCTTTGGAATTTGTCCATCGTCTTAAATTTAATAGAGTAATACGTCGAAAACCGGCTATGTTTCCTTTTTCAGGTAACGCAAAGCACCTAATTTGGTGAACCCCTTATAAAGGGCTATTCTCAGTCACTAACTTGAAAGACGATGGACAGAGTCTGAAGGAGCATCAGTTAGCCGTATACAATCGTCAGCGACCTTTTTTACAGTCGAAGGCTCACATTGAATTCGTAAGCGTGATTTCATACTTCCGCCTCGGTGTAAATGAGATCTGCGCCCTTCTGGGATTTTACGTAGCGTAGAATGGTAATTGTTACCGACATTTCGGGACAACTTATCGGTCCCATCTTTAAGGGCCTAAAATGGGACCGATAGTTTGTACCGAAACGTCGGTAAAAAGCTACCATCCTACGCTACGTGAAATGCCAAAAGAGCACAGATCCCTTGAATTCGTAACTTATTTTACAAACATCTTTAATTGGCCTGGCGTCATATGTCATACATCAAAATGAAGTAACGCGACTGGGGACAAAGTGTCAATATGGACTCTGTACTGTACAATTGGCCCCGTGAGTGTTAGATTGTAGTGCAATTGAACCCATTATTGCCGTGTTATGGAGCGACGTCGCGCCGGTTCGTTCGGCTCAACGTGACTACGCCGTGCGGTATTATTGGTGCTGAATTTGTTGTTAGTCTTCGATATTGCTCTGAGCGAGGAGAAATGTCTGCCGAAGTTTAGAGAAATGAAAGACAAGCACTTGCATATTCTTCAGAGTGAAAAGTGTAAAATTAAAGTTGTCCCCATACACACCAAGAAGGCGTATTGGGATTGGATACATATGTTGCCTCGTTTATTCTTAACCCTTTAAAGACGAAGCATATCTGTTTTATATAAGGACTCAGAGCGTACCGCGCTGTAAACACTCTCCACTTCGGTTATAAAAACCAATCTCTTAATGTTTTATAAGGCTAAAGTTGCTGTTTGTTCTGAGGTCCGTACAAAACACATAAACGCAATGTGGGCACCACGTAGAATTTTTTAATGTTAAAACTGCTGGTATGTATAGTTACCGCTAGGCTTTAAGAGGTTAATTTCGACAATTGATAGAGGTTATGGTCAGCCCCACGCATTGCCAATTTGAAGGCGAGAAGGAGCCCAGGTACCCATTGAATAGGATGGCAAATGGAAACCAGAACCAGTGTAGACGTTTTGGAGAGAGAAAAATATCTTTTCTTCTGCGAGGATTCAAACCCCGGACCACCCATGCCGTACGCGTAGTGACTTTATCGACTGAACTATCCCGACTTCTCTTCTTCAGACGAATCCTACGAAAACTGAAATGTTATTTAAATCTTAGTGAGTGTCTCCATGCTAACAATTAATTAAAATGACTCAAAGTTTAGTTTCAAAACCAGAAGGGAGGGGGGAATTAGGAAACCGTGGCACAGACGCAAAGATAATATTAAAACGGATTCTAAAGCGATAGGAATTGAGAGTGTAGATTGGATTTGTCTGGCTTAAGGATGAGTACGGTTACTGGACTCCTGTGAACGCGGTAATGGAAGGACAGGATTCATAAAAAGGTGAGGAATTTTGTTGCATGTGAGGAATGTAAATCAGATCCTCAAGAACGACTGTGATCCATGGAGTTAGTTGGGCGTCGTAGTCAAGGGGCCGGTAGTACGTTTATGTAATTACTCCGTATTACACAAATTCAGAGATCCAGTGCTGAAATCTTGCATTGTTATGTTTTTCCATACCGTAGAATTCTGATTGAATTCTGATTTATATTGCATTTGCGCAATTAATTTTCGAACGGTGTTCCTTAGCTTCGCCTCGTACATAATGAAGCATTCAGGGTTTCGTAGTTAAAACGGGGTTTCTTCTAGTAAGCACTTGCTTGCAGTGAAACCTGTTAATGTTTCAATATAGCTGACGTACAGGTTCGGTTGTTAATAAAACTGGTCCTATAAATCCTTTTTATCCCATCTGTGGAAAATGTAGTTAAGATATTCTTGTATCTTTTGTGCAGACTAAACTCAAATTAATTTACGTTACAGTAATCGTGGCAAAGAGAATATGTGAACTCATGCTGTGTAATGAAAAGTGGCTTCAGTCTTGCCGGAAACTCAGAACAGCAACTTTCTCCGCTTTTCCGGACAGAACCCTTGTAATGATGATAGCGAATTTCAGATGTTGGCGACACGTTTCCAGCTTATTTTATCATTTAAAGCCAAATGATTTCTATATAACACCTGCTGCAACATTAAGGAATCTTGCACTTTAAACGTGAAGTGTATTTTTGTCTGTCGTATGATTCTCACGATAAACAGTTGTAACTTCACTACACGACATTAACTGATTGGTGTTTGTAGTTCAGACATGGAGTTTCTGTGGATTAATCTTAATACAACAAACTGATACATGAACTCGTATTGTGATGTTGGGTGTTATGATGTGTTCTTAGCCGCTAAACCGGTAAGAGCCTTTGGTTGGAATATACTCGCAATGCCTTGCAGACCAAGGTATGAAGCTACATTAAAATGAAGGAAGGCACTCTGCTGTGTGGTACCAAACTTTCAGATGAAAATTCTTCTTGCATTTTCAAGTAGAATTCTACCCTGAACACGGAGGAAGTAAAGTTGTTTTGCACGTTTGATTCCATCTGCCAGACTGTAAAAGGTCAAAACATAAACATGAGTTTTCGCTGCTGTAAAACATTCAAATGTGACACGTGAAAGTTTATGTGCTAACTTTAAACGTGTCTATTTATTGCCTCTCTCCTGTTCCTTGATACATTTGTATGCTTCTATCTACAACTGTAACTTTGTATGAAATGTTGTCATTGGGGAAACTTGTGGATTATCATTTAAGTAGAGAGTCTGTTGTAATTTGAGCCGATCCCGGTGGCCGCGCCGTCTAAGGCCGTGGCTACGTTGGAGCCAGAACCGACACAGCACAACAGTCTGAGCAGACTCAAAAAAGGAAGTAGAAATGGGCTACTGTATTGCTTAGGGCAGCGGTTACACTGAACCCGATGCTCCTGGCGTGTTATCTCCCAACAAATTCGAGTAAAAGTGGGCTACTGTATTGTTTAAGGCAGCGGTTACACTGAACCCGATGCTCCTGGCGTGTTATCTCCCAACAAATTCGAGTAAAAATGGGCTACTGTATTGGTTAAGGCAGCGGTTACACTGAACCCGATGCCCCTGGCGTGTTATCTCCCAACAAATTCGAGTAAAAATGGGCTACTGTATTGGTTAAGGCAGCGGTTACACTGAACCCGATGCCCCTGGCGTGTTATCTCCCAACAAATTCGAGTAAAAATGGGCTACTGTATTGGTTAAGGCAGCGGTTACACTGAACCCGATGCTCCTGGCGTGTTATCTCCCAACAAATTCGAGTAAAAATGGGCTACTGCATTGGTTATCGCAGCGGCTACACTGAACCCTATCCGACTGGCGTGTTTATCTCAACAACTCCAGACACCTGCTGCAGTAAGCACGTGATTCGGAGCGGAATGGACAAAGCTTATCTGGTAGAACTTGTGAGAAATGTGCCACCTCTTTGGGACCGAGGATACAAAAGTTATCACAACAGAGATCTCAGACCGAAGTCGGCATGTTCATTCTGTAGCACTCTCTGAACTTATCAGGAAAGTCTCTCAATATCTTGCACAGTTTAAAACATTCTCCCTCAGTTCTTGCTTTCCAAAGCTGATGAATCTACCGTCTTCTGCTTTTCGTGAATTTCAAGCAAAGTTACTATCCACCAGCAAAAGTTCTTCCCAGTCATCATCAGACGCCTACATCATTGTAACGTTCACATCACCTGCTGCAAGGTGTCAGGAGTTGGGAGCGGGGTTTACAAGTTGCGACCCGCGGTCGGATTTCAGGTTGAGAGATAACACGCCAGTCCGATCGGGTTCAGTGTAAGCAGTACAGTAACCCGTTTATGCTTCCTATCTGGAGTCTGTCCAGACTGTTGTGCTGTGTTGGTTTTGGCTCCGACGTAGCCACGGCCTAAGGCTGAAGTCTGCGGGCGAGCGCTTGCTGCGATCGTGGGTTCGAATCCCACCGGGGGAATGGATGTTTGCCTTGTACAGTGTTTGTGTTGTCAGGTAGAGGTCTCTGCGACGGGCTAATCCCTCGTCCAGAGGAGTCCTACCGACTGTGGTATGTGCTTGAGTGTGATCAAGTGAAATCACAAACCCTTGACACCTACTGTGAACAAGTAGGTAGAAGAGGGAAGGACTACGAATCTGTTGTAATTTGACGCATGGGGTTATTGTAACGAAAATGTAAATAACTGTGCGACGTGCTAGTGGCTGTAAACACAGAACACTCATGTCATGCAGTGGAACAAAGTAAAAGTTTATTTTGTTCGCTTTCAATCTTACATAGTACTGCACATCACTTTAAGCAACTTTTCACTTTCTGTGTTTGTTCCCTACATGTCAGTTGCTTTCGTGCTAAGAGATCTCGTGGTCCAGTTTCACCTGGGCTTATACTGTATAGTTTGTTTGCACTCTGGTTTCTAAATTTACCAGATAACCTATCTGGGCTTTTCTGTGTTTGTGTGATTGTGCTAAATGCTGCCATGAAAGCCTGAGGCCATCAGGATCAAGAATTCTGCTAAAGATTTATAGCAATTTCAAATTAGAAACCAAGGTTATAAAAAAACCTTTTGAGTAGCTTCCACTAATGCCTCATAATTCGCATAATTATTCTGCAGATTTAATAGACTCTATAACACAGAGGACGTTTATAGGAGTATGGAGGTAAAATTTCATGTATTTCTAAGTGCTGCATTACGTGAAGATGGTTGGTCAGTTTCAGCTTCCTGTTACGTCAGTCATGCTGACCTTTGGAGTGGAGGCTACTTGGGTAGCATAGGCTGTCTGGATGTGATGACAGACAGATAAACCCTTTTATCGTTGGAAATTAAACCTGGCATCCTACCCATGTTCATTCACTGACTGAATTACCCGAACTCATTAACAGAATAGAACATGTGAAGGTTTGTGTCATTTTCTGTTAATGTTATGGAGTTGTCCTTTGTTTTTTTTCTGTTTAAAGCCTTTGCTAAATATACAGCAGCTTTAGCACTAAAACCTCCGCAAATTTTATGTAATCCGAATGGTTATTACAATAAACATTTGTTTCCCTACGCATCCCCCACCGACTGGTGTTTATACTAGTTAGGGACCAGATTCCATGTGGGATACGAATTGAATGTATATAATATAATTAATTCTGTGGTTTGTCTTACTACAGGTCCGTAGCCTCTTCCAGTGCGAGTTCTCCACATTGTGCGATTTAGTGCTTCCTCTTCTAATTTCCAGTATCTTCTCTTTTCCTTAAGATCGTCCAGTAGCTGCTTACACCTTCTTCCCCGTCTTACAATCATTTCTATCCTTCCCTCCAACTTTCCTTCAATCACGTGTTTTGTAAGGCAGTTTCTACGCAAGATGTGACCAAGCCAGTTAACATTTCTTCTTTTTATTGCATTTAGGATATTTCTGTCCTCCTTGACTCTATGTCGTACTTCTTCGTTTCTCACACGATCGGTTCACCTGATCTTCTCCATTCTTCTCCAGCACATATCAGAACTTCCCAGGTATTTCTGATCTTCTTTCCGAAGTGACCGCGTTTCAGCTCCATCCAAAGCTATGCTCCAAATGTAGAACTTTAATAGTTTCTTGCTTAAATTTAAGTCCAATTTTCTAGTGAAAAGATTCTTCTTCTTGTTGAATGCTGCTTTTACCATGGCAGTCTTGGACTTCATTTCACATGTACACCTTGCATCATTTGTTATTATGCTACCCAAGTAATTTAAATATTCCATGTTCTCTAATTGTTTTTTATCTATCCTAATGTTTAATGGGGCTAGTTGCTTTGAGATCGTCATTACCTTAGTTCTTTCCACATTCATTTCCATTCCATATGTGCATGGTATGAATTAAATTTATTTAAGCATAATCCTGGGTCGTTATTCTTTTAAAGCAAATTAACTTACGACATTATAAATGTGTTTTCGTACTGATGCCAATTACAGACAACATTTAGAGTAACTATGCTATATTCTTCTCTGTTGTTGGTTTGAAATCTGTATCGAAGGCCTCTTCTTGAATTGTAGTCGGAATTTACAGTAGTGAAATTAGCTGAATGCTTGAAGTAAATCATATCACTAGAATATGGGCGAATGAATCGACACTCAGTTTCCGCACCATATTTTATGAACACCTGTGTCAGACGTTATAATTGCTTCTTGTACAAAAATACATGTTATAGTAATAACAGCTTTGATGTGCATTGCTAATAGCAATATGATATATATATATATATATATACATATATATGTCGCTTGACAAGTCTGTATACGAACTAGTCAACGGGTTACGTAAGACTCGTGCACCAAAGAAATAGGGGGAAAATGACGCATTTTAGCGTATCCGAAATGTCGGTATTACAAAGTAAAACCGTGACCTTGAACGACATCGGGAATTCTGCCATTCACTGGTGCGTAACTAAGGGAAGGTGCTGTAATCTGAAGGGTGCTAGTCCTGTAGCCTTCAAATTTTCCGCATCCAATCTCAAGGTGCTGTCATGAGTTTGCTCATCAGGCGTTATGGATGACGTCTGTTTCACCGTGACACTTTCTGTAAAACTGTCCATGTTTTTGCTTTGTTACTCTGACATTTGTTTAATTTTAATCGGCCGTTATAAAACCCGTGAAATAAACATGTCCGGGTATTACTCAATACTTAAATATTTGTGGCACTGCAAAAATACGTGTTATATACCAGGGGTGCACATATTCCGGGCGCCAGGTCGCAGGTAGCCACTAGCTTTGTACTGTGGCGTCTAGTACTTGTCGGTCCTCAATATGGAATTTGCTTCGTGTCACCCTTCTGGCGCCTAGAATCCTAGAGTTTTGAAAAATTTGTGCACCCCTGTTACATGCCATCTTGAGATCAAGTTAACAAATTGTAAAGCAGCATGGCAGTGGCTGGGAGTGAAAGTGAATTGCAACTTGAGTTATGCGCTATCACCTAGTTTCCCTTAACACGGATTTACTGTATTGCATGGTTGCTATGTAAGTGGTGTAATGTTCTGTATTCGTCAGCCACTTACATAAGCTGCAGCATCCTAGTTGTGAGAGGGCTAACTCATTAACTCCATGGAGCAGAGTCCTTCTTGAGAAGCTAACAGGTTCTCATCTAGTCAAGAAATTCGCCGCATTTTACGGAATCCGAAGGTTCATTACCGCATTTACACGAGCCCGCCACCTGTCCCTATCCTGAGCCAGCTGAGTCCAGTCCATGCACCTCCATCCGTCTTCTTAGTCGTGGAAGATGGGTGATAATAAAGTAGCAGCGTTCTCTAGGGCAGTGTTTCCTAAACTTTTTCCATGGAAGAACCCTCAAAACAATTTTCCTTATTCCTGGGAACCACTACGTATGACGAGAGAGAGAGAGAGAGAGAGAACAAAGAGACAGTTCGTAGCGGTTGGACATTACTCCAGTGTTTCCGGTTGCCGGACAAAAAGTCCAGCGACATTTCGAGCGATATTTGGAATTTTTTGCGATACCTTGTAATTTTTATTTATTTACGTCACAGTTTCTCGTGGAACCCATAACAATGTTCTGCAGGTCCTTGGTTGGAAAGCGCTGAGTTAGAGGGTGAAATATAGCGATATTTTCGTGCTCGTGACCACTACGATAGCCATGAAGGTCTGTAGGGAGGTGTGAAACAGCGGCTAATGCAGCACTTGTCTGACCCTTCATACTGAGGACTTGCGGGGGTGGAAACCTACCCTCAAAAGATTTTACTTTCTTATAACGCGCAAAACTGGAAGAGCATGAAAAAATGGTCCGTCCATATTCAGTCTTGGAACAGATTAAAGTAGCATTATCCTTGGTGAAACTGAAAGGCGAAGAAGGCGAAAAGACGAAAAGGAAGAAAAATGCATGTTTGTGTCTGCAAAAAGTTACTTGGCCTTCAAATTTTCACCATATACTCCGTTTATTTGATCAAATTTATCACATGAGTGTGCCGTGACGAGTATAGAAGTATTACGAATACAAATGAATGAATCTGAAATCCACTTTTCACAGCTATTATTATAATAATTATAGTATGAGTTTATCTTTGTTGACTGATATGTACCGTTACTGCGTGCTTCGGCAGTTTATTTTTTTAACTTATATGAACTGTGACTACACGTTTCGGCTAAAATTAACCATTGCTAAGCATTTTTGTATGTTATTACTAATGTACGAGTAACATCTGTGGAAATTGCTTTTCAGATTTTTTAGTCTTTATCAAATAAACATATCGGAATGCGTGAAGCAAATGTAGAAATATAGAAATATTAAGAATGTCCCTTCAGCTTCGTCCATGATTACAAATTACGAAGTAATCCTGCATTCATGTTGTATAGGTAAATGTCGGTATTATCCGTGGCAGCACTGTAGTTGTCTGAACAAATCTGCAGTTTGCAAAATTTTAGAAAACTCTACGCGATTTTTTTTCTGGAGTTTGTGTTATAGGGACTTAATTGTGCATGCTTTTGAACAGGTGTTGTAGATTAAATGTACCCGGATTTTACCTTCATATACTATCTTGCCGCTGGACAGGGCCCACTGGCAGGCGCTTGTGAACGCGATTATGAATCGTAGGAATATACAAAAGTCGAAGAATTTGTTGAAGAGCTCAGGGTCTATCCATTCGTGAAGAAGGAACCTGTGCTGGGGAATTAGTTCGTTTTCGTCTTTCTGAATGACACATTTCTGTCAGTAAGCGTGCCTCAGCAAATTCTGCAGTGCTGAAGAGGCACAACAGTGAAGGAATGTGGCACAGATCTGTCACAATGCCTCAATCACGCGTTGAAACATGATTGTCCACAGGCTGTTCTACTATGCTGATTGCAAGAGGCAGAGGAAATGTATGTGGGATCACGGACACAATTGAGGCAATCATGACCCTGTTAAAATAGGTCATTGTGTTGAGCCCCGCCAAAGGAAACGAATGATTCATTTTTGTTTTATAAACATTTGCTGTTTGGATAGGAAAATAATGAAGTGGAAGTGAAACAGGTGATTAAACTTTTGGACGAAAATACTGTAGGTGTTCCAGTATTTGTCAAAAATGCCAAGCCATCTTTCTTACAAGCACACAATTTTGTAATTGGGTGGACCAGCTCTAAAACTCATGGCATTTTAAGTGTGTAAGTTCTCATCTTGCGTTTATCCGATTTTAAGACTTTTCCAGCGACAAGAGTATACTCATTTCCAGTTATATTAGCCCTCGCAACATGAATTTCAAGTAGGTGATAAGGTATATAAGAGGTGTGGCCACAACGCAGCTTGACCACGTCACTGTTGTGGCTCGCGCAAGTGGCATGTAAAGAAATAATATTCAAGTAATTTACTTACACACGAGGCTGACCGTAAACGGGGGTTTAAAAGATGTTTAAATAAATGAAACTCAATAACTACCTCAAGCAGTGTATTTTATTTGGATAAACATAAATATGAAGCCATAAATTACAGAAAAAGTATTTTATTAAAGCATGGCTCATACCTAATTTGCGTTCTAAATATCGGCTACAGAAGCTTCTCTAGCCGGCCACTCCTGTTGTATAAAAACGAATTTTCCACCTCACAGTAAACGGGCTGTCTTTACAGTACAATGATAATGTTGTTTCATGTTGTTGAGGACAATAATTTGTGTTGATTCTGAGAATCATATAAAACATATAAATAGTCAGTGGACAAAATATATTGGTTTTTTAGATTTTCACAAGTAGTGCTTATTGTTACCATTTTGCTTTGACCTTTTAAAGCCTAGCGGTAACTTTAAATACTACCAGGTGTAACATTAAAAAATTCTACGTGCTGCCCACATTCCGTTTATGTGTTTTGTACGGATCTCAGAACAAACAGCAACTTTTGCCGTACAAAACATTAAGAGACTGGTTTTTATAACCGAAGTGGAGAGTGTTTACAGTGCGGTACGCACTGAGTCCTTATATAAAAGAGACACGCTTCGTCTTTAAAGGGTTAAAGGATGAAACTGCCCCCTCGTAACTTTCTGTAGAACGTGTGCTTGCAGTAAGGGCGCATTTGGTCCAGAGTAATTGGATCCACTCTTAACTGTGCACAAACACTGAACTTGGCTTGTCGCGTCTACAGCTTACCGGTCTTGATTGCATAAATGTTACGTAACTTGACGAATTTAATTTCAAACAGGAACGGATTTTTATCTACTCGAATGGATAAATTGCCGTGAAACCGCATGGGTTAACCCACTCCGCTTAGATTTTTGGGAAAGCTAATTTCACGTATTGAAGACCCTGACTTCGCGTCCCGGAGCTGTTCAGTTCTTGTGACTAATCAGTTACAGCTGCATGCACACTTCCACTTCCAGAATTTAGTAACTGATCATGACGCTTACAAGAAACTTCAGGCACTTTTGTACCGAATGATATTCTGAGAACTTGGTGTTTGAAGGAGAATTAAGGACGCTTGGAATGTAACGTTAAGTTTGTCCTTGTGTTTAATTAACCTCTTAAAGCCTAGCCGTAACTATACATACCAGCAGTTTTAACATTAAAAAATTCTACGTGGTGCCCACATTGCGTTTATGTGTTTTGTACGGATCTCAGAACAAACAGCAACTTTTGCCTTATAAAACATTAACGAAAGTGGAGAGTGTTTACTGCGCGGTACGCCCTGAGTTCCTATATAAAACAGATACGCTTCGTCTTTAAAGGGTTAAAGCCTTATATGACGAAAACATAAGGGATTGAGGGAGTGTAACCCACCCATTCATAACGTCTGCACTCTAAACAGGTGTGCAGTCAGCTTCACGCCGCAACAACATTATTCCGGGGGGGGGGGGGGGGGCGGGGCGCTCCCAGTACTCATTGGGTGGGCTCTGATTCGGTCTGGACTCTGTGCAAAAAAAGTAAAGTGAAAGGTAAATTTCGCCCCAGAACAGGCCATGAAGACCCAGAGGGGGAGTAGAGGTACTCTTTCTTTAACCTCGGCGCTAGGTGGGGTGCGTGGTCAACGTTATGCTGCGGCCGCTTTACCCCCGGGAAAGGATTACAGTACCCATTGTATAGGAGGCTGGGTGGGCCCCGGGGCCGGTCTCGACGGGTGCGGAAAATGTCGCACCCACCGGGATTCGATTTCCAGACCGTCTACCCCGTAGCGAGTTGCTTTATCGACTGCCCTGTCTGGGCTCCTTGGAGAAGAGATAAATCGCTCGCAGTACAGAGAAGCCAGCCCCGAATTCCCGTCGCCAGGACAGTTTCGGATGGAAGAATGTGTTATCATTGTTAGGACCATGTCTTTATCAACAGGGTGACGAGTTTGTCCTCATTAATACCTTAAATTACAATAGTTAGTAAAGCAACCACGCGTTGTATCACCAAGATCTGCACTTTACCGAAATAGTACTTCTGTGTGTTTCTTATGAATTTTGCAATAAACAGCTATAATTGCCCTAAACCGAGTTTAGCAAATTGTCTTTGTAGTAGAAGCAATCCTTTCTATGGGATCTGAAATTAATCTCGATAGAAGGTATCTGACTGTTAAGAGATGACGTCACGTTGTGTTACTGTAACTCAGTTTTTCCAAAAACAAGCCAGTCAAACACGGCTTTTATTATAAAACCATTTTTATTTTCACAAAAAGTCGCTACGTGTTTCGACCAATAAGGTCATCATTACGCGAAGCTGTTACAAAAATATACAAGGAAAGGTAGAATTAATACTTAAAGAGGTTTCTTTAACCTTTTAAAGCCTAGCGGTAACTTTACATACCACCAGGTTTAACATTAACAAATTCTACATGGTGCCCACATTGCGTTTATGTGTTTTGTACGGATCTCAGAACAAACAGCAACTTTTGCCTTATAACATATTAAGAGACTGGTTTTTATAACCGAAGTAGAGAGTGTTTACGGCGCGGTAGGCACTGAGTCCTTATATAAAACAGATACGCTTCGTCTTTAAAGGGTTAAATATTAATTCTGTAATCCTTTTTATATTTTTGTAACAGTTTTGCCTGATGATGACTTTACTGGTCGAAACATGTAGCGAATTTTTGCAAAAACGGTAATTATAATAAAAAATTGTGTTTGACTGGATTATCTTCAGAATAAGTGATATCCTGTTGTTTCGTAAATTAAAAATATGTGGGTAACACACACCAACAAAACTATTGCTACAAAACTGAATAACTTGAGGTTTATAAAATGTATAACAGGAGGCTAGGTGTGTAATTGCGATCGTGATTCTGTGGACTGAGCTGTCGTGCACACAGTTTTGTTACAGTTACATCAGCTGTATTAAAATTCATCTTCATGTAGCTAAAGAGTATAACAAAAGAGTGGTAATTGTTTTGTTTATTATTTCACAAAGCTTTTCTGTCTCTTCGTTGATCTTTAAAACTAAGACTTGAGGTAAATCGCCAGATGTCTATATTACTGCGTGCTACACGCTCTGCTGACATCTATAATAATGTCATGAGTAAGAAAACGAGTAACCCTGTGACATTTCGTATCTCTCTGACAAGGTTACGGACTTCAAATTGATTTATAGTTGCATATGTATCACCCACGCAGTACATGACAGCCGTTTCTTGATGGAGGTTGACGAGATAGTGCTTATCGCCTGTTCGCTCTGATTTCGCTCCTCGCACGTGGTTTTAAAACGACTAACACTGAGGTTATAGAAGAAGAAATTTCATTACGTATGCTACGTAGCCCCCGATTCTACTTTATGCCGAGCCAGCTGCTTTTATGACAAAAATTTTGATGCGTTTTTCTTTTCTACCATGCGTGCTACTAGCCTAGTCGATCTCATGATGTTATGTCACTAATCATGTTAGGTGGGGCGACAGGTTCCGAATGACTGGAGTCCGCTCTACGCTGCTGCTGCTGAGTGCTGACGTTGTTGTTTTGGTTTTGCTGCATTGCTGTTGTGTAATATGATGTAGCTTTTAGGTAGACGTCATCTGTTTATAAATTCGTAACTTTTAAACTCAGGTTTCGTTTTCAATTTTTATATCCACTTCAGCCTATATCATAAGTCGCGTCATATTTGTGAAATAGATAATTTCGAAAATTTGCATTTCATATAAAAAAACCGACGTCAGGTGTAATGTACGGCAAAATTTCTTTTGCCGTTTGTGATTGTACGAGCAGTTAGTATTTGGGCTTGTGCGTGGTGTTTTGACATTGAAACATGCAGTTTCATAGCAAAACATAGTTAATAATATGACTTATTTTGGCTGTATGGATGTTACATAAAGCAAATAAGGTAAAATTGTCCGTATACACACCTTGAATACACGCTGGGTCCGAGGTATAACCGCACGCATTCTTAGTAACGGCACTAGGTGGAGATCACTAGTCAGCCTCAACCCCCGGCCGCTCTAACCCCGGATAAAGACAACCCCATATCTTTTGAATAGCTGGGTGGACCCCAGAGCCGGTCTGGACAATTTGGAGGATAGAAAAGTTTCTTGCTTCTGCTGGGATTCGAACCCCAAATCATCCAACCCGCAGCCTCGTCACTGTACCTATTGCATTATACCGGCTCCACGCACATAAATGATATTTGATTAATAATAATAATAATAATAATAATAATAATAATAGGCCTAACAATAGTTTTAAGGAATTGATATGGTGCGCAAATTTTGGTGTCTTGCACTGCGTCGCATTACTCGTACCATACGAATCGTGGGAAAGCGATATGGTTTTGATGCCCTGTTTCAGCTAGCAGAAGTGTGGTGGTGGTAGTGGTGGCGGCGGTGGCGGCGGCGGCGGCGGAAGAGGGGGGGGGAGTCGAAGGGCAGTGAGAAGTCATAAATTGCCTGTAAGCTTTCTTGGAACTTTTAAGATAACCTGTTCATAAAGCATAAACGTCATGCTCTACTGTTCTACCAAGAGGTAGTTTTATTGTGTTACCCTATCAATGAATGCATCGCGTAGTGTTGATTACTCCTATTACGTGTCTCCATGACGGATGCAAACGCTTAGTTGAAAGAAGACAGCATGACCGAACTGACAGTTACGTAACGATATTTTTCTTATTGCCACAACTCACACTTTTCTTTAGGTTTCTTTATCTGACCTTTCTTGTGTTTTATCTTCGCTTGTTTTCTGTTTAAGGCGTAACAATTTAATTGTTTCAGGTTTAACCTTAACGACCTTATACATTTCGGGTCAGTCAGTCTTTGCAGGTGTACGTGCATTTAAATTTAATGGCAGGCTTCTGCCTGTCAACGTGTCGTGCTTAAGAGGTGAATCTTGAACGAGGTCGTTTGTTGATCGTTGTAATGACCAATTTTCGTGTTTGAAGATTCACATTTATCGCTGTGTAAAATTATGGGCAAGTCTGTGTAGACAATTGCAGCCTTCACGTCTTATGCACGACCCTTATTTTAATTCGTCTGCTTTTCTCATAATGAGCTTTGGCGATGCTTACAGTGTACGTAGCTTCAGCGACTGGCAACTCACGGAGTTAAACTTTGTCCCAAATTAAAAGGATAGCTTTGTAAAACAGATTTCTACAAACAAATCGCATTCTTTCCCAAACTTGTAACTTATGGAGTAGGTCAGGGATGGGTAATGATGTTTTATGCTTGAAACCAGATGCGTCTATTTCGAATACAACATCAGCAGGCAAATCTCAGAAACAAAATTACGTTCGCCACCGCGGTTGTGCTGTCTCATGAATACAAAGGCTGCCATACGTTACCTCAAATTGCAAATAGTACCGAAAAAAATCGTATATAGATAACTTCGTCAAACTAAGGCGGTACTGTATTATTGACATAAACGTGTGCGTGTCGACATGTTTCTCTCATTTACAGCTGTAGGTAAATATGTAAACCTGCGACCTTACCTTTTGGACACTTGCGTAGATGTTGCTTCTTCTGGTAAAATTCAAGTTTCATAATGGAACTTTTGTAACGTAAATTTGTTGCAGGTTATTTAAAATGGCTGTAAAAATTTGTTTCCCTCCAAAAATATCCAAGAAAATTATACAAATATTTCATTCATATTTTAAACAAAGAATCGCGGTGACATTAAGCATGGTCGTATGTAACCCCATTGATGTGTTTTGGGTTACAACACCGTGTGATATGGCTTTAAAACCCGGAAGACACATATGAATGGTGGCCGGCATGAAAACTTCAAATGTCACCACAAAATATAAATATCTGTCATACCTTCACGTAAATGTGAGAATCAGATGCCATTCCTTCACTGATATACATATACCTCGCGTAGTACGGGTGGAACTGCTAACAGCTGTGTCACTTACTTAAAGAGTTGTAGTGTAGTGTCCACGGGGTCTCAAACTTCATAGCAAATATTTATACATGACTTCACAGGAATGTGTATGATTTAACCCGTCACTCTTTCACTGAAATGCATATAGGATACAGTATGTTTACAAATTCTAAGAGTCGTGACGATTATTGTATAAGATCGTTAACACAAAGCGCCCGTAAATTTTAACGGTAAAATTTGATAATTTCACTCTGTAGTTATATTTTCCGTAGTTAACCTCTGAGTTTGTCCCGTAATTCTTCAGGGACGTTTGAAGTCCCGATTTTACTGAACCTGCACGCTTGTAACTTTTTTTTGGCATAGCTCGATATTCCAATGTCAACCGAAGAATAATTACTTTATGTGTAACTTCTGAGACCAGGTGGGTCTGTTTCGACCCGACAAGGAGCTAGAGGATCTGACGAATGAAGATCTGCTAGTGGTCGCAGCGTGTTCGAAATTATCACGGAAGATGATTGTGGGAACAGCAAAATTAAAATTGACTTAACACGTATCAACGGAAGGCTCATTTTCCTAGGCCATTCCATTCCCTGCTGCCACAACGTACGCCCATTCGTAATTATGTTCCAAGAACGCTGCTACACAAAGACAGGGTGGCGGTTTTAAGGGCTTTATCTACGAACGTATCGGCAGGGCCCTTTTAAGGCTACCACAGTCTATGCCGGAGCACGGGGTCGCCCCCCTTCGTGAGGCCCCGAAAATACTGTTTATATTTTACATTTTGTGCCAGTCATATTTTGTACTTATGCTCTATCAACATTCTCAGTTCAGGACAACGTGTAGGCAGGGCTGCCAAAATTATTTTTGTATTGGGCCCATAAATGTCTTAAACCAGCCCTCAGTATAGATGTGTTTATTATAATTACGCTTATTTTATATCATTAAACTCCTAAAATTCATGTGAAAGTGAGAATAGACAATTAACGCCGCTGGTCGGTGTACATACTACGCCGTTTCTGTGTCTTGCACTCCAAACAATCTTCAAACACTCGCATAAATGCTTCTTCGGAGCAAACACCAGACTGAAGTCCAAGTGCCAGTCAGCTATTTCAATCCCAGTTGGTCCGCTGTGCGAGGGAGAAAAAGGCATTACGTCGTTGGTATCAGAACAGTAAACAGAAGTCTCAAATTGGGAGCCTTTGTATTTCGGACGGTGTTTTCATTGTCTGTAAGGAGGCGGGTCTTAAGGCCTGTTTGCAGGCTAGCCGGTGCCTCTGTCTCTGGTCCAGTTGCTGGAACATAGGCACCGAAATATATTATAGGCCTACTGCATTTCCTTACGATTGTCAGATAAATAATGTCGTAATTTTAGCCAGATGTATTTTAATATCACTAGACAAAAGGCACTTTCGGTAACTTGTTTTTGTCTGTTGGAATATTTTTAAGGTTTTGTTAACCTTGCCTTGTGGACTAGAGGAACCATCATTATAAGTAAGAACTTTTATTGTATCATTACAAGTTATTGTAAGGAAAACACGGGCGAGAATGGGAAATTTCTTTAGTAAGTAGAATGAATAGACGATACTTTCAAATTTTATATCATACCCTTATATTATTATCCTGGGACTGAATTATGTCTGGTTGAATGAAATTGCAGCGTCATGCGTGCAATACGTATGGTTGTTACGTATAGGAAATTAATTTATGTAGTGGTGAGGTTAAGAATTTTTTGCTCCATATCTCCGCTCTTTGATAGGCTGCGTTTCATGATAGGGTAGTCACTTAAGCTTTATCTTTTATGAATAGGTGGATATACTGACATAACGCGCACACGGACACATACATACTTTGGAATAGACTTAGGCGAAAACGTGAAAAGGCTGAAGGTCAGTCCCCAGTATAGTAGTGAGGGGAACTGTAATGTATGGTCACGGATGTTGGAGACACCACAACGTTAAACGCTGCAGCGTTCCGCCTCGAAATGGACGACACTTTGATGTTCTCCTTATTGCCTATATAGTTCTGCTGTCACAGTGTGACGGATTAGGACCTGCACGGTACACATTGGTACGTGCCGCTTGTACGTGTTTACGTAATGGGCGCTGTTACAAAACAAATATATAGTGATGCCTGACACGCATCCACACACAAGATACTATACCGACGCTATATAATCTTAGCAAATGATAGAATCTTGAAATAATGCATTAAAAATGCTATAATCTGCCACGGCTTCGAACAATCGCTAACACGGTAGTACGGCAGGAGATGGCAGGGAACGTCGCGTGTTTTGAGTTTGATTTTTGTGATTGTCTTAGCTTGTTTTGTACAGTTGGTCAAGACAGTGTAGAATTGTGTTGTGCTACGTGAAGAGTACGTCTACAAAATAGGAAAGCTCTTTTTTATGAATCTTTTTTCTCATTATTTCTTCCTCCCACGTAGTTCCAAATATTCTTAGAACCTTATTCGTAGACACACGCACACTTTCCTTCCTTACACTGACAGACCGGACTCAACACCCACACAACATAAATGCATTACATTTTCGTATTTTACTTTTTAGCTTTTTCCACATTTTGTCCCTTCTCTTTCCTACCTGAGTCTCAGATGTTGTGCAGGTGGTCATGAGATGCACTGAGTCTGATTGTGCCTAATCACAATACAGTTATCACCTTCATTCTTAGTCGCTTCGCTGTCTACTTGCCAGCAATAATTCTGTCGTATGAACCGCAGGAGAGCGCGGTACTTCGACCTAACTCCGCGCAGCCCCTGATGTCCCAGTTCCAAGCCCACTGTTGTCAGTCCACACACGCAGAACGCTGCTCATTGTCTTTTCCCTCAGCTGCTGCCAGCATGAGGAATTGCACCGCTGTTGCAATAAGTGTTGCTGCACCTGTGTAACAATGCCCGTCTTTCGAAACGCATGGCCTCAGAATTATGTGCTCCAGTTGATTCACAGCACTCGAATTCTTAACACACCTTAGAGACTGCCGTCTTCTGGGATGTGACGTGGTATAATTTGGTGGGTAGGTTTTGTATCTTATTCATACCGTGCACACTCGCACAACCAATACTTCAACTTAAGCACCCAACAAAATACATTCAGAGGCGAATATAAAACTGCTACATGTTTCGGCACCGGCGCGCCATAATCAGGGAGTCATTCAGAACAAAGAAGTAACAGGCCAACAGCCAATCCAGGCAGCCAGTCCAGGCTGGATTGGCTGTTGGCCTTGCTACTTCTTTGTTCTGAGTGACTCCCTGATTATGGCACCCCAGTGCCGGAACGTGTAGGAGTTTTATAATTGCTTCTGAATGCATTTTGTTGGATGCTTGAATTGGTTGATCTATTGACTCGTTATGTATAGGCGTCAATCGTTTTCGGGTGAAATTGGTGCTTCCATATTCAGGCACGTCAGCAGGCGCAATCTAGTGAGAAACACAGACCTCACTGTGTTCGTCTCGACAGCAGTTTCTGTCTTTACCCCAAGTTAACCCTTTAAAGACGAAGAGTATCTGTTTTATATAAGGACTCAGTGCGTACCGCGCTGTAAACACTCTCCACTTCGGTTATAAAAACCAGTCTCTTCATGTTTCATGAGGCAAAAGTTGCTGTTTGTTCTGAGATCCGTACAAAACACATAAACGCAATGTGGGCACCACGTAGAATTTTTTAATGTTAAACCTGGTGGTACGTAAAGTTACCGCTAGGCTTTAAAAGGTTAAATGTTTCGCATCTCATTTTTCAGTATTTTTTCCCCTTTGCACCCAGAGTTCTCTTTATTACTTGAGACTTCTGAATGACGCCTTCTTCACGAATGTGTGCATACCACCCTGAAGCAAGCCACTCCTTTCTCTCCCACTCCTTTCAACTTTGTATTACGTAATCCATCGTGTTTCATTCAAAGCTGAAAACCGCTTCAGCTGATTCGAACTGAAATTCATATTATCCATCTGTTTGCCATTACTGTTTATAAAGATATTTACGCCTCGTACAGTGTAAACGTCTCCCGTGAAACTGTTTATATAACCGCCGTAACTAAAGGTAAATTTCATGTCGGTCCTCGATTGAAACTAGACGGCCCTAGTGGGCAGTGATAGGAAATTTAATTGCAACATAGTATTGCGAGTTGGCATTCATTTATTTTTGTATAATAACTGCTCACATTTCCAGTAAGCTGATGTAACTGTGCAACTAACTTAAACTTTCCCAACATTTCGGAAGAGTTTGCTTCCTCCTTCTGGATATCCTTGAAATATCTCGAAAGTGAAGGCGGCTACTTGTTCGAAATATCTGTAACTGATTACCAATATGGGTAACATTCCACAAGACTTTAATCTTCAAGACATAACGCTTGTGTATGTAGACACAGTGCGATAATTATTTGCGCTTGGATTGCTTTCCTGGAGCGGGCGCATAGAAAGAAATTCGCGCAAATGAAGACCAATTGTCCTATATAATTTTTGTAAGTTTTTTCACTTACCCTACATGAATATAAATGTGTTAGTTTAATGTTTTACGCATAAAATGATGTGTATTTATTGGTAGTGCTTGTATTACAAGGGCGGGTTATTTCGAAATTAAACAAAAGCAACCACGTAAAACACGGCTGCACTGTACTTAAAAAATAAGTTGATTATAAGTGAATACAGATTGCTACAAAGATCAGCCTGTTCTGGAATGCTTAAGAAGATGCATTTGGATTTTAAGTGTTGTTTCAATCGCAATGACAGAGGCACTCTCCATGGCTGGAAAACTTCCAGTGGAACGAATCAGCCGGATTTCCTTCCAGTTCTTTTAAGGGAAATTTATCTGTTTTGTGGTTACATTGTTCGAAAGGTCGTTTGATAGGTCGTTTTTGCGTGACATAAACTTATAAAAAAAACTTATATTTTTATTTTGTTACAATGCATTTATGTATGTGCATTGAAGAATGAGGTACAGTAGTTGTCAAATAATGGTTTACGTTCTGAGAATTGGCAAGTGAATTTCCATGGCCTTCAACAACGAGGTTATTTGGAAAATGAATCCGATATCGGTATATTTCGTTAGAAGACCTTGAACACCTGCTGCATTCGAAAACAAGGTCAACTGACTGATGTCGACCATTTAAGAAAACTTGAATTTATGAAAATGCTTCTTGTGTAATGTGTATTATAAAACGAATCTGCAGCAGTTTTCTGGAAGGAAATTTCTATAGCGTCCAAAATGAAAGGCAGTTTAAAAATTAATCAGAAGTCGCCCATAAGAGATATTTCAATACAAGCAGTATTCGTATAAAGTTAGTGTCGAAGTTAAGCGTGAGTTTGAAAGAGGCAATAACAGCCCGTCATCCTAGGACCACTGACACTGATGTCTGAAGTTCCAGTTCTGTTCACGTGTACTAATTGTCTAACGTACACGTAATGAAGAAACTAGGCGTCCTGGGACGTTCGTTGTAAGAATTTCTGTCTTTGCTGTGGTGCATAGAAGGCTAGTCTAAAATATGGCCGGCTATTTCAGAAACACTCTTTATATGTAATGCGGGGAGGAAGAAAAAGAAACATATCTGTTGCTGAAGTGTACAAACACACAATGGTGGATAGAGAGCCCCGTATGCAACAGGTGGCAAAAGATGAACGAAGAAATAGCATTCAAGAAGCCAGGCACTGTAACAAGACCGCATAATTGGGAAATCTGCGTGCCAGTTTGTGTCAGACTAAATATAAGTGGGAAAACCAGATGAGGAAAATATAAAAGAGGTCAGAAGAGGAGAATAAATGATTTTGTATATGATTTATAGGTTGCATAATTATTGTATTAGACTTAGAAAATGAAAATAAACCCCAGGGATAAGAACTGAAAAAGACGTGGAGTTAGCAGCCTGTAGATTCTTACATGTAACTGAATATATTATGGTACATTATATTATATTATATTTTATTACATTATGCTGTATATGCGGTCAAATTTCGAATGAACGCCACCGTCAATAAACGCCTGTGAAAGTCTGTGAACAGAAATTTCCCACTAAGCAGTATTTAAATTTACCACCACCCTCGACACACCGCCACAAATTGCGGTGAAAGAACATTGATGCTATATCGGAGTTTGAGTATACTTGTTTGTTGATGTGGTTGAATTAATACTGTAATACATAACAGCCCCATATTCTAGTTTCTTTGTACGTGCATACAATTTTAAAATTTTAAATCGCGTTCTCTCAACACAGCAATTTATTTTAACGAACTGATAAAAAATAAATTTCTGACGTCAGCTGATGATGGAGTGACCTTACCGAGACGCTTTGCGACACACAAACACCTATATATACACTATGTATATATAATATTATACATATATACTTACATATGTATTCAAAGAACTTTCTATGTGACTGAAACATTTAATGACGAATAAAACACACAACGAGACGCATAATATCTTATCACAGGTTATTAATATGCATTGTTTTTCTTTTCAGATGGAAAGGCAGTGTTTACAAGTTAATATGGCGAGAACTCTTAGCGTACCTTTGTGTGTATTTTACAATCAACCTCGTCTACAGGTACGCACTACACGAATCGCAACAAAGGTAAGTAACATCGATAATGTAGCTTCCTGTTTTTATATTTCAAGGCACAAAACTTCTTTGTAAGGTGGAACTATTTAGGAAGGAATTGGAGCCACCTGTTGTGCGAGCCTGCAGTGCAAGGCACGCTGTGTGGGAGTTTTGATAAACATATGAATCATCGTCTTGTTTTACAGCTAAACGATAAATTCGAAATGAATATAGTAATGTACCATTCGTTTATTAATATTCTTACAAAGGAGGAAGCATGGACATTCGCTGGATTGTTTGTAGGAAGGACAAGAATGTGACAAATGAAGATCGCGATTTGGTGAAATTAATACCATCAGTTGTCTGCATGACTGTTGTTGGTCACTGGATACAGATATAGGGAGCTCCTTTTCTGAGTCTGTCCGATAGCTAATATAAAGGTGAAAGTGTATTTATCATTATTTTAGGTCAACGACTTCAAGATATTTTTGCGTGTATTTTGTAATAACTAACAAATAATTGCCGCCCTAAAGGTATGTACGCAAGCAGCAATTGTAACTTACCTGTTCATAAAGTTGATTCGCCCTAGCATCGATTTATGCGTGCTTAGTGACCTGCACAGAGCCTGAAGGTTTTTTTTAAATTTTCCTTTTGTGCTCTTAGTTAGCATAGTGGATATCTTTAGTAGCTGACAGGGGACAAGTTGTGAAACGACATGTCGGTAGTGAATGGAGTGAAGGGAACAGCTGGTCTTTGTCGGAGGTTAATGAATGGAAAACACGTGGCTTGTGCTGGAGATTAATAAATGGAGTACATCTGACTTTGTTGGAAATTATTGGAATACTGCTGATTTTGTTGGAGATTACTGGAGGACAGCGGGGTTTGTCGGAGATTCATGAAAGGAATACAACCGACGTTTGTTGGAGATTAATTGAAAAGAGATAACTCTCTTAAAGGCCTATGGAGCACAGCTGAATTCTGTCAGAATGCATGAATACAGTACAGTTAACATGTGTTGGAGATTAATGAGTGGAGTGTATCTGATTTCTTTTGGAGATTAATGGAGTACGTATTATTTCTTTCGGAGATTAATGAAGTGAGAACGTATGGTTTTTACTGGACCTTAGTGAATGGGGCATATCTTTTTTATGTTGGAGATTAGTGGAGTATAGCTGAGTTTTACTGCAGATTAATGGAGTACAGCTGACTTTTGTTGGAGATTAATGTAATTCAGCTGAGTAATATTAAAGTGAATGAATGAAATGCGACTGATTTCTATTGGGGTTGAATAAATGATACACAACTGATTTCTGCTGGAGATTAATTGAGCATAGCTGAGCTATATTGGAGACTGAGTACAGCTCATTTCCTTCAACATTAATGGCATACAACGTTTTTGCTTTTAATTTACTGAACGAATTATAGCTGGTTGCTATTGCATACTAATGGATGGAATTCAACTCCTTTCTGTTGGAAACGACGCAGGAGTGCAGCTGAATTATGTTGACTAATCGGCACTTAACGACGCTTCGTCTGCTGTGCAATTTGTGTACAGTGAGTGGCAGGATGATTACAGGAGGATGAATTTGAACAAAAGTGAAAGAAGCGCCGTGTTGTTCCTCCAGGTAATTTTACGCCATTTTTCCGGGTGGGACTGATTAAAAGCATCATTGAGTTCTACGGATATAGCGAAGAGTTATGCATTATTTTGTAAAGAAGTATTGGGTTTGCTGTTGTCAAGAACTGAACAGTGTAAGCGAGCTTGCTGACTTCATTGCGTCACGACACCAGGACTCTTTTAGTATATAATACTTATGGTTAACTAACCCTATGGAAATGAACCAGGAAATTCAGACGATATCCATTTCTTGTAATGGTTTTCTAGGATATTGGATAATCATTTGAAGAAAGCAGAGATATGATTCAGTTTTTCGTTTGTTGTCGTCACGTAGGCTACTGCAATGTGGCATGAACGAACCAGGCTTGTTACTCAAGGAAAAAACTTTCAGTAACATAATAAAGTCATCATCATTGATTATTTCTTGTTGAAGGGAAAGGAGTTTAAATCACAATATGTGCCTAAGAAGGGGATTTGTGTAATATAGCTTTGATTTCAAATACTCTATCAATAATATTACATTTTCAACGGAAGTAAATTTTCAACGGCAACAAAGCTTACATTGAGAAACAACAGGTACCGTTCCTACATGCATGACATGTAAGCTGCATGAAATAACTGGTGTTGCAAAGTATATTTTAAATAACATGAATGGAGTTTGTTTGTTTTAATGTTAGAGAAATGAGTGATAGTTCCGTATATACGCCTGTATAGGCACTTGCATATATTTCACCCTTCAAGACAGGCCCAAATAATGACGTCCAGATCTAACTAAGTTAAGCATTTTTTTTACTGGAAATTTCTATCTGATGCTTATTAAACACAGGAAAGAGAAGCAATGTGTTATTCACGGCATGTATTTTCTGAAGCTCGATTGTGGGTAGGCATTTCAGTTACGGCTCACGGCAATTTATTTAACACTCTAACAAACTGACCAACGAACAATGTCGTCCGGTTCGAAACCATGACATTTCAAGGCAATCTCGCGGCGCCACGTTCGTGCCAATCAATTCCGGAAGTCCTGTATACAGAACTCAGAAGCACGACCAAACATGAACAATAAATACTCTATGTGTTCAATTTATTATACCAACCAATGCACATTATTATTTACACGTGAGTGTTAAACATGTAGCTCCGACATGTTTCGGTACAGGCGCACTATCTTCAGGGAGCGAAATACTTGTATGCCGGGTTTTAAACCAATTGCCAGCGATAAATGATTATTTACAAGGTTCCATAGCCTGTAATAGGTTCCGTTGTCGAAGTCATCTAGGATTATGTATAAACGATACATCTTGAACTGGTTTTAAAATCTTACGTTTAAAATACGATTAAAACATATCTTACATAATAAATATGATTTACGGAGATTAAAATTATTGTGGCGGCTGGTAGTGGGAACTTCCAATTTGTGGCATTATACGTGGGTCTCGAGTGCGTAAATCCAAGCTGGATCGGGTCACCCTTTTTATGCTGTGTCGTGTATCGGAACCAGCAGAATTCTACTGGCTCCGGTACACAACACAGCACCATTTACGTGACAATAATAATAATAATAATAATAATAATAATAATAATAATCGTAACTGGACTCTATCCACAGCCAGTTGATTCCAGTCTACGCCATTACACCCCTTCTCTGAAGTCCATTCGAAATGCTGTCCACAATAAAATCGCTAGTCACTTTACTGAGTGGAGTAAATGTTTCCTTCATAAGCGGATATTTGGTCAGCTGTGCTCGTTTTATAATCTTCGCAGGTTATTCACAGTGCTGTCAACAAACCACGTATATCTGTGCAAAACCGGTGTAGTTTCGTTTTGCACTCTCTCACATACAATTTATTACGATAAACTCCAGTGTTATCCTGCATTCTGCCCCTAGTTCTTCACGTCCACTCTTTCACTGTCCTTCCTATTCTGTGTACTTTTTTAATGTCCTCCATTCGTGTTACATGTTTCTCCCATCTCTCTGTGCTGGGTGTAATTATCCAAATAATATTTGGTAAAGGGAATTAGTAATTAAATTTGTCGCCCTGTCTCCTTTCCCAGAAGATTTTGATCACAATGTGATGTCAATGACAATGCTGGTATTTGGTTTGTGCTGTGTAAAACGTGACCCCATGTTTTAGAGAAAATTACAAATCGAAAGTTTCATAACACAAATCGCTCTGGAATATGTTTGTACTTAGGAGGTGTGAAATACCTAAAAAATGACTTGACGTTTTATAAAAGTAAGGGACCAGTCAGTAATATTACTTAACTAATAGCCTGATTACTTATGCAGATCGCTTAGGAGTTAGTCTTACGCAATGTAAACGCTGAGGAGAGAATGGACTGACCTGTGGTTAGGATGATGTGGACAAGAGAGGAAATCTATGCATAAAATTAACTTTGTGGTTAGGCTGAAACTGTTGGTAAACAGACACGTGGAAGAAATTTTCAGTTAGGAAGTGAGGGTGGGAGGCGAAAGTAAGGGGCTGAGGATCGTGTTCATTGCTTCGCTAATCCTTGGATATTACTCATCACCGTCTGTCGGTGGGTTAAAGCTTTAATGATTTGTAAAGTGATTAGAAAAGCGAAGTATGCGGGACAAATTATCTCAAACGTTAAATATTCTGATTTGAATGTGGATAGTGCACGTTTCGAAAGTCGGCTGAGACGCCGACTACAAGTACATACAAGTGCCTTAAACTACGAAAGACTACTTCCTTTACGTCATCGTCATACATATAAATAAATAACCAAAAATTAATAACACGTCTGCTTTTTATGATATTCATACCGTGTATATTCTTATAATTAATGCATCGTGCAAACTATGCACTTAATAAAATATATTCAGAAGCAAGTATAAAGCTCCTACATGTTTCGGCACCGGGGTGCCATCATCAGGGAGGTATCTGAACGAAGGAATACAAAGCCAGCACGCTTATATTGGTATTGTGTCGCCTTCTTTAAAATGATTAAAATATTAAAATTCCGAAATTAAAAAAATTTGGGATTTAATATTTTAATAATTTTAATGAAGGCGACACCATACCTCCATAAGTTTGTTCAGATAACTCCCTAATATGGTATCTCGGTGCCGAAACATGTAGGAGGTTTATATTGCATACTAACTTTTTAATCTATTTTATTAAGTGCGGAAGTTGGTTAATGCGTTAATTAAAATGTCTGTGTTTCAGGATATTCGAAAAAGTCCGTCTTTATTTTGGACAGCAGGGCGAGAGCATTCCCATGTCATTCGTGCTGGGTTTCTACGTCAGCCTGATCGTGAAGCGCTGGTGGGAACAATACCGGCTGCTGCCGTGGCCCGACTCGCTGGCCCTGTTCGTTAGTGCGGCCATACCGGGCGTGGTAAGTACAAGAGAAGAGACTTCTGGGGGCGCTGGGTCGGCTTTCGTGATTAGAAGGCGCAGATTTACTGATGAATGAAGGAATCCGCGAGTTATCTATATAACTTTACCAGATTCCTTAAATTCATTCGCTCTGAGTATTGTAACTGTAATGTGTACAGAAAGTTTGAGAAATTTTCCTTCCTTTGAGCGACGTAATTCCGCAAGCCGATTAAATGCACTGTGGCAGCCGCGAAGAGCATTCTCTTCAGGGATGCGGCGCCGTGTTCTTGAGAAGCTATGAATCAACTTTCCTCAGAATCACTGAAATGTATACACCATTGAAAAACGTTTGAGTGTAAACACTATCTGTTTATTTTTCTTTTCTGGTTTCGTTTTTAATAATTTGACCATTACCAGATATTTGTTCAAGTCTGCATACATACCACACTGGTTTTATTTGGCCTTCTGCAACTACAGTCTGCTTTCTGCAGGGTAAAATTAAAATTTATATTTCTAACCCTCAGACTATATAATGTATAAGACGGTACGTACGTAATGCAGTGATTCCTCGGTAATCTGGAACACGGGTGGTCCGGACAGTTTTCGGCTAACTGTAGCCCAGTATTTCCAAGTGAAATTAGTATCACATTATTATTATTATTATTATTATTATTATTATTATGTATTCCTCATCTACGTGCAGGGTATTTACAATTATATACCTGAAACAAACCACGTTTCTGGGGTATATAGTATTGCAGCTATTCTGTATTTACAATTTGTGGTACTTGTAATGCTGTTCCCCATGTTGAATATTTTGTACTTTACTTATTCATTCATGCATTCATTCATTCATTCATTCATTCAATCAATATGTTTTCTGTCTTACGACAGGTCCTTCTAAAGCGAGTTCTCCACAGAGTGCGATCTAGTGCTTCCTCTTTCAGTTTCCAGTGTCTTCTCTTTTCCTTAAGGTCATACAGTAGCTGCTTACGCCTTCTTTCTCTTCTTCCCATCACTTCTATCCTTGCCTTTATCTTTCTTTCAGGAACGTGTTTTAGACGGCAGTTCCTACGCAAGATATGGCCAATCCAGTTAGCCTTCCTCCTTTTTATTGCATGTAGGATATTCCTGTCCTCCGTAACTCTCATGTAATACTTCTTCATTTCTCACATGATCGGTCCAACTGATCTTCTCCATGCTTCTCCAGCACCATATTTAAAAACTTTACAGGTATTTCTGATCTACTTTCCGAAGTGTCTAAGTTTCAGCACTATAGAAATCTGTGCTCTAAGTGTAGCAGTTTACCAGTTTTTTCCTTAAATTTAAGTCCAATTTGCTGGTGAAAAGAGTTGTTAAACGATCGTTTTGCGATGCCATAATCTCACGTGTACATCTTGCATAACTTGTTATCGTGCTAACCAAATAATTAAAATATTCCACATTCTCCAGTTAGTTTTGATCTAATGCAATCTATGCCGGGGATGGTTGCCTTGAGATTCTCATTACCTTAGTTTTTTCCATATTCGTTTCCATTCCACAGCAACTGCTAATTTCAATTAATCTATTAGTCATGCCCTGTAATACCGTTTCTTCCTTAGCCAATAGCACAAGGTCGTCTGCATATTTCACAGTGCAAATTACATATCTTTCTGTCTTGAAATTTTCAAACTCTTCAAGAACTTCCTTGGTAAGGTATTCGCTGTACAAGCTGAATAGAATCGGCGACAAACAGCGCCCTTGTCTAACTCCTTCTCCAGTCTTCACACTTCTTGTCTCTCCTTGGTTCAGTGTTAGTTCAACAACCTGATCCGTGTACAGTTTGCTGATCAATCGTCTTTCACCCCATTCGATACCAGTTCCCTTTAGATTCTGCATTAATCTTATCCAGTTTACACGGTCAAATTCCTCGTGCCACTCTGTGAAGCACGTACACAATTCCTCATCTGCGCCCGAACTTTGTTCTGATATTATTCTCAGAATCCCAGATGGATCCCTAGTTCCTTTTCCTCTCCTAAATCCAAAATGATCTTCTCAAAGTACATCCGCAATTTTCCTTTCTATCCTTCTTCTAAGTATCCTCGCTACTATCTTTGCTGTATGTGGGATGATACTGACTGTGCAATGGCCGTCGTGTTTGATCGAGGGACTGCTGTATGTCAGTGTGTCAGCATATATGACTCCCTAGTGGCGGTTAAGTGATGGGCCGAAATATATACAAGAAGGAATAAGCTAGTACTGTTACAAGTTAAAATTGTGCTGTGTGTTTGAGTATTGTTTGCTAAGTCCAGTGGCCAGATGAATAAAAGTAATTTGTATTCGTCCGAAAAGTTGGTAATATCCACTGAACTACACAGTATCACGTTCCAGAAAATAGTGACTTTCATAGTGACCTTCGTAAAGACCTCAGATCAAACACTGTGACTTTTGTTGACTGATCCTTAGCAACACTGCTGAGTAGCGCTGAATGGGATTGAAACAGCATAATGAAGTATTAAGAATGTGAAGAGCTGGGTGTGGGCTGTTTGAAGGTAGGCCTCGGGCATCCGTCTGAGGTGAAACAAAAGAACCACGGGTCTTTACACTTGGAATAGCTGGGATTTGGAATGATAGTCCAGAGTATACGAGGTCCGGAGAGGGAAAAAATAAACGTTTATTATTAAAAGCTTAGGGAATTCGAAGCTTAAACTGAAGTTTTTCTGGGATGTGACGCTGTGTGAATAGACAGTCGGATCCCGACGTTTCGACATCAATGTATTGCCTCAAAATATCGGAATTAGATTACCCATTGGCATAGCGTAACATCTTAGAAGAATGGAGTCCTTAGCTAAACAGCTGCAGACACCTGAAAACTCTAAATTCCTGCCTTGGTCCCTTCAAAGTAGTTTCCGTTTGCTCTATCGCATTACTCCATTCTTGTCTTCCACGCTTCAAACGTTCTTGGAAGTCCTCTTCGGGAATGCTGATCAGGTGCTCCGTCGAAAGACTCTTCATATGCTCAGCGTCTTCCGAATGAGTTCCTTCCGTGGAAGTTTAAGTTATGGAAAGAGAAGTCGCAAGAAAGGGGATGTGACCAATGAGATGGGCGTTCCCTTTTTTGTGATATGCTGTTGTGTCAAAAATTGCTTCACACTTGACTGAAGCACTAAGCCGTGAAGTCACAAAGGGACCTGTAGGTATAGATACACGCATTTTTAAACTCGGCACTAGAAGGTGGTGGTCAGCTTCAGGCCCCGACCGCTTCACCCCCGGGGGAAAGGGGCCCCGCTGTTTGGCCCAAAGGGCCGGTCTGGAATTAAGTTGGATATACATGGACCACAATTAAATTCGTCATTCTAATTTGATATAAACCACCAACATAAAGCATAATCCGTCGATTTGAGTAGTTTTGGAGATGATTTACTGACAGGTACGCAAATAGAAACGTGAAGAAAATACAGTAAAAAAATGCTTACCTCGTTCCTCAACATAGGCGTGTTGAAATGTTTTCCGAATTTTTTCTGTAAAACATTCAGCTAAGAAACAAGGATATGGCAGACCTACTTACCTACTTGATAAGAGAAGTTTGCTATTTACCATTGCGATTTTCTAGGAAATAAAGAAAGTTTAATGAAGCCAGTAATTTTGCCGCTGCACTCTTTCGCACGCGCGTGCAGAAACGGTTTTAGTACCTAAGACACTAAATTATGTAAAATATACAGTAATTAGTTACATAATGAATATCATATGGGAATTACGTGTTGGGACTCGTGATATCCTTAGACGGTATTGCTGCTTTTTGAAGAGTCAAGGAATCGTGGTTCGATTCCCGGTATGGACAACGAATTTTATCTTCTCCAAAGCGTCCAGACCAACTCTGGGGCCAACTCAGCCTCCAGTTCAATTGCTGTCGGGGCTTTTCCTCCGGTAATAGAGCGACCGGGGCCTGAATCTAAACACTTAGCGCCATCTTGTGCTGCGGTTAAGAATGAATGGAACTGCTCTCCACGTGAGCCTTCATGGTGTGCACAAGGATAACTTTACTTTTAACCTTTACATGAATTACGAGTTTATATAGCTAAACAGTAAAATACACGTTTCAATAGTTATGATCATTTAATACTTCATTCAAAAGCGACGTGACTGTCAGTATGTGCGTTGATAAAGAAAGTTTCGAGTTTGTTCCAAGTTGTACTAGAGGCATAAGGGTGATTAAGGCTTATTTAAGGCCAACTTCCTTCTATGAATATATTTCCAAAGTGGTCTGCACCTTTCAGGATTTCATTCTAAAGTCTCCTACACATTTGTAATTTATCTTCTAGATATCTCGCCCGCTCAACTTTCATGGTTTTATCACGCTATTCATGTCTGCTTGACCTTTATCCTACCCGGCTGGTTATTGAAATTTTAGCGCATGGTTTGTGAAAAGCGTGAGTATTATTTGGTAGACAAAATGATATAATTGTAAAATAAACGGCATTTTGTGGAAAATTAAACAGAGATTAAACCGCGTATATTAAAAATGCAGTAAATTTCCTTGATGCCTAAATATAAAAAATGAATTTCTAGTGGTAGGTCTTTAAGAGCTCTTGGAATATATTTGAAACTAGCATTAGTAATTAAACCTGTGATTTCCAGAATAGTAAGTACCAGAATATTCAGCATAAATTTTCCAGTTGTTTTGTACGGGTGTAAAATGTGGTTCTTTACTTTGGGAGAGGACATAGAGTACGGTTGCATTAAAACAAAGTATTTAGAACCATTACTAACTACGTCAATGAGCAGTTCAGGATATTACATAACGAGGAACTACGTGTTAAATGCAGGTCACCTAGTACTGTTAGGATAGTGAAATCGAGGAGGCTCTCTGGGCTGGGCATGGGGAAGGCGAGGAATGCATGTAGAGTATACTGGCATTAAACCTTGTGAAACATATACGTGGAAAGGGGAGTGAGGTGAGAGGAAAATATTAAAATGGGTTTTAGGGAAATCAGTTGTTAGTATGGGAGTTGCATTAGAAGTAGGATAGGATTCCGTCTGATGGTGTGATTTTGTGTCGTTGAAATTTCGGGTTTTTGTTACCTTATTGGCAGTCTACGAAATATCTTGACAGATACTAGTTTAAGGCTCTAAAAGTATCATGAATTAGAAGAGCAACTGAAACAGTAAATGATGGTGAAAAATGGGGAATACGAGTGACAGAATGTGTTAATAGGAAAAAAAATTACGCAATTCATTGTGGATTATATTACAGACTAGCGTAAGAATGAGGGCGGGCTATGACAGCCCGCTAGAAAACGGGAATGAATCTCAAAGATTAAGTCGCATGTTCGTGGTTTGTTTAACAACGCTGTCAGCAGCACAGGTTACATAGTATGGAACTGTGGAATGAGTGCAGACTCTGCACGACGTCCACTATTTCAAGTCATGCAATTTGAGGCTTAGGCAATTTTAAAAAAAGTAAAAATTTAAATAATATTTTCGAAACGCGTGCCAAGTTTTTCCTTGCGGACAGGATTACACAAATCCCGGGCACCAGGTCGACTTAATTTTGTACGGTGGAGCCTAATCTTTGCCGGTCTTCGGTACGGTACTTCCTTCATGTCATCCACCTGTCGCCCGTGCAGTTGAGGTGGCTCCCAGGTTTCTGAAAAATCCCTGCACTCCTGCTTGCGGGAATGAAAGCACAGTGAGACGAAGGTGGCGGAAGAATACTCGTGGGCGATAACACAACCTGCGGGATGGCCCTGTTGCGCCCCGTCAGGGTCCAGCATCTTGAATTTTGGATTTAAACTGGACTTCCGTGTGTAATTTGACTTGCGCCGGGCCTTCGTTTACGTAAATGTTGCCTAAGTCGGACAGTGTCTTTAGTGGATAGTGAATTATAAGTAATGTGGAAGGAAGTGATCATGGCGTAATTTGACGTATTTTTGTTGAATTGTCCCGGAGGGACTTAGGCATGTCACGAAAAATATGTTAGGATAGCCGTCTCCGGGCTGAGAGTAGGACTCGGGACCTCCCAATTACGACGCCGGAGTCTTGCCCACGATTATAAGTAAGCCACATTATAATGGATTACGGCAGAAAATCTGAAACGTGGAAAGGAATATCTGATAATAGCTGCACGAGATCGGACAGGTAACATGCGGCAGTTTGCTGTTGCTAAATGAGACAGGAAGCGAATTATGCCACGAGCTGGACACAGAATGGAAGTGACTTGCCCTCACATGTTTTATGGGGTTGCAGAGGCAGTTCTGCCAGTGCACCGTCACAAACAAAAATCACAGATATTTTAACAACGTAGCTGTCCTGTGTGATGTGACGCCACGTAGCCTCATAGATACGTGTCGACGTTTTGAAGAAAAACACTCTGTCACTACGACATAACGGGTAGCGGGTCTCTTTCCTGGGGACAAAGCGGCCAGGGCGTGACGTTAACCTCCCATATCCATCCCGCGGAAGTTAAAGAAAGGGTAGAGCTATAATTATACTTTGCCTGTGGGCCTTCATGGTCTGTTCTATTTTGAAATTTATATTTTACCTCATTAGGGCAGATGAATATTTTCGGAACCAGCAAATTACTACACGTAAAACTGTGCAATGAGCCTGAAATTGAGCTGTGTACTTCGGGTTCCGCAATGCCAAAAAGAGCGGCAGTTAACAAGGAAGTTTGGGAGATCTCGGAACAGCAAGATCATTTCGGCAGCAGTCAAGATACGACGCAAGCACAAGACGAAACGCCGACGAAAAGGGAAACTGTAATTCCTGGAACAAATGAAGTTATAAAAATCACGGCAGATCATTCTGATGACTGTTTTGGAAACGTTGCCTTTCCGACGAAAACCGTCGTTTGTAATAAGTGTTTGTTGTGACTGTATTAATTGAGGTGTGCCATGTGAAGTTGTTGCTTTATGCAACTGAAAATTTTCACCAGTTCACAGGTACACCCGCTCTCTCAGATGCTGATATTAATGAACGATACTGTTGATAGTAACATAAGTAACAATAACAACAATGACTGGCCACGAGATCCATTCATCCATCCAGCCATCCCTCCATCCTACGGCGTTAGAACCCGTAGTCGAGCCTTGGTCTCCCATGTTAGTTTCGTAATAATTAGGTTTTACGATATGAGGTTATTAGCCGCACCATCAACCCCCAGCAGTCCTGGAGGACCGATGGGTTGCTGCTTCGTTTGGCTTCTCCCCACCAACCTGCCCGGCAAGGGAGGCCCTACCAGTAGCAACCTACCGCCGGTATAGCTTGCTGCATCATTGAACGACACAAGCCCCACCACCTAGCCAAGATCGTGCAACCCCCAGGTGGGGCTGGTCACGAGACAGACGACCAGATTTCGATAGCCCGTAGGGGCAGAAATCTTTGTCCCTGGCTCAAGAAGCAGCTTCTTACTCGACATCTGCTTCCTTAAGGAATAAATGGCCGCAGGGAGAAAAGTACCTGCGTGTAATGCCGAGGTGAAGACTGTGCTGAATATATTGTACCTCGCTTCCACAGGCGTCCTTAAGGCGTGGAGCTCAAGCAAATATACGAACGTTACAATGATAATAAAGATTGCAAATTAACGATATAGCCCCGTACGTAGCCATACTCCTCAAGGACAAAACATGAAACAATGCGCACTTATCTACATAACCACGTCAGCCTGTCAAATCACTGTACACGAGGAAGGAAAAGAAAATAAATATTGGTATATAAATGTCCACTAAGCAGGAAAGTATGTGGCATTTCAGAACAAAGGTTGCGTCTGCTGTAGGTTAAAAAAATTTATTGAAGTGGAGTCTTAACAAAAGTTGTGCCTGCACTAGGTACAAGTTGTCTGAAGAAAAGTCTTAACAAAAGTTGTGCCTGCACTAGGTACAACAAGTTGTCTGAAGAAAAGTCTTAACAAAAGTTATGCCTGCAGTAGGTACAAGTTCTCTGAAGTGAAGTCTTAACAGAATTGTGCCTGCAGTGGGTACAGCTAGTGTTGTTTACGAAGCCTTAACAAAAGTTGTGACTTCTGTAGGTCCGCTACGTTGCTTGAAGTGAAGCTTTAACAGAATCGTCCCTACAGTAGAAGGAACAAGTGTTAGGAAACGAAGCTGTACCAGTAGCTGTGTCGTCAGTAGGTACAATAATTACAAAAGTACTGCGACCAAAAGAACCATAGAAGCCATTTTTAGAACCTGTTTGCTTTTCTTTTTAGAACAGAAAGTTGCAGATTCGTCATGAGGACTGGATTAGGCCAAACTGAGGTGAGACAGTCGTGACAGAGGTTAGAGGTTCTCCTGTCGATGGGTATGAAAATTACTGTATTCTGGGATGTGATTCCGTGTAGTCTGGTAGGGAGGTGGGGACTTCGGACGAATTTGCTGCCTCCAATTATAAGGTAAAGAATGCGGAAGCAGTGGCTTCCTCCGAAACGGTGGTAAATGTACAGCATTCTACAAATGTCACACCTCAGAACACAGGCATCATCCTGATTGACTGTGTCCACCAGTCACAGACATGTCAGTGTGGGTTAGATGGACAGATCATATGACATCCATGAGTGGGATGAGATAAACACGCGCGGTTTTACAGAGGAAATTGAACACAGCAGGCTAATGTTGAAAGGTTGGCGGCACATCAGCGTCTAAGGCTTTTTGCTGAGAGGATACAGAGCACAGTGAGACAAGCAGACAAGTTCTAGAGACGTAGCTAAACTATAGTCTGTGATACTAAAATACGTTGCCAGCAAGTGTATTAAGTAATGAGAAATTTCCGCTGTGGTATTAAATTCCAGGAACACTACACGGGGGAAAGCAGTGTTACTTTGTGTGTCAGATATTTGTCAAGGAATGTATGAATACATGTGTAGATGACATAGCCAACCGCGTGTCACTTGAATGTTCAGGCAATTAGCAATACTGCCATGAAGAGAAAGTTTGTCGGTCACACCTTTCACTGCGCCTATGGAACTGCTCTTAACGATATGTCGATCAGTGCAGATCCACGGCTGTCTAGACCTTCGTGTGTTTACCCAGACATCCTTTAATCCAAGAATGTGAATTTTGTATTTCCAATGCACGTAGGGCTGGACTACTTCAAGAACTTTTTGTAGGCACTGTGGGAAGTTTTCATAATTTTAAAACACTTCCAAAATATCTTATTTTACCCACAACGCGCATTTATGTATTTCGTACGGTTCCGACGATGAACAGCTCTTGCTTTCCTATACAAAATTAACCGATGCGTTTTGTAATGGACACGGTATATGTTTTCCAAGAGGTGGGAACTGATTTGCACGTTACGTGGTGCTGGTTTACCTCTGCGCATATTAATTTCAAAACTCCGCGTAATGACTTACAACAAACAAAAGTTCTAAAGCAGCGCAGTGTATTAATTATGAATATTGAATCATATATAATTTGATAATGAGATAAAACTGCCTGAAGTCCAAGGCAGATCCCGTGGTACTGAATCTTGGTACCATATTCTGTTTGACAAGACAGTTTAGCACTCACATTCTTACTGATAATAAGCCAAATATTGACTAAGGTTTACTGATTATGTGCTAGATGTAAAAAGGAGATTTGGCACTACAATTGGAAGTTGTATTTAATCATGGGGAGTAAGAGTTACGCGACCGCTCTCACCTTTTGTTTGTGTCTGAAGAAGCGTCCCATTCTAAAGCACTCACATTGAAGCTGCAAAGTGTCGAAGGATGAAGACACACTGGGGTTCAGATATAATCTATATCATGAAAGCTAGAGAAAAGCAACCCTTTTTCATAAATGTTTTTAGCCAGCACTGGGACTGTAAATGTTACGAAGAAACGGCTGGAGGTTACCGGTTTGTAACTCTGTCATATTAATACTTTTGCACCATAAAAAAGATAAAAATTTTTTTTTCATCCTCTTGGACTCCTCCAGCAATGAAAACTCCTGTAGCCTGCAAGGTGGAGCCAACGTTACAACTGAAACGATAGATTCTGTCACGAAAGTGTGTGTGTGTGTGTGTGTGTGTGTGTGTGTGTGTGTATATCCTTGCTTATATTTTTGGTAGTGCGCTTCGAAATTTATTTTCTTTTATTAGTGGGCGAACTCCCATGGAGAATACTTGGATGGAGTGGAAAGCAAATAGCAGGATATTATGGGAAGTTATATAATGTGGGCCTGAATAAATTGCACTGTTGCTAAATATTGTTATGGCGGTCAGATTAAGGGGGATCACTTCGAATGGGGACGTTTATAACGGAGGGGATTTACGAAATATGCAAAGACATTTAGTTTGATAGCTGAAGATGGGAGAAAAATATTAAAATTGGTCTCAAATAAAAAAGGGCGCATTGATGTGGAGTAGAGAAAAGTAGTACCAAAATATTCTTAGTAGCGCAACACAGGCAATTCAGTACATCAGTTAGTCCACTGATCTGCATGTAAAGAACCACTTGATGATGGTAGAGGATCAGCACTGCAGCACTTTTAAGACTCAACAGCGACTCCTTATGGAGAAGTACTGTCTTAGTTCTTTACAGGACAAAGCTAACCTAAACAGAATTTTGAAACTGAGTTATTACCTTCCTGGCAACACACCACGTCTCCATTTAAAAATCAGTAATCGGGCCTGTGTTCTCTGTAAGGAAACAGCTACTGTTTGCGAACCAAATGAGCCCTCGAAAATAAACACTGTAGGTTACGTATTATTTTGTTAAAGCATGTGGTGCATATAGTTACCACTGGCTTGTAAACATCTGTTTCTTAACTGGAAGTTCTCAGTTGCGCCTAAGCGCCCGCGGTTTCAGCAGATTGGACTCAGTACACAAAAGGACTTTCTTTTTTAGGCTTTTCCAGATCTTGGTTATATTACTATTACCACTAGGCAAATTACTTTTTTTAAATAAATTTCTACACTGACTTAACAAAGCATGTAATTCTTTCCTGAATGTAAGTGTTGTGTTGACTGACCGCAAGAAATTCATTTGTGTAGATATTCCACTTTTACGTGCTGCTGGGAGCTGTGCTTTGCTGTTGCTGAAACTAAAACAGTTTCAGTGTTTCGTTCCGACGTGTTTAGTCGTGCCAATGAATGGGCCAATGCTAGTTTGTGAGTATGACGACATAGATAACAATCTGCTATGTTTGCGAAACAGCACGTTTTCTCAGTGCGTTCTGTGGCGTTACGTCCGAAGTCTTGTTGTATATTTTGATTGTTTCTGCCGCAACTCATTCGTGCCTGCCTGCGACTGTTGTCCCCATTGTTTATGTGCCGTATGGCATGCCGACACAACGGCGCTGGTTGGTACGAAGCGGGCTTCAACATGTAGGGGCTAGAGGAAATCTTTTGGGTGCGCGATCAGTTCTGACTTTCCTTGTACTGTCTGAGGTTCTCAGGGCGCTTTCTGCAAAGATTACGGTTTTTTTGGGGGGGGGGGGATTTGGCGTCGTGTAATTTGTTGGTGATTTCAGGCTTAGGCAGCATCCAGTGGTAATCCTTACCGACGTTTCGGGACAACCTATCGGTATCATCTTCAAGGGTCAAGAAGTTTTTGGACTTCATAGCACTTGAAGAGAGGACCGATACCTTGCCCCAGACCTCGGTAAAGGATTACCACTCGACGTTGCGTAACATCCCAGAAGAGCGCAGATTTCATAAACATCGCGGCGGAAACCTTAAATCACCTTTAATTCTGTACTTCGATTAATTGTTAAGCAGGTGAGATGGACAAGAAATTCACCGCCTTTTATGAAGCATGAAAGTATGTATATTACCAAGCTCAGAGCAAACCCTATCCTAAGATACTTGAACCCATTTCGCATCCTCACACTCTGTATCTACCCTGTTGGAGTCAGTCAGATATTCTCAATTCTACGCGACTGTTTTTACCTCATATTTTGCGAGGGTAATTCTGTACGCATTTATCGTGTATTTCACTCGTGTGTTGCAAGACTCATCTACTTTATCCTCCCTGCCTTGATCTCCCTAGTGACATAACGGTAAAAACAGACGTCGTGAAGTTCTTCATTGTGTAATTTTCATTAGCCTTCTGTTTCTGCGGGTTTCTTCAGAAATTGCTTATTATTGCAGCGGATGTAGCCTGTTGTTAGAAGTCCATACGTGTGGGTGCCCCAGATATACGGCTTCCGTGAAGAGTTCGGTGCGAGTACATTACGGTTTGGAACCTTAGGACGAAACGGTGATAAATTAAAACATTCAGACTTGTCATCTACAAAAGCTTTCCTATTTAGCTCACTTCTCTTCTTGAAAGGAAACAGAGTAGGCGTGCGATAAAACGATTCTACCTCTGTTAAAGCCTATGCCCTCTTTTCAATTCGTGATCCATGTGGCTGATTTTTACAAAATTGTGTATGAGCGTTATGTCATTAGATTCCACAATGCCGCTGTCCTTTTTAATTTCCTAGTATGCAATAACACTTATGATGAAAGCAAGGAATTGTGAGGCGACAGCGACACTAGCGGCATGTATTTTAGGCTCCTGAAGTATGTCAATATATTTTGAAAAATATGCAGCTGCATACACCATCTTGTATTATTCTTAACTCATATTTTCTGGAAGATGCCGATATTATAATTCTAATTATATTGTCGCAATTATAAGCCAACTTCTGAGTACCAAAGCACATCCACTCAATCGCTCTGTAAAACAACACTTCTAATTTGCTTTTAGTCGTTACAATGAAAAAAGTAGGCTTATTGGATCATCGTGCCCTGTTTGTGTGTCCCCCATTCAAACATCTTTTCATGACTCGATGGCACCTGTGGGCCTACAACTCGCCCTTGTCAAGGTTTGGGGGTCGCACTCAGTGACACGTAACACTCGATACAAGTCCTCTGGACGAGTGGTCAGCCCGACGCAAAGACCTCTACCTGACGACACGCAACACTCACAAGAGACAGACATCCGTGCCCCCGGTGGGATTCGAACCCATAATCCTAGCAAGCGAGCACCTTATACCACGCGGCCACAAGGACCGGCATTTACACAGTTGTACCAGGTTAAATATTCTTACGACAATTCTTATGAACGCTATAGTAGTGCAGGGTGGCCCAAAACCTAATTTTGATTTCTTACACTCCTTTATAAAAGCAGGACAGAAGCGGAAATTTGGGCGATGGACCAGCCGTTGAATATAATAATTACATATTTACTGAGTTCGGTTCATCATTCTTCTTTGCGGACTAGCTTCAGATGAACCCCGGGAGGGAGGACCATTTAGTTTTGTGCCCTGAAATAATTTTTGGTAATAGATCTTGGCAAAATATGCGAATTTTGTTAAGGTTATATGTTTTATAGAATGTAGAACAACAACTTTGCGGCTGTGAGGATTCTTGTTTTCGGTTTGCAGGCAATAACTGAAAGAACATTGGAAATAGACCTAAGTACGTCTTGCATAAGCTTGGGAAATTCCATAGAGAGGAAGGTCATAAACGCACCTACACATTTCGTGTGAAGTACTGTCAAAAATTTCAAACATGGGGGCGATGCGGAAGTTTGTGTTTATGTCCGAATACGTTAACGTGTACTATACTCAAGTAACAAGGTCGCCACAAAAATAAAATAAAGTAAAATAAAATAAAATAAAATAAAATAACCGCGACATTGATAAAGTAATTTGATTTGATGGTCCAGAAAGCTACGCAGTAGGAAAGCAAGCATTATGAATTGTGCCTGGAACTCGCTGACAGGTAAACGTAGTCTAAATCGTGACTTTGTGATGGCGCACAAAACTTACTTCCATGCCCTATAGCATGTAGTCACCAGCTGTGACAACCAGCTGCAGTGACTTCACAGATAAATAAGTTTCTTTGTGTTACGTTCATAATGCAGTGGATACACCATTTGTGTCACTTCGTAGAAAGTTTCCTTATAACGTAACTGTAGGTTGGATGAAATAAGGAGTTTCTGCGAAGTTAGTGGCTTCTTTGGGAACTTTACACCACTGGAAACATTTCACTGCTTGTTGCTTTAAGCTGTACAAGTATACTGCTTGGTCCTAGCCACTTGGGTCTGAACTGGCGATTTTGACAATGAATTTTATCACATGATTGAAACTTAATATATGTATTTGTATGTTCTCTTTCCATTTAAAAACGGTTTCAGTAGCTCACATTATAACTGCAGTGGTGGGCACCAAAATACGATTTTCTGCTACGCCGCTATATTGTGGACAACAGGAACACAAAGCATATACTGCGCAAAATAAAACTGTTACTGGCATTGAAATAAATCTTTTTTTCTTCCAATGGCGCAACAGCCCCTAGTGGGCCAGGGCCTCCTCACTATCGCAGCGTCACGATCACACTCAGACACACCACACTCGGCAGGGCTCCTTTGCACGAGTGATCAGCCTGACGCAGAGACCTCTACCTGACAACACACAACAAACACTGTACATGACAAACATCCATGCCCCGGCGGGATTCGAACCCACAATCCCAGCAAGCGAGGGACCGCAGACCCACGCGTTAGACCGCGCGGGCAACTGCCGCGGGATCGGCAACTGAAACGAATTAGGAAGCGTAATTCTGCTTTGACGCTGGAAAATAGCGTACATAATTTGGAGAGTATTTGGAATATTATCTGTTATCTGTTATCGGTCCCACCCCTGTGAACCCATTACTTTTTCCGGACGTCGGGCTACGGTTTTCTTTACGCCATCCTACAAATATGTAACGTTGAGTAATATGACGAACAGCACATAATTAGTGCAATGTCCATTGAAAATTGAACAGCAGATCTCATAAACTCTTATCTCAGTTGCGTACCTTTGTAGCCTCCCCATCTTTCACCTATATTCCTGCTATTCCCTATTTGTTTGTCGATTCTGCCATCTAGACCTCCCCCATCCTTTGTCGTTCTTTCTATCAAGTCTTGTTCCGTAGAATTTCGTTTGCTTGGTCTGCTTCATATGCTGCTCACTTCGTCTCATAGCACTGCGTGACACAGGCTGAAATTTAATTACCGTCGTATTTCGTCTTTCAGTTTTGCACTTGATCGCCATGGAAACGGCACCAGAGCGCTAAGGCAAGAAACCGAAATCTGTCCTGCTTGCGCTATTTGTGCAGGGTGTTCAGCGTATGACGCTGCCTGAGAGCGGAACAACCCGGCTTGCTTCACAGGCATGTTCACAGCATCATAACTTGAAATCCCCGTGTTATGACGACTTAGAAATAGTATTGAAAATGTCTGTCGTGACTCATTTTAAGGAACTAATCAGGCTTGTATGCACTGAAAAAAATCGTAATAATTATGGAGACAGTAACTATGTATGCGATATGGATGTGAAACCGAAAGAATCCGAAAGAAAATGGGAGTATAACTTGATGACGAGATGAAAGTTATTTGACACTGTGAGCTTCTAATTGCGTGCCCTTATTTTAAGCGGCTTTATGCAGTCGATTTTAATGTTATTCCCTTCAGTGCCTTCGCCTGGTAGCACGAGCAGTCTCTTTGTTATTTTGGAACTGAAGTTTAGTACGTTTCGGTCAACCCCACAGCGCGTGTTGTGTGTCTCACTCATCTTAAGTACAGAGTTATATTTAACGTGGAACTAAATGCAGAGGATTTGGAAAGGCGGGGGGGGGGGGGGGCGTCATGGGTCGTCTTGCAGCAATTGATGTCGTCCGCTCTACAGTGAGCAGTACGGCCTTAACGCGGGACGGTTCGGAACTGAGTGCTGCAGAATGGGCACCGTCGTTCGTTATGCAGTAATGCAGATATGATCGGGTACCGCGTTCAGCCGGACACTGTGTATTATTTTACTTGTTGTTGTTCGTTAAATAACGTGTCACGCAGTTCTTTCACAATTTATTGACAAATGAAGGACAAATGCTTATAAATCGGAAAACTTTATATCACACTCACACTTATAAGAAACGAGACGTGTACCTGTAGTTTTGAACATTGTAACCTATGCTGGGAGAAAACTTCCTCAAAATTAAAGGGTAATGCTGTGCGATTGAGATGATGATTTTGTCCTTTGTCATTTAAGGGCTCTGTGTCCGATGAAGGATTTATTTCTCGTTGAGCTGGACATGAAGATGCTGAAATGTTAAGGAAGAAGGCCTCTGGCAGTTTGAAGGACGCAACTTGTACCTCAACCCAAGCTGAGATTAGGAAATCCCCAGATACTGCTGAGTTGACTTGCTTGATCACTCTCTGGGAGTGTCTACGAAATTTGTGTACCCAATAAGATAATTACCCGCTGTAACATGACAACAAAGTTCTCGCATTAACGTTGCAACTTCCCGCCAATTCTGCGAACTACTAAAGCGCAGACTGGTGCTGAGTACTTGCAGATTTCTCTCGTTTTGACAAGGTGATAGAAAGTGAAGATACTTGCCCAACAGGGAGAGACAGAATAAATACTCAATAAGAAACTGCAGGCTTCATTAGTCTCACCATTACGTAAATTCTGATACCTACATAAAAGGCAAATGCTGAATATTCTGTGTAGGCCACAGCCAGAGTTGGTAGTAGTTATGAATATGAGCAGAAGATAGCGGTAGTAGTGGACAGTATATCGGCGTTGTATCGTCCGCTTACATTTTCTCCTCAGTTTGTGTTTCAATTGTTGATGTGAAAGCGTGCGCCACCATTTTCTGCCACTATTAGGTGTCCGGTTTACAACATGCACTTACATACGCTAGAGAATGCGAATGAATATTTTTTTTGCGGTTTATTGTCCTACATTGTCAGTGTCGAGCCTATTGTTTCTGAACCTTCTGGGGCTCGCGGCATTCGAATTAGAATAGAGAACAAAAATTTATAATGAAGTACGTTTATCTTCAAATAGTAGGGTTGGCATGACTTTAGCTCCATTTCTTGTAGGGCGTGAAGTCTTGTAGGGTTTAGATTTTAAAGAATGGAATTTTATCAGAGAATATTCTTAGAGCAATGAGAATGAGTTAGTATGACAACTATAGCTAACTCCGGATGAAATGGTAATAATTAACTAAACTTTGGAGTTAAGAACATGTAAATTTGTATGGAGCTAGGCCATAGACACATCATCCATGTAGTCTTCAAGGTAGATGTTATACTCTGACGAAGGAGACAATATGTTAATCCGAAACACGCACCATGAAGATGAAGGTAGCCTATTAATCCGAAATATTTACTCTGACGGTGAAGACAGTATGTTCACTCCTAAATTCTGTTAGTAATGTACGACACTGTAGAACGTCGTGGCCAGTAAAGTTTACGGTGGGAAAGAATACTCTGTAATCAGTTTCTGTTGGCATGCTTGCGGAAAAGTAGGAACAGGCGGCTGGTGAAAAACTGCGAAATGTGGCCCTTCATGATTTGTCCTCCTTAACAAGTATTATTAGGTTGATCAGTTCAAAGAGGATTTGAGGGGTGGGACACTGGCACGTATTGAGGGAAAGAAAAAAGCAGACAGCTTTTTGGAAGGCCTTGGCTTATACAGAAGGATAATAGTAAAACCTATCTTAAAGAAATAGAAATTTGTAGCGTGGACTGGAGTTATCTGGCTCAGGATAAGGAAAATCTTGTTTACACAACAATGAAATATTTTAGCTGGTTCCTAAGCAATCCTAGAATGTATTCTCCCTTCACCGACTGTCACTGTAGATGGTGATTCTTCTGTTATCCTAGATACGGCGACAGACAATTGTGTTTGCCATCAACACATGTTAATTTTGAAGACCGTCCAGAATATGAGCCGTTGACTCTCGTGTGCAATACTGCTAAACTTCCATCCACTCATAAACTTACCGCTGGCCTACAGGTTGTGACCGCAAAGCTCGGAGAACATATCGTTGTTCCATTTAGTGTGTTCTACTGGCGTAGCAGACATGTCAATGGGTTGCTTCCAGCAGCGAATTCAAACACTCGTACATTTATGGCACACACTGAGTGAGATCAGTAAATGTTCAAATGAAACCATTAGTTCACGTTAGAATATGTTTTGCCTCAGAATGATTTTCATTAACTGTTACGAATTGTAGGAATTAATTATGTAGATTGTACGTGTTTTCTTTTCTGCTTCGTAATTTAAAGTTTGGCCCAGAAATAATGCTTGCCAGGGGATACAGTTGTATATTTTGATGAAACAATCTGTAAGGTACATGCTTTCACTGTGGGCATCTGTTTCGTTGGCTGAAACCATGTAGTTAAACTGACAGTTACTAATTTCGTGTAGGCCTATCTAAATCCGTGGGGGTGGCCAGGATAGCGTAGTCAGTATAGTGACTACGCTATAGGCTGGGTGGTTCGGGGTTCGAGATCCGGTGCAGGCGAGATTTTCTGCACCCGTCCATACCGGCTCCGGGGCCCGCTTAGCCTGTTATGCAATGGGTACGGGGGCCTTTTTCCGGGGGTAAAGCGACAGGAGCGTGCTGCTGACCACTCACTCCCATCTAGCGCCGAGGTTAAAGGAAGGGTAGAACTATATTTCTACCCCTCTCTGTGACTTCGTGGCATGCTATAGGGTGAATTTTAACTCAGTGGCACACAGTTATACTTCAAAAGTTGACATTCGTTTAGCTATACAAAAATTTCCCTTTCTTTTGTTAAACTAGGAACTTTGTGACAGTCCCTACAAGCAGCCATCCGTGGACCTTATCCTGAGCCAGATGAATCAAGTATATACACTGACCCTCATTGCTTAACACCCATAATAATATTATCCTAAATTCTACATTACCCAGATCCCCCTGTCAGATTTCGCCGACAGGAATTTAATACGTGTTTGTCATCTGTTCTGTTTCGTGTTTCACGCCTCGCTCGTCCCATTCTAATCACCCTAAAAGTAGTTTGTGAATATTACGAATTTGAAGTCCTTAATTATACAGTGTTCTCTGTTCTCTTACTGGATATAGGCTCTTCCCCCAGCACTTTGTTTATCGAGTGTCATCCTATCACAAAATGTTTGTACAGTTTTTTTTGAAGAACTCTTAGTGACAGCTGAGGACGAATATTCAAGTATTCTGGTGACACTCTGTCGTTTGTCGAGTAATTCCGACGTTTTATCTTGGACTTCCCGTAACTATAGGAAGGCGTTACCATCGTTCGAAACGTTGGGAAGTACTTACCCAATGACACCATGTTAGAAGCAAGACGACTGCCTCCTCAATATCACCGCTATGAGAACGTCAAATCTCTACCATTGAGGGTCTCTGATGTTCATAGGCGTATATAAAAAGACAGGCTTCGAAAAGTGTTTATGTGGGTCAGGATGGGGTCCCATGGCGTGCCCCTGTCGACGCTGTAATTAATATTCGGATTTCGGAAAAGCCTTGCAATTTTTGGACCACTGAGAAAGGGCGGTGTTCGATGAGGGTAGCTCATTTGACTACTGACACTGGACAGGTGGTAAAGTAGCCTGTCTGGAGGGGATGGATTGGTAGTTAATTATAAAACTCTGAAATAAAATGGGTCATGCTTACTACAACGTTGGCTGTCATGAAAAGAATAAATTCTTATGTTATTTAACAAAACTTGTGCATTTGTATAGTGTGTATGTCAGGGGTGGCCAGCTAGATCGGATTTGAACTCCGCAATTTAGGAGGCCACTTAGGGGCGAGCCATCCATTAATAAAATAAAATATTCTTGCTCTATTTGATGGCTTCTTATTTCTTTTCATCGAGCTAGAGTGGGCTACTTGCTGTTAGTTACGGGTCTAATTTCTGTAGAAGACATTTTAAACTGTCATTCACAGTCAGCCTCATGTGCAAGTAAACTACTTAAATATTATTTTCAGAGGCAAATTTGCCTGCCGCAATAGTGACGTGCGCCAGCCGCATTATGGCCACCACTGGTATGTAACGACGAATGAGTTTTGAAGACGATGATACACTGTTGGGAGTAGTTTAAATATGTGACCCTTTCTTTGCTGAAAGTGAGGAAAACGGCGATGAGCCGCTGTGAGGATATCCGGTAATTCATCTGACGTACGAAATCGGTAGCGCGGAAGTTACAGTGTTAGCGCTCGGCGTATTGTATTACTGTCAGATACGTGAAACATAGGCACGTGTCCGCGTTTGGAAGTCATATCTCGTCCGCTGAATGGTCCTCATTAAATTGATGTATTAAAGCAGCCTGCGCATTAGTAATCTGCATGAGGTAAAGTATTCTTAGGCATGGCGTGACGTGAATTGCTGTGTTTCAAGGCCGCCAAATGTTGGTTCTGTCACATCACTGTCATCTCTGTGGCACAGGTTTAGCCGGATGAACAGTGGCCACGAACATGATGGCAGAATGCATAGTAGGCTAGTCCTAGCTAACTACATGCAGTAGAGTCCTTCGCTAGAGCCTAACAGGTTCTCAGCTAGTCAAGAAATTCCCCACATTTTATGGAACCCGAAGGTTCATTACTGCTTTCGCAAGAGCCCGCCACCTGTCTTATCCTGAGCCAGCTCAATCTAGTCCATCACCCCCCCCCCATCCCATTTCTTGAAGATCCATTTTAATATTAGCCTTCCATCTACGCCTGCATCTTCCAAGCTGTCTCCTTTCCTCAGGTCTCCCCACCAAAACCCTGTATGCACCTGTCCTCTCCTCTTCCCCTTACGTGCTATATGCCCCACCCATCTCATTCTTTTTGATTTGATCATCCGAATAATATTTGGTGACTCGTACAGATCATTAAGTTACTCGTCAAGTAGTATTCTCCACTCCCGTGTTACCTTATCTCTTTTAGGCCAAAATGTCCTCCTCAGCACCCTGTTCTCGAACACTCACAGCCTATGTGCCTCCCTCATTGTGAACGACCAAGTTTCGCACCCATAAAAAACAACAGGCAAAATTATAATTCTGTGTGTCTTAATATCTGTGTTTCTGGGTAGCAAACTGATAGACAAAAGATTAGGGTACTCGTATTTCACGGCTGTGCATATCTTATGCAAAATACCTGGAACTGCAAATTACGTCAGACATCTTCGCATTCCTTTACTTCTACGTGACCGTGCACACCAAGTACGGGCTATTTGTTAAAACCGTCGAAGGTGTAATTGTTTGAGTCCGATGAGCGGTAATTGACTGCCACCTCCTTCAGTCTTTCGGCAGTCATGACGTACATCCAGACATACAGCATTCTGCTTTCACAGTCCTTTCCTTGATCTGTTTTTTTTTTAAGTTTAGTTTTAAATTTATAACAGAAAGGAAACATTCGAATTTTACTGAAACGGAATGCCTAGTATCAATTTCACAAAAGCCTGCTATTTGTTCCTCTCCTGATGCAGCGGAATCTCTTCACGCCCAACCGTTTTATTTCCTCAAGATAGATTTTGATATTATCCCATCTGCTCTAGAATTTTCCAAGTGGTTTCTTTCCTTGAAGTTTCTACCAAAAACCTGTATAATTTTTTCTCCTCCCAATGCGTGCAACATGCATATGTCAGAAGGCGTCAGTCTGTGTCATTACGCGTGCCTGTATAATACAAAATGACTCAAATGCTATTAGCCGTATTAGATCCGTACAAAACACATAAACGCAATGTGGGCACCACGTAGAATTTTTTAATGTTAAACCTGGTGGTATGTAAAGTTACCGCTAGGCTTTAAAAGGTTAAACCTGGTCGTACGTAAAGTTACCGCTAGGCTTTAAAAGGTTAAAGTGTGAGTTTGAAAACTGTGTCGACTCTGATGAAAGAGGCAGCCATTTTCTTCGAAACAGTAGTTTTTATCGCTTGGGAAAAGAGCTTAGAAACGTAAAGCTCATCTAAATAGTAATTAAGCAGCACTTCCTACGTCACACAAAGCGTTGCGTTTCCGTTACCAAACGAACTGTTCAATGCTACTTAGGATAGAGTCACTGTCCTCGCAATCGCACACAGTTCGTAAAGTGCATGGCGAAAAATACGAAGTTTGTTAAATTTAAGGCAAGTGGGAAGTGTACAGTACAGTTTTGTCCCAATAAAGATGCGGTCCGTACCGCGCAGTAAACACTCTTCATCTCGGGTGTAGCAAACCAGTCAGTTAATGCTGTATAGAGAAAGAATCACTGTTTGTTCTGACGATCAGTGAAACCACAGTAAGAGCTACACTCTGTAACCAGAACGTGGAATTTTTGGATGTTAATCCTGGTGGTACATATAGTAACCACTCGACTTTAGAGGGTGAATACAGGTTAATACAAACCACCGTGATTTGTTTTGCTGAATAATTTTAGCCTCAAATTCTTCCTTTTTAAGGAAGCTACATCGGAAAATTACCAAGCATTCGCCTATGATTTTGTAAAGTATTATGATTCTAATGGGTTAATTATAAACGTACGAGGCCTACTTTCGGAATCGTTCATTGTCCCATACGTTTGATACATATGACATTTCGGAATTGGAACCAGCTTCTAAAACTGTGTTGCCGTCAGGTATATCTGAGGCAACTGACAGTGTCAGAAGTAATGTTAGTTGAATGCCTTCATGTATGTTAATTTAAAAAGCAGATGAAAACGTCAGAGGACGATCTGGCAACTTGCCTCTTCAATGACAAACACGCTGGTTACCGGAATTTACTTTGATCAGCTGCTTCATAGTTAAAAAAAATTGGCGTAATTTGCAATTCTTGTAGGCATATTAACATAATATAATTATTATTTCAGCATATTTCACCACAATTCTTGATTCCTGGAAACAGCTGGTTGGTAATTAATTTTATTGGAACTGAAAAGATAATGTTGATCTCTGTTTCATATTCTGTTTTGCCTTAAAAAATCTTTCTTACAAATTTTTACACACACGCGCGCGCGTGCGCGCGCACGCACGCACAGTGTTTTCAACCATTTTCAATTATTCTGTGGGTTCAATTGTGCATTTAACACTCAAACAGACACTTTCGACGGTTTTTGTAGCATTTACTTCAATGCCAATACAAGTTACTGTGCAACTTTTCATGACGACCCCATATTTCTGTTATGTCTTTATATATATATATCTTCCTCTCTAACTGCTGTCACTTCTGAAACCGTCATTTTGTCCTCATGTGAGTGGGAAGTCTTGTTACTGGAAATCACTTGATCATGTATTCACGAAGTGCTGCATGTTTCTCCTCAGTCACCCTTATTTAGATTTCATGTAAAAGGTGGCCGGGTATAACGTCGCTTACACGAAGCCTGTAACAAATTTTGTACAAAAAACTGTCTGCTGCCTCTTACAAGCGCGTTTTTTCGTCCTGTTACGCTGTCCAGGCTTTAGGCCTTCGGTTACAAACGTACGGTTGATCGCTTGGAAGCACCTGAAGGTGGCAGCAGATAATTTGTTTACAATTATTTTGCTGTTCGCCATTGTGTTGTGACCTGAGTCATGAACTATTAAAAGTGAGTTTTGACCTTGTAAAACTGGATTCTACGGAGCAAAGTAATTCCAAGAACTGGCAGTCTTCGTTTTTGAAGATGACTTGTTTGGTGTCCCTCGAATTATGGTTGCAGTGTGAGGCATGAGATTTTCCAGTTATTATTTATCACTTTGCCAATATTAAATAAATATTTTTGAACCTTTATTGATGAGTAACTGTATATCCTTTAACAAAGCAGTTTGCACAATTGGGACTCGAACTATTTACAAGTGCAGAATTGGCGAGTGCGCTGACATTTAAACTCATGAAAATTATACCACGCTACAGAGATGTCAGCACTTTCTGCCTCGCCCATGTATAATTGCTCTAGAACACATTAATTCTTCCTGAATTTATTAAATTACAATACTTATTACTCGGTGGCGCAGTTGCTTGAGGCACTGCTTTACAAGCCGCAAGGTTGCGGGTTCGATTCGTGATGGGGTCATTGCGGATTTTCATTGACTTAATCCTTCTGGCCGCAGTATGGCTCTGGAGTCGAATTAGCCGCCCGGGATGTAAAGGCGGCCGGTGCATAAGGGTGACAACCTTATCACCTTCATGTTCTGATTGTCTATAAATTCTGGGAGCCTCAAATCCTGGAGCCCTAAGGGTGTGTCCTGGCCTGGAATGGGATAGCTTTACTATTAACTTTAGAGTACTTATTTGTACTAATGATTAGGAACGTGTAATTCATTCAAGAACTCTTGGCGAGGTCCATGCAGAAGGGTTTATTGCGCGCAACGGAACAAGTGGACGTGATTGCACTACTAAGGTGTGATATCCATGAACTAATTTATGGTAATTACGAACCGAATATTCGAAACAGGTAATTGTGTGTTTGAAGGACGAAATCACAAATTTTACAGGATATATCCTTCACACACCGTTATGTCATTTTGTAGGTCGTCGTCTCACAGAAGGAAATGCAGAGTAGCCTCGTCAATAATACCAATTCGCACCTGCTCCTTCTTTCAATGTGTAGGTCCGTTACGCAAATATTTTCACTGGCCAGTTTCATGGGCATGTAAATGATATGACAAATGGATCAGCGCAGTCAGTACTGGACCATTAGCTGTTGTCTGTAGGTCAGCATACGTTACCAGATAGATTGCTGTAATGACAGTGTATAGGTTTTAATTATCAGATTAGTAAGGTCATTACATTTGTCTTCTTTTAAAATATCAAAGTTACTGCTCTTCGGTTTTCGGTAATTAAGTGTTGTGATTTCTTTCATCTCAGGATTAATTTTAAACAAAGAATCTTACTAAACACCCGGTAGGATGTGCAGTTCCAATCACCACCCGAAGATACGCCGCAGGTGGTTCCGGGAACTTGGACGTTAGTCCAGACGATGGAAGTCGAGACAGATATTGCCATAAATGCAATGCTAATAAGGACAATGGTTCCAGACAATGTGTATTTACCAAGAAACGAGATTTATTCATACTTAAGAAAAACTGACGAAAGGTACGAAATACGTCAAACAAATGATAATTAACCCTTTAACGACGAATCGTATCTGTTTTATATAAGGACTCAGTGCTTACCGCGCTGTAAACACTCTCCAATTCGGTTATAAAAACCAATCTCTTAATGTTTTATAAGGTAAAAGTTGCTGTTTGTTCTGAGATCCGTACAAAACACATAAACGCAATGTGGGCACCACGTAGAATTTTTAATGCTAAACCTGGTCGTATGTAAAGTTACCGCTAGGCTTGAAATGCTTAAAGGAAGAGACGCGTCCTCCTGAACTGTACGCAGTTCATCTGGATCATCATCTCCAAGTGTCGAAAAATACAGGCTCTGAAGATGACGTTAAAAAATCAAGCACTGAATTCTGGCGTGACAAGAACCTACTCTTCTCCTTCCGAATCTCTTCATAGCAAGCAAGCATCCTCATGAGTCACTGCCCGGTTGTCGCTGCTGACTGCTCGCATGTACCAACGTCATCGCCTTGATGCCAGCTTCAGTGAGTCCATTTAGTCAACTTCAAAACCGTCACAGTCCTCTCCTTAGGACCAGGCTCAGGTTTCTTGTTGTCATCAGGGACGATTTGCTTGCAAGCTTCAGAAATGTCGTCGAGTGTGGTCTCCTCATTATGGGAGTTCAGCAACTTTAATAAGACGTCCTCAGCATCGCACATACGAACTTTCGCGCTTGGCTTGATACACTGGGGCTGGGGGAAACGATGTAAGACGAGACGTCGTAAGTCTGGGAATCACTGTAAGTGGAAATGACCTAATTTAACCTTTTTAAAGCCTAGCGGTAACTTTACATACCACCAGGTTTAACATTAAGAAATTCCACGTGGTGCCCACATTGGGTTTGTGTGTTTGCATGGATCTCAGAACAAACAGGAACTTTTGCCTTATAACACATTAAGAGACTGGTTTTTATAACCGAAGTGGAGGCGGAAAGCAAAACGCATATTAGAGAATTGGCGTGTAGGCCTATCTAAGTGGTGAAGAGGATATTCAAGAATTGTCTTTTTGTCTGTTCTGCAGGATGAGAGAGGACGGCTGATGCGGAGAAACATCGTCCGCTACGCCATGTTGTCTTACGTCATCACCTTGCAGAAAGTCAGTTTGCGAGTAAAGAAACGTTTCCCAACATGGCAGCACATGGTAGATGCTGGTGAGTACACGTCAACTTTTGACTTCAGCGCCTTTAGTGTAAATGTAAAAGCTGTTATGTTTATTATTTATATATTCTCGACATTTAGATAGGATATGCTATGTAATTCTCAAAATAGATATTGCTTGAATTTCTTATGGAAGTTTTAACAAATAATGAACTCATCATTTGTTCATTTGTAACATCAAAACTTTTTTTTATTTCCCTTCGGGAAGTATGGCGCGCGCTCACTTGAGGACTTCATAAGCTATACTGTCGAAAGTGCATGGCTGTTGCGTGTCTAGGCCACTGACGATTGCATGCATAGAGCGGTGCCGGAATGCGACGGTATACAAAGAGAATTGTATAATGTGACTTATTGGTTGTTAGAATCAGAATTGAAGGATGCGTAACGAAAACTTTTTCTTACAGTGTACTGATTTTCATATGTTTCTTAAGATGTTAAAGTTTTCGGTTGTTATTTATATTGAGTACGACTGTTATTAATGATGCCTGTAAAAAACTAAGACTTGGTTACAAGAAGTACTGAGTTAATTTATTAGTTTCACCAATTAAAGCACAGTGGTTGCTATATTTACCACCTGCTTTAACATACAAATCTCTGCGCTGTGTCCACAGACTATATTTGTGTGTAATCATGAAGAACATTAACTCGCTGGTCATTGTGTCGTGGTATTGCATGTGGCATAGGTACTGGTTATTTATATATTATTTATTATTATTTATTTTGACTGCAAATGGGTTTGTACCCGGTGGCAGTGGTACTACAAAAGACACAACACACAAAATAACACACATCACACAAACTTAACACACCACACTAAAAAAAACACAGCTCACAAAATTACAAAAACAATAAAGGACACATACTGCACTCAATAAATAGAATTACAATACAAATACAATTACAATACAAATACAGTTACAAATATAATACACATACAAATACAATACAAATACAATTACAATTAACTTAAGGTTGATGAATTAATATTAATAAAAAATTAAGCGTACAGTCACAGTAATGAATTATACAATCACAGTAATGAATATATCAGGATCGTGTCAAAGAGTTTCAGCCTTCCATGACTTAATTAGTTCTTAGCAGATTACATTCATAAGAGTGTCTAACATTTTAATTTAACACATCTGCAGTAGTGAAGTTGACCGGAGCTGAAGATTTCCTTGTGTAACACGGATAAGGCAAAAATACGAGCTTCTGTAAACCCGCATTATGCAGCCATTATGTACTTTAAATTGTTTAACATACACTTCATTACGTAAAACCGGTGTATGCAAAGTGTCTTCCACGCTTTGGGTTTTTCGTATGTACTAACGTGTCTATGTTTGTACAGTTCTGCCAGTAATGGAAAGCTTATTACACACAGCATATTTCACCTGAGCCCTACATTATTTGCCCAGATTAAAACAAATAGAAATTGCAAGGGTATTTGAATACCACCGTGAATAGAATGTCCTGAGTGAATCAGCCAAACGGTAGGTTCGGTTTATACATTTTGTTGGCAGTTTTCTTTAAAGTTGAAGAAGATGATAAACTATATACATAATATCGACTATTTATGAAGAGGCTGAAACTCAATAAAACCTGTTCTTCAGTGTTATTTATTTCTTAGGCTGTCATTTCTTTCGTTGCTGCATGCTAAATATTTACATCCTGTAGCATGCAACCGAAAGTATAAATACTGGAAAGAAAAAGTAGAAGCCTTTTTTGAGTCGTTAAAAGTTGGTGGTCTGGAACAGTGGTTCTAAAACTTCCCTGTCCTCGGCCCAAAAGCGTAAATCGCGAGGTACTTGCGACCCAGAGGGTATCAATTTTCTAATCAACGCCCAATTATGCCTTCAAACTCGCTGGGATTATTTTTCTGGTTCAAGATCCTGCAGAAATTTCTGGCAATCCAAGTTTGGGTCGCAAGGAAAATGCTCAATAAACTGACTGTGTATTGAAGTCTCGCACAGAGAACAGGAGGGAAGTTGACAGCACAAAGATAATAAAGTAAATCGGGGAAGATTTTTTTTTTTTGGACTTGGCGTGTGTCAGGGTTGCGAGAGAAGAGAAATGCATGCACGCTTTTGGTGGGGAAACCGGAAAGAACGAATCCATTTGGAATACCAAGGCGTGAATAAGATGATAATATTGAAATGGATCTTAAATAAGTAGGATTTGAAGGCGTGGAGTGTATTCGTCTGGTTCAGGATCGGGAAAAGTAGCATGCAGCCAGTCATGGAAATGCAGCGCTTTTTTTTAACAGAAAACACTGCTTCCTCTGTCTTTCTCGCACTCCATAGCCCGTATCACTGCCAGAATATAAAACCCTGCGATCAAAATATACAAAACTTTGGGAAAACGCACGTGTTAAACGTTACTCACCGCATGGCACGACGTACTCGAAGGATGTTTGACAACCTTACCCAACGAGCTGAAGTGTTCCTGCAAAGTGGTGGCTTGTTACCTTCACCATCTTCTATATGTTTAACGATTTGCTGGTGTAATGGAGCACTTACAGGTAGTTCGTACTGCGGGGTCTTTGGTGCTGAAACTTTATCATATCCTAAAACGTTGGAGTTTATAATATTTCCTCATATTTTAGGGCGAATTTTCAAAATCATATATATATATATATATATATATATATATATATATATATACACATACACATATTGCACGCACCTAATCAGTGGTAGGCATCTTATGGCCTGCGAGCTGCTTGTCTCCCTGGAGCCTTTCCTATGTGAGCGAGGGGGGCCTTAGACCCTTGAGATTCTAATTAGCTTAGCCCCATATAAATCCTATCAGGCAAAACATAAATGAATCAGCATTACTTCTTAAATAGGTTATACATTTTATTATAGTGTGATACAAGTATGAATTAAATTCGATATTTCAGTATATTAATATTAGGTTATAAAACCCCTTTGTGGCCCTTCGCCAAGCCACTCGTGTCTGAGTGACCCGCCGTTTAAAAACTTAGCGCTCTGTTGCACATAATCGTCGTCCGAATGTGTGACTGGAATATGAATGTCCATTACATGAAGTTCAGATGAAGTGTTATAGAAAAGTATTCCGTTGCGGAAAGCCACAGATGGATATTCTTTTGAGGATTTAGGTTGAATAGGATTTGATGACTCGGCGATTCGGTTTTGTCGATCATTTCGGGAAAGTGTGTTTCTGTCTTCACTAGCGTCCTTTCCGTTGACTTAACGTGTACGCACAGTTGCATCATTGCACGTAATGAAGGAATATGGGCACGTGGAACCATCTCTCCGCTCATTCTTCACGCCACGGGCGCTTTACCTCTGGAGAAAATGCCTGTGTTGCGCCTTGAATAGGACTCTTGGTGGATACGGCAGCCAGTGTGGTCTCTTTCGAGGAGAAAAAGTTTCTTGTCTTTGCCAGGAATCGAACCAAAAACCCTCGGTTGTCAAGCTCGTAGCATAGTTACAGCGCGTATAAAAAGCACATTTTTACTGGGGATATTTGAGCTGAACTTGGGATTTAAAAATAATTCTCTCAGGAGACGGTAACTTTGTAGAATCCGTCGGATGTAATATTAAAGTGTTGTGAATTAAGACGTCATTATGAGAAAACTGAATCCAGAACTACTTACGATGTCGCGGGAAACCCGTCCTTGATGCAGCCCACAAGTCTTTAACCTTTTAAAGCCCAGCGGTAACTTTACATACCACCAGGTTTAACATTAAAAAATTCTACGTGGTGCCCACATTGCATTTATGTGTTTTGTACGGATCTCAGAACAAACAGCAACTTTTGCTTTATAAAACATTAAGAGACTGGTTTTTATAACCGAAGTAGAGAGTGTTTACAGCGCGGTACGCACTGAGTCCTTATGTAAAACAGATACGCTTCGTCTTTAAAGGGTTAATATTGTATTCACAACAGTCAGTCATTATGCCCAATCCCTAGGTAATTTACTTTAATCTCACCCTGAGACCCTTTCCTTTAAGATGTTATCTTAATATTATTCTTCCATTTATGCCTACCTGTCCAGAATTATCTCTTTCCCTCGTATTTTCTGATTACAATTCTATACGCATTCTGGTCTCCATCGTGCGTGCTGCATGTCCCTCCTGTTGCTCCTACTTTGACATCCGCGAGTAGAAGGTGATATACAGATTGTAGTTACATATAAAAATATATGCCAACCAAGGCCAGTGGTTATGTACCCTGTGGGAGCGCTGCAGTCTGTATGCAATAAACAGACTAGTGCAGTCGCATAGCAACACGTTCTGTTGAACAATGGTTCCGTTTCTCGCCACGCAGCCATCCGCCTTGGCCGGGACATAAGCCTACATTGTATAGGCAGTATGACGAGGATTCTAACCGCTTCGCGGGACACTTATTTACAAAATCTAATCGAGTCGTACTTAGATTAGAGACACCACATCGCCACAAACCTCTCTGCAAGTTAGGCGTGACAAAATCTCGTTTCATCCTCATCGTGCTCGTGGGTCTCTATGAATACCCCTGCTGTGCTTTTGCGGTTGTGTGGAGATAATACCCAAGCTGCGTGGACTGTAACATGTGTGAATGATTCAGGGGAGGTGAAAACAAGCAAACATTGAGCTGTAGCAGATTAAAAGCGATGATGATAATAGTTATATGTGATGGGAATGTATATCCATGCCTATCGCTTTTGGCATATTTCTCTAGCTACAGCTGCGTTCTAGTTCATCTTTAATAGGTCACATAACTGTTAGCCGCTCAGTTGTTTAACGGTTCTAGGCGGTCGTCGGTGTTCATCCTAACTCAAACGAACACGTTCCTCGTTGAGAAACTGCTAGTCGCTCAGCAGCTTAAGAACTTCTTATCTTTTTATAGAACCCCGAGGTTTATTACCGTGTTCTCAAGATCCTGTCACCGGACCCTATTCTGTGCTAGGTGAGCTCCTACACCCCTCCCGTTCACAAGATCCTGTCACTGGACCCTATTCTGTGCTAGGTGATCTCCTACACCCCTCCCATTCATAAGATCCTGACACCGGACCCTATTCTGTGCTAGGTGATCTCCTACACCCCTCCTGTTCACAAGATCCTGTCACTGGACCCTATTCTGTGTCAGTTGACTCCAGTATACCCCACTCATATCTTTAATGCTGCCATCTTCAATATGTTATTAAAAAATACATTCCTAATTAACACACAATTTTGCTTTGATTATACTATGTAAATATATATGAAGACAGAAGGTGAATCATGCTGTTCCTAACGAAGCAACAGTGCAGATAGTCGGGGCTGGAAAATAAGCGTAGCTGTCGAAGTTACAGGAAACGTGTTTTATTTAATGACGCTGTTAACTGCAGAGATTATAAAGCATCGATGGTACGTGGATGCATATGCGTGTAAAGCACTGGTAGAATGATACTGACAGAAAAAGTCGAAGAGTTTTGCTGCACCAAAGGGGTATCTGGAACGTGAAAGATATTCCTGAGGTGGTGTGCACAAACCAGTTTCTGTGCGCGTAAAGTTACCATTATTTATCTGACGCGAAAATCCCAAAATATTTGTCGCAGCGAAAATATTTCGAACATAATTGGTAGTGAAGAGTAAAAACACACGTCCAGCAAACTTTTACCACAAGATGTGCAGTTCTGGAGATGATGAAGCTATGTGACACTATCTATACGTACGCACCATCCATATGTGCTTTCCGAATGCACAAGAGAATTAACAAAGTCTCTTATTGTTCATAATAATTAATAAAAACTTCATTGCATCTGAATTTGTAAATTTCGAACTAACTAGCTCCATTGAACAGCGTACGTGCTGAGACGCTAATAGTTCCTCATCTGTTCAGGAGTTTCCCCGAAATTTATGGAAACCGACTATTAATTACTGTGTCTAAAAGATCTCGCCCCTTCTTCCCATCCGGACCTAGATAAGTCCAGTCCACGCCCTTCAATTCTAGTTATTTAAGATTCAATTTAATATCCTCCCATCCACACCAAGGTCTTTCAAGTAGTCTGTTTCCTTCAGGTTTATCCACAAAATCCTTGTAGGTATTTCTCCTTTTGCCCGTATGCGCAACATACTGGCCCCGTCTCATGCTCTTTCGGTTGAAACGAAATTATTTTTTACATAATTTTCTCCGCTTTGCTGTTACTTTCTCACTATTAGGCCGGTATGTTTTCGTCAGCCCTCTGTTCCCGAACGTCCTCAGCCCGTGCTCTTTCCTTGATTCGAAAATGTAGTCCTGAATGACTTGTATGTAATTGTGTGTTTAATTAAATACATACTCTTATTTGTATGTCTAAGTTTCTTTTGTTTTCTGTCTTATGGTGAGAGACGAGGAAGGAGTAGTATTTTATTTCAGGCCGTTGTTATTTGCAGAGGTTATGTAACATTGATGAGAGACGAGTGAACGTAACTCGAACACTGGTGAAATGATGCTGACACTGGAGACAGGAAATACTCGCAAATAAACCTTCCAGTCCCACTTTGCTCTTTACGAACACCACAAGGGCTGAATTGGCATAAAACCCGAGCCTTTGAGGTGAAGGGACGCGACTAACTGCCTGGGCCATGGCACGACCCACAGTTTATCTTGTCCATTAAATACTTCCATATGAAATAGCGGCGTTCCTTTTAGAATTCCCGTACAGGAATACCGTTTTAAACTGCACTTCTACTCCGTCAGAGAGGAATATTTTTGTCATAGTTGTGCTGACATTTACGCTGGATTGTTGCAGTTTATGAGGTTAACCTTCAGAAAGAAGTTACTTTGCCACTAAAATAATCGATGGGACGCATTCTGGCTCGTGTTGCACTGGGCATTTTACGTGCTTTCTTATAAACCACGTGTCAAACTGGTTGAGCAGAGAACGGGTCGTGACTGCTGCCAAAATAACACGTCTCTTTAGCAGCGCATGCCATTAGCAGTGTTTACTTTTTAACATGCGAGTTACTGCGGACGTGAGAAAGTTCGTGAACCGTATTCCGCGTCGTTTATTCTCGATTGTAGGCTACATCGTGTTTGTTGCTTTATTTAAAGACGCTTTCTCAAACGTGCGGATTACAGGTCGTTAGTTGGTGAGATGATTATGGAAGGCCAATTTGAAAACACGCCCAAAAAGTCTCCCGTGAACTGTTTTAATATATTCATTAATTTTTCTGAAGATTTTAAGGGAAATAAAAAGAAACTAATCAGGGTAGCTGGTCTGCTGTTTCATATTTTAAAGTGGCACCCCTTGATGCAAAGTGCCCAGACCTTCTCTGGGGCCGACCCAGTTTCCTCATTATTTGGCACTGGGGGCTCTTTCCCCAGGTGTAAAGCGGCCGGAACATGAAGCTAACAAGCCTAGATTAGTAATTCCTGGAGATATACCTACATTCCCCATATGACTTCGTGGCATGCACAGGGACATCTTTACCTTACTCTTTAATGCCATCTGGGAATTATTTCCAGCGAAACGTTAAGCATGTTTTATCTAACATCAAATTCTTATGCCCTATAACCTGCTAGCTTGATTAATATGTTTGATGTCCCCTGTGTGCCTTTTCATTTTTTATTATTCTGCTTTAGTGTTTCTTCTGCTCACACGTCCAGAGAATTTCAACGTCTCACTTTCTGTGTACTAGTTACCCCTGCACGCTCCCGTTACCCGCAGCGTCGTAATGAATGATCTGGCCTTCCAAATATTACGGCGAAAACCGCGAGACACATTCTTGTCCAGCAGCACACGAAAAGCCGTGCGTGCATCTTAATTAGCCGTCTGTCTGCCTGTCTGTGTGACTCGGCTACTTTCTTCATCTCTTGACCCAGCTCCTGGTCCGTCTGTCGGGGCGACTTGAATTCCTTCTCCATCGCTCAGGCCAGCGTCAGCTGCACTGTGGTCGTCAATCAGTTACAGAAATACTCGTAGAATGAGATGCGGTTGTGTCTGCATGTGCGTGATGTCTGTTACCTGTGTTTAAGGGGGCTTTTTTTCACCTCGGCCTGTCGCGTCTTCATGTTGAGAGTGAAAAAGTCACTCTTAAACAGGGAGTTAAATGCCAAAGTATTGATGCTGCTTGTGTACTTGATAAAGCACACCCTTTTCAGTTTAATTTTATATTCTTTGGATGGTTTATTTTGGTACAGGGCTATAAATGTGATGCATACAGTAGTTTTGGCACATTTGCGAGATTTTAGTTTCTCCCAGCGGTGTTGCTGCGGATGTAGGTCTGTTGCAAGAGACGGTTTGTCGTTTGGTGAATTATTTCCAACGTTTCGAAGGATCCTAGTGCAGTGCAAGAAGACTGCATCTTGCACTGCTTAACCCTTGAAGATGAAGGCATTACGATTGTCACAAACGCCGGTCACCCTTCACACAACGACGCAGCGTCCCTTGCGACAAGACCTGAATCCTCAAGTTTGCTGTTTTTTGTAGAATGTTGGTGCCAAAGTTGTGCAGAACTTGTATGATGGAGGGACATGAAGAAAAGCGGTTAACATTTTGCTTGCTTCACGAAAAGCAGCTTCTTAATCATCTGTGCGTGATATTCACCTGTATTATTATTATGAGTGGGAAAGGGTAGAGAGTGAGACGTGCGGGACATAACAAATGCAAAGACATATAAAATTTCAGTAGGAATGCCTTAAACGAATAAACCACTAACATTGCTGCTGCACAGCTTATATTGAATGATAAATGAACCACGAGAAAGTAAGATATGATGGGATATGAGGGTGAAGAGTGGATAAAAGTGGCTGACGGAGGGGTCCAGTTATGGTTTTTTGTGAAGAATATGATGAACATTTTTGTTAAATTAAGTTCGAAGGATTTCTTTATAAGCTAAATGAGTATAGCATGCTTCAGAACTTCATGAAAATTTGGCAATTTGGAAACGAGATGATGGCTTGTAGAAATATATGTTTAATTTAAGGTTGAAAATGGTGCTCTAACTCTTCACTCTTTGGTGCGTGAGTGACAGGAGTGACTGTGAAGGTTGTTGTCTCGCGAGATGTGACGAAGTTTATAATATTTGAGGTGCTCACAGCGGTGGCTATGAAAACAGCTGTCTTCCGAGACTTGACGTGCTAAGTACTGGTAGAGGTACCAATAATTCTGAATAATCTGCTGCTTCTATCTTCAGGACTCATTTTATTATGTAGAATAATGTAGGCAGTGTTTTCTTCCGAAACGTGGTCCTCGTTTACCAAACTACAAACCTTATTTTCCCGAAGTAATATGTAAAATATTACTTTAAGAGAATGAAGATAAAATCCGTCCAAATACAACTACGTTTCATTTATTTGACGACATGTTTCGACCGTTTAGGTCATCTGCAGGTGAAGATGACCTAAACGGTCAAAGCATGTTGTTCTCTAAATAGATGAAAGTAATTGTGTTTGGACGGATTTTATCTTGTTTCTGTGTAAACAACGCAACGGAATGGCATTCTTTAATATTACTTTTACCTTAGGACCAACTTACCGTTATCTCTTAGAATCAAAAGCTTTTTAAGGTAGCATTTCAGACAAAGTAAGCCGCAGATCTTGAAGAGAGTCCAATTAGTGACCGGCGTTGCTCTTTTTCCGTCATTCACGTGGTTATCAGGAAATGAACCATCACTTGTGGGCAGTTTGATTGTTACTGGCATGCAATTGACAGTACAGACGTAGAAGTATTGGTAAAGCAAACAGAATTTGCAGCAATGATGGTTCTTGCTAGACATGCCAGATTGCCACACTCTGTCTGCCTGTCTTTTGAGTAATGTATTGAGGGCCAGTGACACGTGGAGGTCGATCGGTCGGCCGGTCGGTCGGTCGGTCAAGTGTTGCCTAAAGCGCACATTTGTTATTTTTAGTAAGCATTTTTGTTCTGTCTAGTGCTGTGATGCTAGTTACATAGCTGTGCTGGCTGTTGCATGAATCATGGCACGTAATTTGCCTACTTCAAAGTATACCCTTCGTTTGTGTTGCTGCAGGATGGGCAGTAATAGTTGGCTTGGTAACCCTCTTCAGGTTACAGATTAAGTACTGGCGATACAGATGCCTAGCGCTGCAAGTCAACACGGCCTAGGGCCTCCCGTCTTCCGGGTTTCTAAGTCTTCGTTTTAGGAACTTAGTAGGACTCCATGTGAGGGAGACTGGTCAGTCCAAAGGTATATACCTACACAAAACATCATAAAAATAGAAAAAAGAAACACAGACATACATCCAAGTTTGTAGAGGAATCCGAAGCTGTGGTGCCAGCGTTTAAACGGAAGGAGACCGCGTGGCCAACATTGTCGGCCAAGTGACCCATCACCGTCGGTAATACAGTTCTGGCTTCCTATTAACCTTTTAAAGCCTAGCGGTAACTTTACATACCACCAGGTTCAACATTAAAAAATTCTACGTGGTGCCCACATTGCCTTTATGTGTTTTGTACGGATCGCAGAACAAACAGCAACTTTTGCCTTATAAAACATTAAGAGAATGGTTTTTATAACCGAAGTGGAGAGTGTTTACAGCGCGGTACGCGCCGAGTCCTTATATAAAACAGACACACTTCATCTTTAAAAGGTTAAAGGCGCGTGGGTAGTGACGTCCATTAAAGTATTTTCTCCCCTCCACCGTGGCGCAGCAGCCCCCAGTTGGCCACGGCTTTCTCATTATCGAGGCTTCACGATCGCACTCAGACTCACCACACTCGGTAGGACTTCTCTGGGCGAGTGATCAGCCCGATGCAGAGACCTCTCTTTGACAACACACAGCACTTAGAAGAGACAGACATCAATGCCGTTGGCGGGATTCGAACTCACAATCCTAGCAAGCGAGCTGCCGCAGACCAACGCCTTAGGCCGCGCGGCCACTGGCATCGGCTCAAGCAAACTATAGTACACAAAAACCATCGTCTTTTATTTATTATTAAAGTAATTTTTATCTGAAGAGCCGTAATACCTGTCAGGATAGCGACTAGCCTACAGGCTGGACGTGCGTGTAATCATGTTCAATTTCCCGTACGTAGAGATTTCTCGCACCTCTACGCCGTCCAGAATGACTCTGGGCTCCACCTAATCTTCTATCCAATGACTACCAGAGACTTTCCTAGGGGGTAAAGCGGCTGGGACGCGAAGCTGGACATTAGCCACCATCTAGCGCCGAAGTTAATGCATAGCGCTGTAGCAACACGCGCCGATATGTCTTCGTGGCGTCGTGTTCATGCCTATCTATGCACAGGGAGTACTTTACTTTTGCCTTTCTTTGGCAGTTCAACATCTCGCGGATCCCAGTGGCCGGGCGGTCTAAGGCGTGGGTCTGAAGCCGCTCGATTGCTGGGATCGTGGATTAGAATCCCTCTGAGGGCATGAATGTTCGTCTCGTTTGCTTGTTGTATGTTGTGTAGGTAGCGGCCTGTGCGACAGGCTGACCACTCGTTCAGAGGGGTCCTACTAGGTGTGTTTCTCTAATTTTACGTGATCTAGAAGCCTGAACAGTGAGGCGGCCTAGGCCCAAGTTGGGCTGTAGCGCCACAGAAGAAAATCAACGTCTGAGTCTGCTGCTGCCGAAGTTGCCCAGTATAACATTATTTTCTGAATTTTATACATTATGCCTTCCACACAACTTATACTTTCTTAGCCCTTCCCTCTTCTACCTACTTGTTCACAGCAGGTGTCAAAGATTTCTGTAATTTCATTTGATCACACTCAAGCACACACCACAGTCGGTAGGACTCTGGACGAGGGATCAGCCCGTCGTAGAGAACTCTACCTGACAACACAAACACTCACAAGAGACAAACATCCATGCCCCCGGTGGGATTCGAACCCACGATCCCAGCAAGCACTTGACCGCAGACCTTTCGCCTTAGACCGCACGGCCTCTGGGATCGGCCACAACTTATATACAGTACTCTTATACTTCAGTCACAACGATTCGTTGCGTTCTGATTCCATCTTCACTTTGTTTCCTTATGGTGATATAAATTGCTTTAATGAAGCTGCTGCTTTGTGTCATATTGCATTATTTCCTGCGAGGTTTTAAAGTTTGCGCCATCGATCAGTTGACATTCCGTCCTTCTGCGATGTGACGCTGAGTCACTGGTCGCTTGGTTTCCGACGTTTCAAGACCACTACGTTATCACGAAAGGTTGGGTACCAATGACCCAGTGATTCAGCATCACATTCCAGGAAAAAGCGAATCTCAGATTATTTTCTGTTGTTGTCTTATGATTTTTTTTTTACCTAATCAAAGTGATATTTTACCTTTACTTCATTAAGTACTAGGCTGTGAGGACGTATATGGGTGTGGAAGTACGGCTTCCTGCACTCTTAGACAGCCCTTGACGTAATGGCTTTTAACTACGAAATCGTGCCACGCGATTGGGTGTGACTATGAAAATGAGAAATGTTTTCTAGAGACAGGCGTAAGGAATATGAATAATGTCACATGCCATACAGTGTAGGTCAGTCTCGTCATTGGTTGAATACTGATAAATACACAAAGGCTAATTGTTTTTAACACGCACTGGTATGTAGCGATAGCCAAGTTGACTTAGTATCACAAATGATTCATTTACATTTCGTAAGCCTTAAAGCGCTTGCTACTGGCTGAACATACCATTTGTCAGACTTGTCATTACCTGAAGTTTTTAAGCAAACAGCGAAAGTAAGTATTGCCACGCTTCATGACCGGATAATGTTTGTTCTTTACGTAACAAAATTAAGGCATATCGTCTGCTGATTCAGTTACTGTTTAAACGTTTACAGTCTTCAAGCAGTTACTTAATGTGTTCCATGTTCGTGCACTATATTATACAAAAACACTAATCACCAACAAATGCACAAAGAGAGTTTTATCATCAATCGTAACACACTCCTACATGTTTCGACCCTGCTGGGTCATCTTCAGGGAGAATTTTTGTTATCGTTACACTAAGGTTGCACTTTATAGTTGAGTGAGAATGTGCTGTTGACTGTGTACTGCGTTGTTTTTGGAGGCGTGAACTCTCTGCGGCCCCGGCTTGCAGGCCTGAAGATGACCCAGCAGGGTCGAAACATGTAGGAGTGTGTTACGATTGATGATAAAACTCTCTTTGTGCATTTGTTGGTGATTAGTGTTT